>ML663557.1:11390557-11642228 GCA_007570785.1 Antilocapra americana | reverse complement strand
CCAGCCCAGGATTGATGCTCGGGGCTGGTGCATCGAGATTTCCTGGGGGGAGGGAGGAGGGAGGGGGGTTCTGGAGGGGGAGCATATGTAAACCCATGGCGATAACATGTCATTGTATGGCAAAACTAATAAAAATAAATAAATAAATAATTTTTTTAAAAAAAGAAAGAGAGAGACTTCTGGGAGCTCAGCTCAGAGCTCGGTGATGACCTAGATGGGTGAGATGGGAGTGGGATGGGAGTCCAGGAGGGTGGGGGTATATGTATACGTATAGCTGATTCACTTTGTTGTACAGCAGAAAGTAACACAACATTGTAAAGCAATTATACTCCAAAATAATCATCATAATGCTGAATTTAAAAGAAGAGGCATCTGACTCAAGTCACGTGACAAGCCAGAACCAGCCATCACTTTTACAGGTACCCTATGCCCCCCTGAAGTTCTTTACTTCCAACAAGTCTTGGTCAGGCCACTCCCCAGGATACCCTAAGTTTGGATCTTAGGAAGGAGTGGAAGTCTTGGTCTCTGCCCTCTCAGAAGGATCTTGGGATCTTTATACAAATTCATACATTACTTTTTCAGCTCTGTGCCTACCAAATGGTCTAAAGAAGAGAAGTACGGTTTTCATCAAGCCACAAAAGCTTTGAATCACTTTTTCTGGAGTTCAGTGGGTACCTGCTCTTATTGATCAGGTTGCAGATACTAAAAGTCACTCTACCTTTCTTTTAAATTATTTTTTTCTGGTTGTTTTTATTTTTGTTTTATTTCTTCTCAGCTATGTTAAGAGTAAGTATATTTGACACAGAGGATTAGGTGCTTACAAGTCTTTGAAAGATCTAAGGGGCAGGCTCTAGGATGAGTCCCTACAAATGATCCCTGAAACAATAGCACTATATCAGGAAGCTGAGGGATCACGAAGCTAAGACTGTGGCTACTGGCCATAGGAACACATGGCCTCAGCTGTAATCTAGAGGTCAAAGCTGCCACCATAATGACTGGCTCCAGAGCCACACAGACCCTACTAGATCCACTACCACGCACACACACACACACACACACACAGATGTCACTGCCTCTTGACAGTCACTGAGACTTCTGCTAACCCTACTACAGAAAGTTCAACATCTCAGTAACCCTATATGCCAACATAAAAGCAGCTTCTGCCTTTCTCCTACATTCTGAATCTCACTCATCTGATTTGTTTAGTCGCTAAGTCGTGTCCTACTCTTTTGCGACCCCATGGACTGTAGCCTGTCAGGCTTCTCTGTCCTTGGGATTTCCCAGGCAAGAATACTGAAGTGAGTTGCCTTGCTCTCCTCCAGGGGATCTTCCTGACCCAGGTAAACTTGCGTGTCCCACATTGGCAGGAGGATTCTTTACCACTGAGCCACGTGGAAAGTGATGCATCTGATTGGCCCCACTTAAATCATGACCAGAACCCAGGCCACAGAGGGAATCTAGAAAATGTCACTTTGAGACTTCTAGCCTCTGCAATGCAGTAAGACAGGCAAGAGGAGGAAGGACTAGATATTACACTCCAACCCACCCTACCAGTTGTTTATAATTACATGACAAAAAGAGGCTACGCAAGTGATTTCCCTGCTAGGAAAGAAAGTCTGTGGCAAAGTGACTGTCCCTATCTATAGACATAGAAATATCTGGAATAAATTTGAAAACCCCACATAACCCAGCAATACTTATGCATCTAAACTTAATGCCCTTCCCCTTAGATCTTTAAAATGTCCTATCAGAAGGGATGATTCTTGAGTAGAATATTAGATGTGCATGGCTCAGGGAGGAGGGAAGCAGTCCGAGAGAAAGAAGCGACTATGACCATAGCTGAGGCCCTGTCCCACGCCAGCCATGAATTTTGCCACCGAGCGAGGGGGCAAAGCCAGCCCAGTGAAGCCGGCATCCGTCAGTTCAAACCCAGAGAGCCCTATTCAGATGTGGGGCTCCCAATTTGATGATGAATTTGATAACTTGGAGCTCATTCTGAAGACAGGGACAAGGATAATAAAGAGATTCAAAGCCATGCAACTTGGGGAAAGGTAAAAGGAAATGAGGACATTTAGCCTGGAAAAAAGAAAACCAGGGCAGATGCTCTGTCTTTTGTTCATTCAATCAGTAAATATTTACTGAGTCATTTCCATCCGAGGCATTCCGCTAAGCAGGTGCCATTCCTGCCAGAACTGGGCTTGCAGTTTAGCAACGAAGACAGGCCCATTGCAAAACAATGATAAATTATGGATTATAAATTATGCAAGTGCTACAAAGGAGGGATCCATTAGTTACAGAATGAGGAAGTGTGAAGCCTGCCTAGAGGAGTGACGGAATGCCTAAAGGGGCAAGAGGTCTTCTCACGCTGATTCCTAAAGGAGTAATAAAAATTTGCCAAATAGATACAGGTGGAAAGAAGGTGGCCTAGGGTGAAGGACCAGTATATATAAGGATGAAGAGATGTAAGAGAGGATGGCATAACTAGGGAAAGACATACATTTTAGTATTACTGGAGCAAAAGTGCAAAGAGAGAATGCCAAGGACTAAAACTGGACTAGAAGGTAGGGGCTGGGGCAGAGATGACTCTGCTCCATACAACCTGGTCCTCCTTCTTCCCAGGCGCTCAGCCCTTTACGTCTCCCAGCCTCCCTTGCCCTTAGGTGTGGCCGGAGTCTGGCCAATGGCATGGGAGTAGAAGTGATGTGCACTGCTGCAGGTCTGACCCACAAAACCCTTCCTGCCATGATCGTCCATGCAGCCTGCTGGCTGGAGGCAAAGAGGCCCAAATGGGAGGATCCTGGGTCCCCCACGTGTAAGACTCCTGCCCAATACCCAGGCCCCAGGTTTGGGGACTTATTTTTTACAGCAGCTAACTGAGCCTTGATATATGGCATGTTATCTGTCTTGAGATGTTGAGAAGACTGTCTTTCAGAGAGAGGGATCCATCATAAATGACCCTTGAAGGCAAACCAGCTTGAACAGGTGAGAGTTACACAGAGGCAGCTTTCCGCTCATCTCTTCCTGTATTATTTATTATCCAAGTGTCATCTTTCTACCTCTCCCCCATTATGTCTCATTGCATCTCCAGAAAATGTAAGAAAACAAGGAAGCAGGCCACATCCGATCATAAATCAGCTGCAGGAATCAGCCTGCCCACACGGTATGCTCCTTCTTTTCCTCTCCCTGCCACTCTCAGCAACGCTTTGGTTGTTTTTCATCTGGGAGTCCCTGACCTTCTAGTTAGGTGCTTCCCTTTCTGTGTTAGCCTCCAATGAGCAGTGGGATAGAGAAATCACGTTTGCCTTTAGTGGCCCAGTTCTCCAATCTCCCATCCCTGCCAAGACTTGTGCAAGGAACAGGTTTGATTGGCAGGTCGGGAATAATTAGAGGGGTATATTCTGCCAGGAGGAAAACACTAAACTGGATATTGAGCCTGGCCAATCTTATAGCATCTAGCAAGACAGCAAGCGAGTTATCTCCCTTTTCCTCTTTTTCTTCCTTGCTTTTTCAGAGGGGACCTTTTTTGGGTCCGTGACCCACAGGCTTTGTTCCTTAGGATCTGCCAGCCTTGTCTCTCTAATGCAGGGGACGTGGTATGCTTGCAGTCCATTTCCCAGGGTCTGAGCTCACCAATCTAGAGTCACCTAGGGCATTTGGGGGAGGGAGTCTTCACCAGCGCAGCTCAGTCCAATTTGGGCTTTGACCCTTGCCGTCTGTCTGTCTTGCAGGTAGTGTGATGTGCGGGTTTGCCTACTGCGGTTCTCCAGAGGCTGGTGTTGGTTCAAGCATGTGTATGCACACACACACACTCATACCACATGTCTCCCAAGGCCAAATAATTCTGAGACAGTTTAGTCTGAATCCAAATTAAGGGAAAGTTTTCCTTAACAGAGCACCACCCATAAAGGCTTCCCTGTCCACAGAAGAGAACTCACCAGACAGTATTATGCAGCACGGCTTTGATTTGGGGCGGGATGGCCTCCCCTGAGGGCTCTCTGCACGGAGAAAGGAGTAGCAGCCCCGGCACCCACCCTCTCAAGGGGCCTGGGTCCCAGATCCTCAGGGTTCCACCACCCGGACAGTGGAGTTTGAAAATGGAATGGCCCAGCTCCGCCTGCTGTTGGTGAGAAGAAACAAACTTCAGGCTTCAGTTGCTTTGCCTCTTTGCTCATTGACAGATGACATGGTTCAGTGCCCTTTCCAGGTGGGAAAGCTCTGGGGCAGAAGTTCACATCTCTCTTCTCATCATAGTCCGGCCACAGCAGTCTTCTCCACCTTGGCTTCTGGTTATGGAGCCCTGAGCCAATCTGTAAGAAGCTATGGCCCAGGAGCCAGCAGCAAAGGGGCTAGTGGTCATGAGAGAGTCTACACTCACGTGCCAATCAACAGAGCTCTGCCTAGGAGTTAAAAACAGACCTGTAAGCCAGAACCGTAAGGGAGGCTTCTAGAAGGCAAGTTATGTGGATGTGTTCACAGTGAGAAAATTTGATTTGTGCCCTTTTTATAGGTTACACAGACTTCCTTAGTGACTCAGATGGTAAAGAATCTGCCTGCAATGCAGGAGACCTGGGTTTGATACCTGGGTCAGAAAGATCAGCTAGAGAAGGAATGGCTACTCACTCCAGTATTCTTGTCTAGAGAATTCCATGGACAGAGAAGCCTAGTGGGTACCCATGGGGTCAAAAGAGTAAGACAAGACTGAGCAACTAACAGTTTCACTATATGTTACACAGCAATGAAAAGTTAAAATGTAGTCTTACCATATCGAAGCGAGCTAAGTGTCCATCTACAGATGATGAAGAGATAAAGATGTGTGTGTGTGTGTGTGTGTGTGTGTGTGTGTGTTGAAATACTCTTCAGTTGAAAAAAATAAAGTTTGCCATTTGTAACAACATGGATGGATTTGGAGGGTATTATGCTAAGTGAAATAAGTCAGATAGAGAAAGAAAAATACTGCATGATGTCACTTATATGTAGAATCTAAAAAATAAGACAAACTAGTGATTTTAACAAAAAAAGAAATAGATTCACAAATATAGAGAGCAATTTAATGATTACCAGTGGGAAGAGGGCAGAGGGGAGGGGCAAGATAGGGGGAGAGGAGTAAGAGGTACAAACTACTGTGTATAAAATAAATAAGGTACAAGAATATATAGTACAACACAGGGAATATAGCCAATATTTTATAATAACTGTGATTGGAATATAACTGTTAAAAATTGTGAATCACTATTGTACACCTGAAACATATAATATTACACATCAAATATACTTCAATAGAAGTATATATAATCTTACAAGTCATTAAAAATTTATGATAAATCAAGTTAATTAAAACAATGGTACATAAGAATAATTGTAAGTAAATAGAATTGAATAGGGAGTTTAGAAATAGATCTGCACATAAATAGATCTGAAATTAATATGTACTAAAGACAGTAATTTAGTCTAAGACATTTCGGCTCACCCAGCAGAACTGGCTTTCTAGCTAAGAAAAAAAAAACTAAAACTGAAACCCTAAGAGCACAAAAACAGATCCCTGCAAGATGAATAATTAAATTTTTTAAGTGAAACATTTCTTACATAACCCTGTGTGCAAAACTTCCTAAGCCAAGTAGGGAAAAGTGATGAAAGATTTAGCTCCCTAAAAGTTTAAAACTTTTACACTGTAAAGGAATTCATACTGTGGAGAATATTTACAGTAGTTTTGACACTGCAAGTGTTAATATGCCTAACTGGTAATATTTAAAGAGATTGATAAGAAAAGCACAAAGTAACAAGTAGGAAAAGTGTATAAAATTAAGGAGTGGTCATTCAAATAAGAGGAGATTTTTTTAAAAACATCACCATGGTCCCCCTGGGTCGGAAACCCAGATGCAGGCTTGGCCATAGGCTGGAGCTGATGTTGGCTGGTCCCAGAGGGACTACTTAACTAGGAATATTTTGAGGAATTGTTTATCAGTCATATCTCCTACCAAATCCCAATCTTCTCTTTCTATTTAGGAAGTTCATAAACACTAATCTCTATATCTCTTTCCAACTTGACCTAAATTGGCATCCTCCTACCTCTGAGAGTTACTGGTGAAAGTGAAAGTCACTCAGTTGTGTCCAACTGTATGCGACCCCATGGACTACAGTCCATGGAATTCTCCAGGCCAGAATACTGGAGTGGGTAGGCTTTCCCTTCTCCAGGGGACCTTCCCAACTCAGGGGTTAAACTCAGGTCTCCCACATTGTAGGCAGAGTCTTTACCAGCTGAGCCATAAGGGAAGTCCAAGGTTCCTGGTTCAGTTCAGTTCAGTCACTCAGTCGTGTCCGGTTCTTTATGACCCCATGGACTGCAGCATGCCAGACCTCCCTGTCCATCACTAACTCCCAGAGTTTACCCAAACCCATGTTTATTGAGTCACTGATGCCATCCAACCATCTCATCCTCTGTGGTCCCCTTCTCCTCCTGCCTTCAGTCTTTCCCATCATCAGGGTCTTTTCAAATGAGTCAGTTCTTCTCATCAGGTGGCCAAAGTATTGGAGTTTCAGCTTCAACATCAGTCCTTCCAATGAACACTCAGGACTGATCTCCCTTAGGATGGACTAGTTGGATCTCCTTGCAGTCCAAGGGACTCTAAAAAGTCTTCTCCACCAATTATCTTTCTTTGGACAAGTCATCCTCCTTTATGATGATAACATGTGAAAGAAAAGGAAAAGTTGCCCTCTGGGCTCAGTCTCCTCAAGATGTCTTATTTAAACTCAATCCAATATGCAAAACCTATGTGGAAAGCAATGTAAACCTTTACTGAAGCATTTGGGAAATCCCAAGGGAATAAATTTCATTCATAATATATAAAATACTCAAAAATCCTCTTTACCTTGAGAGTCCCTTGGACTTCAAGGAGATCAAACCAGTCAATCCTAAAGGAAATCAATCCTGAGTATTCCTTGGAAGGACTGATGGAGAAGCTGAAGCTCCAAAACTTTGGCCACCTCATGTGAAGAACTGACTCATTAGAAAAGGCCCTGATACTGGGAAAGATTGAAGGCAGGAGAAGGAGATGACGGAGAACAAGATGGTTGGATGGCATCACTGACTCAATGGACGTGAGTTTGAACAAGCTCTGGGAGATGGTGAAGAACAGGGAAGCCTGGAGTGTGGCAGTCCGTGGGGTCACAAAGAGTCGGACACAACTGAGCGACTGAACAACCTCTTTCCCATTTCCACCTCTCCCAGTGTCTCATGCAGTGGCAGCCACCTCAAGTCTCCTCCTCTTTGCAATCTCTCCACAATGCTTTTCAAGTACCTTTCATGACAGTTCTTGAATTTCTCCTCTTCTCCTTTCATTGTCTAAGTGTATTCAGGTCAGGTCATATCTATTCAAATAGAATGGTGTCTCCTGATTTACCTTTTACTCTGTCCAGTCCAGATGAGCTGGTAGACACAGATTCGCAGAAAGCAGAGGAGGGGGGAAAGCTATAAATAGTGTATGTTTCCCTATTATGCAATATGTTTTCCTATTGCACACACAGAAAAGTGTAAAGGTGCTCTCTTGTAACCTGTTTTCTGAGAGAGCATAGCTTATATGCATCCAGTCTGTTCTGGAGGTTTCCCTGATGAGTAATCTGGCCACAAGCAGTTTCCACCCTCTTCAGCCCTCAGGGACCAGGGGATGAAATGGGACTCCTATCTCCATCTCCACTTCTTTCAGGGAGCTGGAAGCCCCAAGGTCTCTTGGGGAAGCCTCCCTGCCCCATCTACAGGGTGAAAAGTGATATTCAGCCTGAAGAGCCATCCCAGGCCACACCCACGGCCAGAGAAATCAGTGCCTGTAACGCAGATAGAAAAACAACTCATCAAGATACAAACACTGTTTCCTTGGTTTTGCTCCCTCTGCACAAGATGATATTGACAAATCGTCTAGGTCAATTTATAGGAAAGTTTAATAGAACTTCACAAAGACACCCAAAGAATTACTTCAGAATTAGCAAACCCAGAATGTGAAATAAGAACCATATATATTGTGGCATGCAGTTGACTTGAGTGTGTGTGTGTGTGTGTGTGTGAACTATTAAGAATAGGAGGCATATTTGGATGTGAATTTCCCATTCTGCTCACTAAGCCTACAGGATTCTACCAGGAACTCTCCCATTGTTTCCATGGAGTGTTGCCCCACCTGCACAGGGAGCAAAAGGCCTGCTGCCTCCATTGCTTTATCACTTGCAAATGGGCTTTAAATATATATAGGTTGTTCTGGATCTTTGTTGCAGCGTCTGGGCTTTCTATAGTTACAGCAGAAAGGGGCTACTCTTAAGTTGCGGTCACGGGTTTCGCATGGTGGCTTCTCTTGCTGTGGAGTGCAGGCACACAGGACTCAGGAGTAAAAGCTCAGGGGCTCTAGGATGTGGGATCAGTAGCTGTGGCACACGGTCCTCGGTTGCCCTGCAACATGTGGGATCATCCCAGACCAGGGACCGAACCTGTGTCCCCTGCATTGGCAGGGGGAGTTTTAACCCCTGGGCCACCAGGGAAGTCCTCCTCAGTGCCCTTTTGCCCATTTTAGACTATTCTCATTGAAGTGATTAAGTATCCTGAATAAATCCTGGTGCAATTGTTAAGGCCACCAAACCCAGAAGCTGCCTCGTCCCATCCTTGCTGTATCCTCACCCTGGCCCGGTCAGACCCAATTGGCAGGATGAATAGGCCAGGTCTCTAGGCTTGAGCCAGGAGAGGGGACAGCTCCGTAATGCTCCCCAAGCCTCCCTGTGCAATGTAGGTTGACAGATTTCAAATGTCCCTGTTACATTTGTTTGTGTCCTGTGAGATTTGCCTTGATTTGGCCTCAATTTCCTTGGTGTCCTTTTATCCCATTACTTCACATTGTCCCCTTGGACGCCTTGAGCAAGCATCCCCCTTCCTGCTACTCTGAGTTAGATGACTGTATGGTCCTGAGACCCGTCCCTCTCAGGCTAGCTCCTTCTGGCCCACCTGTTAGCCTAGCGCCTTGCCCCTCCTTATCGCCATCTGGCCTCAAACTTTATGTCATTTCAAGGGCCTGGGTTCTCACCTGGATCTCTTCCAGGCTGCTGGCATCTTTCCAGCAAGAAGAAACAATCCCCACAGCTGCTTCTGCCTTTCCTAACAAGCCTGTTCGTAGTCAGCGGGCTGGAGGCCTGCTGCCTAGGGACCTCGGAACACCTCCCAGATGCCAGTAGAGATCAAATACAGATGGATAGAAATCCAAGTGAACCGTACAGACCAACGCATCTTCCCAACACACAGCCATGGTGCCCCTGTCCCTCCTGCGAGTGTTAAGTCAGGAAATAGAACGTGGGATCAGAAGAGGTGGGGTGACATGGAGATGGGACCATGGCACCGGGCATGTGTTCTTTGCAGAGCAAGAACTATGCTGGTCATGGAAGGATGGTCAGGGCAGGGTGTCCTGGCTCTCCCCAAAATAGCTGTGTGACCTTGCCTGAGCCACTTCGCTTTTCTGAGCTTTATGTTTTCTGTGAAATAAGAGAAATAAAAAAAAACTGCCGTGTCTGAACATCAAACAAGATGCACACAGAAAAACTCTGTCAGAAGTAATGAATGTTGTTTTGAAAGGCAGAGAGGGAAGGAGAGTCGAGACCAAGGTGAACCAAGCCTTCAACACGCTTGCTGACCTCCACAGTCATCTCTCTGAAGCAGAGAGAACAGGCCCATAATCGGGAATCCTGACCCCAAGAGCTGCAGAGACAAGTGTCATCTGCACAAAGCAGCCCACGCTCTGCATGCAAAGCAGCTTCCCCGTTAGATCTGCCATCCCACAGTCTAAAATGTGCAGAACCCTGGAGCGGAGCTTTATGAAGACACAAGATTCCAATGCCCTTAAGTGGTCTGCCATTTCAGAAGAAAACAAAAGACACCCACTTGACCCCAGTGTGGCAACAATACAGTTATCTGAGAACAGATAGGAAGGTCAGATAGAAGTGTGCAGCACGGAGGCCTCCTGGGGGTGGTGAGAGACCCCTTTCCTTTTTGTTTGGGCTGGACCTCAGATGTAGAAGGCTGAGTTAATTATACTCCTCAGTATCACTTCTCAGATAGTCCACAGTAAGATTCATCACCGGTCTGGGCAAGGCCCCTCTTCTCTATTATTTTTTTTCTCTTTTATTCTTCCTGTTTTCATTCTCCTCCTTCCACAGTCAGTCATTCGAACATGTTTAATGCATATACATTTTGGGGTATGTAGTTTGGATTTTGTTTTACTTATTGCGGTAAAATTGACAGATAACAGTGTATTGATTTCAGGTACACCACATAGTAATTTCATATTTGTATACATTGCAAAATGATCACCACAATAAGTCTACTTATCACCCGTGACCAGTGGCCAAAAAATGTTTTTCTTGTGATGAGAACTTTTAAGGTCTACTCTCGTGGCAACTTTCAAATGTACAATAGAGTATTATCAACTATAGTCACCAAGCTGTACGTTATTTCTCCATGACTTATTTATTTATTCTAAAACTGGAAGTTTGTATCTTTTGGCCCTCTTCATCCATTTCTTCCACCTCCACTCCCTACCTCTGGCAACCACCAACCTGTTCTCTATATCTATGAACTTGGGTGAGGGGGTTGTTATTTTCGTTTTGGTATGTGTTCTTTTTTTAAGCAGAGTTTTGTGATTGTGGGATCTCTTTTTTTTTTCAGTCTTATTTGTTTATTTTTGGCTATTCTGGGTCTTCATTGCTGCTCAGGCTTTTGTCTAGTTGTGGTGTGCAGGGGCTGCTCTGTAGTTTCGGTGTGCAGGCTTCTCATTGTGGTGGCTTCTCTTGTGGGGCACAGGCTCTAGGGCCTGAGGGCTTCGGTAGTTGTGGCAGATGGGCTTAGTTGCCCCATGACATGTGGGTTCTTCCTGGACCAGGTGTCAAACTTGTGTCCCCTGCATTGGCAGGAGGATTCTTGACCTGGTTGCTGGACCACCAGGGAAGTCCCAGCATATGTTCTTGAAAATGTAAATTGTTGGTCTATGTGCTTGCATTTTAAATTGATATAAGCAGTATTATACAGCTTTATATATCTAATTATGTTTTGTTTTTTTTAACCTAGCTCTCTGCTAACATTTACCCCTTTGCTCTGTGTTACTGTGGTCCGCTTGGTCCATTGCTCTCAGCAGTTGCATTATCCTCTGAGGTGGACGTCTACCTGACTTTACCTCTCCACTCTCCAGTGATGATCACTGAGCTTGCTTCCAGTTCTCTGCCACCATAAAACATAGGGGTGAACATCTTTACACATGGCTCCGTGTGGATATATTGAGAAATTTGGGGGACATAGACCCAAGAGCAGAGTTGCTGTCTCATGGGGTCTGAACTTAATATGACCAAGTAGTGGCAAGTATCTCCCTGAACGGCTGTCAAAACTACACCCCACCACCAGTGCCCCTAAATCCCCACCAATTTTTGCTAGTCTACCAGTGTAGAAGGATAGCTCACTATGGCTTCCATTTGCATTTCCTAGATTATGTTGAGTTTGGGCATCTCTTCATCTTCGTATTAGCCTTTTGATTCTGTTTTATAAACTGCCTGTTTACTATCATTATTATATTGAGGTTCTCTTTTCCCTTGATGATTTTCTGAGTTTCCCTGTAACTCTCAAAGAGGCCCCTACTCAAACAGCACACAGCTCTCTGCTGCTGTGGTACCTCCTCTGGGGCAAAGGGACGAGTCTAACCACCAAGTCTTCCCACCCTCATCCTGGGAGTCAGGGCTTGGTAGGCCATAAGCACAATCAGAGTAAAAAGAGCCCCTTTGTCTGAATCTCTCCACCAGCCATGCCAAACAGAGCACTAATGTCTGAGGAGACAGGGAACAAGGGGAAAAAAAAAACTGTTCTTAGGAGCTGCTAACCTGCTGTGTCAATTTCATGAGTTAATAAATGACTGGAGAAGGCTTAATTGCATCAGAAGAAATTGAGATCAGCCAGTGCTTAGGCCCTGCTCAATTAACTTGTGCTCCAAAGGGGGCCAAGCAGGGTGCAGGGGGCAGCTGATCGTTAATTACGTGTGCTGGTACCAGCTGCGGCAGGAGTTTCCTGTCACTGTTGTCCAGGCGGTGAGGGGGATGACCCTGCCTCTGGGTGCTGAAGTCACTGAGGGTAGGGGTCCTTCAGAGCAAGCACAGACCCCTGGCCTCCTGGGAAACCCATTTCCAACACATTCTATCAGGCAGGCTATTTCTTTCTTTTTTTTAGTCGAGTTGCTTTACAATGTCGCATTAGTTTCTGCTGTACAGCCAAGTGAATCAGTTATAGGCATACATATATCCCCTCTTTTGGATTTCCTTCCCACTGAAGTCACCACAGAGCACTGAGTAGAGTTCCCTGTGCTGTATACAGTAGGTTCTCGTTGGTTATCTTTTTTATACGTGGTAATGTGTGTGTGTCAATCCATCCCACCCCTCCTTTCCCGCTGGTGTCCACACGTTTGTTCTCTGCGTCTGCGTCTCCATTTCTGCTTTGTAAACAAGGTCAGATTGGGTGGCTTTTAATGTTCCCCCAGCCTTCACCAGAAGAATGGCCTTAAGGTTTCCCATCCAGACCTCTGTTGGCTCCATCCCACCCAGAGACACCGTGTTACCTTTGGTTCTCCTCGCACTCCTCTCGTCCTCCTTCTGGCCTGTTTGCCCCGAGGACACAGAATCCAGATCCAGCCTTGTGATGGGCAGCAGATGATGCCAGAGGCTCGGCAAGGTCACCCACCTACCCTGCTGCCTGTAGCCTGAAATCCTCCCAAAGACCTTCATTCCTGCATCTTTCCCCAAAAGGACCAGATGGCAAGATTCAAACCTGTTAAAGATGCAGATTCTGGGTCCCTCCTGTGGAGATGCTGCTTCAGGAGGTCTGGAATCTGTCTCTGCCTTAATGTGTGGCTCAGGTGGATTGTTGCCATCAAGCCAATGTCAGAAACCCAGCTGTAGGGACATCTTAGCTCCTGGTGAGATAAGGGCAGATATGCTGGGAGGAGAGACAGCAGGGGCCAGGAGGCTCTGTTCCCAGTGCCTCTCCAGCTCCATCTCTGTCTTGCTGTGTGTGGTTAAGTAAGTCACTTGTCCTCTCTGAACTTGATTTCTTCTTCTAGAGAAGTAAAGATGTTGGGGCAAATCTTTTAGAGGTCTTCCATTTCCAGGGACCATTTTTCTATAAAGTAACTGATTAAGCAAGCATGTTGCATGATTTGTGCCCAAAAAGCAACTTTGATTTTTTTCTTCAAATATCCCTTTACTTTTTATTTTATTTTTATCTTTTTAGTATACCCCTCCATTTATTTAGGAATCTTTCCTTCAGTAAAATTTTAAAGATTTCTAAAAAAATCCCTATGTTGTTGTTGTTCAGTTTCTCAGTTGCAACTCTTTGCAACCCCCATTGACTGCAGTACCCAGGCTTCCCTGTCTTTCACCATCTCCTGGAGCTTGCTCAAAGTCATGTCCATTGAGTCAGTGATGCCATCCAACTGTCTCATCCTCTGTTGTCTCCTATATAGCTTGCTTTATGTGTGTGTGTGTGTTCTCGGTTGTGTCCGACTCATTGAGACCCTCATGGACTGTAGCCTGCCAGGCTCTTCTGTCCATGGAATTTCCCAGTTAAGACTACTGGAATGGGTTGCCATTTTCTACTCCAGGGGATCATATACATCTAGGACTTAATAATTTTATCATTATTTTATATGATGTCTTAAAAATTATGTTTTCTGTTTGTTGCTAGTGAAAAGTGATAGTAAGATAACTTAGAGTGTCTCTTCTTTTTCTGTTCTTGGAATGCTTTGTGTTAAGATAGGATGATTTCTTTATTAAATGTTTGGTAGGTGTTTCTGGTGAAGCTCTCTGGGCCTACATGTTTTCTTTTTTCTTCTTTTATTTTGAGAGTCAACTTTTGATTATTTGATTTCTTCACATGATAAAATCTTTTAAGTAATTTACTTCTTCTTGAGGAAATATTGGTAGGTTACATTATTCCATAAACATATTCATTTCATCTGTATTTTTAGATTATTGACATAAAGTTGTTTTTAATACCCTTCCGTTTCCTTATGTCTGCAGCATATGTGGTAATATTCCATTTCATTCCTCCTAGTCTGTAACTTGTGCTTTGTCTCACTTTCATTGATCAAAATCTACTGGAGGTCCATCACTTTATTTTTTTTAATTTCTGTTGGCATATTGTTGATTTACAGTGTTGTGTTAGTTCCTGCGGTACAGCAAAGTGAATCGGTTATTTGCTGTTGTTATTGTTCAGTCACTAAGTCATGTCCAACTCTTTGCAACGCCTTGGACTACAGCATGCCAGACTCTCTGTCATCCACTGTCTCCCGGGGTTTGCTCAGGATAGCGAAGGGACAGGGAAGCCTGGTGTGCTGCAGTTTGCAAAGAGTGGGACACAGTTTTGTGACTGAAGAACAGCAACAGCATGTCCATTGAGCTGGTGATGCTATCCAACCACCTCATCTTCTGCCGCCCCCTTCTTTTGCCTTCAGTCTTTCCCATCATAGGGTCTTTAGATTGTTTTCCCATATAGTTCATTACAAAGTATTAAGTAGAGTTCCCTATGCTATACAGCATGTTCTTATTAGCTATCTATTTTATATATAAGAGTGTATATATGTCAATCCCAATTTCCAATTTATCCTCCCCCCACATCCCCTGGTGGCCATAAATTTGTTTTCTACATTTGTGACTCTACTTCTGTTTCGTAATTAAATTCATTTGTATGTACTCTTTTAAAAAAATCATATATATAAACGACATGATGTGATATTTGTCTTTCCGTGTCTAACTTACTTCACTCTTTGACAATCTCTAGGTCTATCTATGTTACTGCAAGTGGCATTATTTTGTTCTTTTCTATGGCTGAGTAAGGGCTTCCCAGGTGACTTAGTGGTAAAGAATCCGCCTGCCAAGCAGAAGACATGGGTTCAATCAGGAAGATCCCCTGGAGAAGGAAATGGCAACTCACTCCAGTATTCTTGCCTAGGAAACCCCGTGGACAGAGGAGTCTGGTGGACTCCATAGAGTCTCACAGAGTCAGACATGACTTAGAGACTAAATAACAACAACAAATGAGTGAGTAATATTCCATTATGTATACGTACTACATCTTCTTTATCCATTCCTCTGTTGATGGACACTGAGGTTGTTTCCATGTCTCGGCTATTGTGAACAGTCTGCTATGAACATAGCAGTGCATGTATCTTTTTGAATTATGGGTATATCTTTCCTCTGGGTATATGCCCAGGAGTGGGATTGCTGGGTCATATGGTAGTTCTGTTTTTAGAGTTTCAATACTCCATATTGTTTTCCATAATGGCTGTATGAATTTACATTCCTACCAACAGTCTAGGAGGGTTCCCATTTCTCCACACCCTCTCCAGCATTTATCATTTGTAGATTTTTTGATAATGGACATTCTAATTTATGTGAGATGATAGTTTTGATTGTAGTTTTGATTTGCATTTCTCTAATAATTAGAATGTTGAACATCTTTCCATGTGATTGTCAGCCTTCTTGTATATCTTCTTTAGAGAAATATATATTTAGATCTTCTGCCCATTTTTTAAAAATTTATTTATCTTTAACTGAAAGACAATTGCTTTAAAATATTTGTGTTGGTTTCAACCACACATAGATACTGCCCACTTTTTGATTGTATTGTTTTTTTGATACTGATTTGCATGAGCTGTTTGTATATTTTGGAGATTAATCCCTGTTGGTCAATTCGTTTGCAGATATTTTCTCCTATTCTGTGGGCTGTCTTTTCATTTTGTTTATGGTTTCCTTTGCTGTGTAAAAGCTTTTAAATTTAATTAGATCCAGTTTATTTATTTTTGCTTTTATTTTCATTACTCTAGGAAGTGGATCAAAAAGATCTTGCTGCGATTTATGTCAAAGAGTGTTTTGCCTATGTTTCCCTCTAAGAGCTTTATAGTTCCGGGCTTACATTTAGATCTTCAATCCATTTTGAGTTTATTTTGTGTATGGTATTAGAGAGTATTCTAATTTCATTCTTTCATTTGTAGCTGGCCAGTTTTCCCAGCACCACTTGTTGAAGAGACTGTTTTCTCTCCATTGAATAATCTTGACTCCTTTGTCATAGATTAGATGACCATGGATGCATGAGTTTATCTCTGGACTTTCTATTCTGTCCCATTGATCTAATTTCTTTTTTTGTGCCAGCATCATACTGTTGATTACTGTAGCTTGTAATATAGCCTGAAATCTGGGAGGCTGATTCCTCCAGCTCCATTTTTCCTTCTTAAGATTATTTTGGGTATTCAGGGTCTTCTATTGTGTTTCCATACAAATTGTAAAATTTTTTGTTCTAATTCTGTGAAAAATGCTATTGGTAATTTGATAGGGATTGCATTAAATCTGTTGATTGCTTTGGTATAATATAGTCATTTTCAGTGTTAACCCATCCAATCCCAGAACATGGTATATTTCTACATCTGTTTGTGTCCATCTTTTATTTCTTTCATCAAGTCTTATAGTTTTCAGAGTACAGGTCTTTTGTCTCCTTAGGTAGCTCTATTCCTAGGTATTTTATTCTTTTTGATGCCTGGTAAATGGAATTGTTTCTTGAATTTCTCTTTTTGATCTTTCATTTTTAGTGTATAGAAATGCAGTAGATTTCTGTGTATTAAGTTGGTAACCTGCAACTTTACCGAATTCATAAATGAGCTCTAGTAGTTTTCTTGTAGCATCTTCAGGATTTTCTATATATAGTATCACATCATCTGCAAACAGTGACAGTTTTACTTCTTCTTTTCCAATTTTTTTTTATTGTTTTTGCCATACAATGTCATAATATCACCATGGGTTTACATATGCTTCCCCTCCAGAACCCCCCTCCCTCCTCCCTCCCCCCGGGAAATCTCGATGCACCAGCCCCGAGCATCAGTCCTGGGCTGGCGATTGATTAGACATATGATAATTAACTTGTTTCAATGCCCTTCTCCCATATCATCCCACCCTTGCCCTCATCCACAAAGTCCACGAGTCTATTCTATACATCTGCGTTCCTTTTGCTGTCTCGCATGTTGGGTTCTCGTTACCGTCTTTCTAAATTCCATATATATGTGTTAATATACTGTATTGTTGTTTTTGCTTCTGGCTTACTACACTCTGGATAATGGGCTCCAGTTTCGTCCATCTGAGTAGAATTGCTTCAAATGAATTTTTTTTTAATGCTGAGTAATATTCCATTGTGTATATGTACCACAGCTTTCTTATCCATTCGTCAGTTGATGGGCATCTAGGTTGTTTCCATGTCTTAGCTATTGCAAACAATGCAGCGATGAACATTGGGGTACACGTGGCTCTTTCAATTCTGGTTTCCTCGGTGTATATGCCCAGCAGTGGGATTGCTGGGTCATATGGCAGGACTATTTGCAGCTTTTTAAGGAACCTCCACACTGTTTTCCATAGTGGCTGTACTAGTTTGCATTCCCACCAACAGTGTAAGAGGGTTCCCTTTTCTCCACATCCTCTCCAGCATTTATTGCTTGTAGACTTTTGGATGGCAGCCATTCTGAGTGGTGTAAAGTGATACCTCATTGTGGTTTTGATTTGCATTTCTCTGATAATGAGTGATGTTGAACATCTTTTCATGTGTTTGTTAGCCATTTTTATATCTTCTTTGGAGAAATGTCTGTTAAGTTCTTTGGCCCACTTTTTAATTGGGTTGTTTATTTTTCTAGAATGGAGCTGCAGGAGTTGCTTGTATATTTTTGAGATTAATTGTTTGTCCGTTGCTTCATTGGCTATTATTTTCTCCCATTCTGAAGGCTGTCTTTTCACCTTGCTTATAGTTTCCTTTGTTGTGCAAAAGCTTTTAATTTTAATTAGGTCCCATTTGTTTATTCGTGTTTTTATTTCCAATGTTCTGGGAGGTGGGTCATGGAGTATCCCGCTTTGGGTTATGGCAGAGAGTGTTTTGCCTATGTTATCCTCTAGGAGTTTTATAGTTTCTGGTCTTATGCTTAGATCTTTGATCCATTTTGAGTTTATCTTTGTGTATGGTGTTAGAAAGTGTTCTAGTTTCATTCTTTTACAAGTGGCTGTCCAGTTTTCCCAGCACCACTTGTTAAAGAGGTTGTCTTTTCTCCATTGTATATTCTTGCCTCCTTTGTCAAAGATAAGGTGTCCATAGATGCGTGGATTTATCTCTGGGCTTTCTATTCTGTTCCATTGATCTATATTTCTGTCTTTGTGCCAGTACCATACTGTCTTGATGACTGTGGATTTGTAGTATAGCCTAAAGTCAGGTAGGTTGATTCCGCCAGTTCCATTCTTCTTTCTCAAGATTGCTTTGGCTATACGAGGTTTTTTGTATTTCCATACAAATTGAGAAATTATTTGTTCTAATTCTTTGAAGAAGACCTCTGGTAGCTTGATAGGAATTGCATTGAATCTATAGATTGCTTTGGGTAGTATACTCATTTTCACTATATTGATTCTTCCAATCCACGAACACGGCACATTTCTCCATCTGTTTGTGTCCTCTTTGATTTCCAATTTAAATCTCTTTTATTTCTTTTTCTTCTCTGATTGCTGTGTCTAGGACTTCTGAAACCATGTTGAATAAAAGTGGTGAGAGTGGATATCCTTGTCTTTTTCTTAATCTTAGAGGAAATGCTTTCAGTTTTTCACCCTTGAGAATGATGTTAGCTATGGGTTTGTCATATATAGCTTTTACTATGTTGATATATGTTCCCTTTGTATCCACTTTCTGGAGAGTTTTTAATCATAAATTAGTGTTGAATTTTGTCAAAAATTTTCTACATATACTGAGATGATTGTATGATTTTTATGCTTCAGTTTGTTAATGTCATGTATCACTCTGATTGATATATGTATATTGACAAATCCTTGCATCCTTGGGATAAACCTCACTTGATCATGGTATACGATCAAGTATCCCTTTAGTTTAAAATGTATTCAGTGGGAGAAATCTTCCCCTGCGCCTAGAGTAAAATTTATGCCAGGCCCATAGCTTTTTCATTCCCTCCTAGGTGATAGTCTCATAGTCACTGTAAGTTATAGACACAGTTTCAACTCAGAAATTAAAGTGTCAGTCATGAGTGATAATCAAAATTCTCCCATCCAACAGCATTACTTCTCCCATCCTCCAGTTTGGATCTGCTGCAGCTGGGGAATTGGGCAAAATCCCTTGCTGTCTGCATTCCCCCTGCTCTTACCCTCCCTCCCACTGTCCTCGAGAGCTGCTGTGAAATGGAGAATTCGTACTGGTTAGAGAGCAGAGACTGGTTTTAGACTGGTTCCTGCTTTTGTGAGTGCTTTCTGGGGCTCTTCTGAGAGTCCCTGATGGGCCCTTAACCCAGGCAAACACATCATCTCTATTCCTGGACTTCTTGGCAACTCCTTGCTCAGCCCCTGAGGCATCTGGAGGCCACCTGTGGCCTCCTCAACTGGGGTCTTCTCACACCTCCAGGTGGCACTGTTGGGCAGGACTCAGGACAAGCAGCCCTGCCAGTTCCATGAGCCTCCCGCCTCTTTTGCTGGTTGGAGTGAGGTTCACGGCTCAGCAACAGCTCTTGTCAAGGAAATCTTCCTCACCAAGTCTTCACCAGATTAGTGACTGATCTCTCTTTTACAAAGCCCTCACAAATTGGGACTCAATGGACACGAATCTGAGCAAACTCCAGGAGATAGGACAGGGAAGCCTGTGCTGCAGTCCATAGGGTCACAAAGAGTCGGTCATGACCTAGCAACTGAACAACAACATGAATTCTGAAGCAGATTTGCAGCCCCATGTATATTTCCCTGCACATGGCCATTTTAGTCTTCTGATGTCAACCCATTGGCATCTCAATCAGCACTTAGGTGGGAAGAGTCCCACTCTGACATCCAGCTACATACAACATACATTTTCATATGGGTGAAAACGTCTCTTAGAAGAGAAAGCCTGAGTGTCCAGAACATCCAAGGCAGGCACTGAAGACATTGTTAAGTGCTAGATCCAGCAGGAGGTAAAGGCGGGGATGGAGCAGCTCTGCAGGTGACCATCTGCCTTCTCAACTTCTCTGGGAGCTCTGTTCCTGAGACCTGCTGAACTCAGATGGGTGCCAGTCCTTGAGGCATGAAAATGTCTGTCCCTTGACTTCCAGCTTCCTGCTGAGCCAGAGATCCTGGAGGTTGTCAGCTCTGTCCCCGTGGAAGGTGGCTCAGCACATCCCATTCACAGTTAGGTTCCCTCTCTAATAAAAACACACACCCAGTGTGGCAGGTTCTCCTGGGGACAGTGAGCAGCAGCCCAGCATCTCCATCAAGGGGCATCCTTGCTCTCCTAACCACCCCCAACACCCCATTCCTAGGCTGGGCCCAGATGCTCCTTTAAATAAGGTGGAGTGGATAAAGAATTTTGGCTTGAAGGGATGCCCATGAATTCGCCTACACTAGATTCCTCGTTGGTCTCACCTCTTCCACCTCCATCAACATGTCAGCATGAACTTATCCATCCAAGTGTCTGGTTGTCATGTTGGCCTGAGCACTTGGGGTGTTGGAATAAGAGAAAGGTGTGAGCAGCTCTGGGCACTGGGAATACAGACAGTTCCAGGAAAGAATGGGGTAAGGGGATGGGAAAGAAGTACATGGGGCAAGAGTGAGAGGGATCGGCTATGCAGCCAAAAGGGACACGTCCACCAGGAGACAGGGCAGCATTCTCCAGCAGGAGCTTGCAAGAGGAGCTGGATTCCCTTCCCCATTGAGCCTCGCTTCCCAGAGCAGGAGGTTGCTCTTGCCCTGATGCTGCGTCAGGCAGAGGGTTCCAGGCAGTGACACTGAAGGAAGGAAACAAGGACAGGATAGGATATGGCCTTAGAGGTCTGAGCCGAGGTTCTCAAGCTGGCGGGACTTCAGACCAAGGCAGTGGTGGAGGTCAGGAAACAAGCCCCCTTGGGGGTGTCCACTGCAGAGTCCTGGGGTCACAACCAGGTGCCGGTGTGTACCCGTCTGTCCTCTCAGCCTTCCCCTCCAGCTCTCACTGACCTTCTTCCCCTCCCTTCTCTGGCAGGAACTGATGCCCTTGGCCATGATGCACGCCCAGCTGCTGTCTGCTCAGGCACAGCCGGCGTGACTGGGCTGTCACTGGTCCAGCTGGTTCACGTAAGTGTGAGGCACAGAAGAAGGTACTTGGATCCTGGGTGGAGAGAGGTGCTGGTGGAGAGGGAGCTCCAGAAAGTCCTGATCACAGAGGGCAGGCCTGGGGCTCTGCAGTTAGCAACTGCTTTTGTTCTCTTTGGCTGCCCTCAGCCCTGAGTTGGTCCCCACTGAATCCATTCTGTCCAGGCCCTGCAAGGGTACATAGGGACCTTCTTCTCAAAGCCTCAGGAAATTAATCAGGCAAGAGATGTGGCAGAAACTCCATAGCACTGGCCCTTCAGTCCTGACTTCTGTCCTGACTCAGACACTTGCCATTTTATGACTTTAGGCAAATCATCATGATGCTGTTAAAGTGCTGCACTCAATATGCCAGCAAATGTGGAAAACTCAGCAGTGGCCACAGGACTGGAAAACGTCAGTTTTCATTCCAATCCCAAAGAAGGGCGATGCCAAAGACTGTTCAAACTACCACACAATTTCTCTCATTTCACACACTGTTATGCTCAAAATCCTTCAAGCTAAGCTTCAACAGTATGTGAACTAAGAACTAGATATACAAGCTGGATTTAGAAAAGGCAGAGGAACTGGAGATCAAATTACCAGCATCTGTTGGATCATAGAAAAAGCAAGGGAATTCCAGAAAAACATCTGCTTCTTTGACTATGCTAAAGCCTTTGACTGTGTGGATCACAACCAACTGTGGTAAATTCTTAAAGAGATGGGAATACCAGACCACCTTACCTGACTCCTGAGAAACCTGTATGCAGGTCAAGAAGCAATAGTTACAATGAGACAAGGAACAACGGACTGGTTCAAAATTGGTCAAGGAATACATCAAGGCTGTATATTGTCACCCTGCTTATTTAACTTATACACATAGTATATCATGAAAAATACTGGGTTGGATAAAGCACAAGCTAGAATCAAGATTACCCAGAGAAATATCAATAAACTCAGATATGCAGATGACACCACCCTAATGGCAAAAAGCAAAGAGGAACTAAAGAACCTCTTGATGAAGGTGAAAGAGGAGAGTGAAAAAGCTGGCTTACAACTCAACATTCAAAAAACAAAAATCATGACATCTGGTCCCATCACTTCACAGCAAATAGGGGAAAAATGGGAACTGTGACAGACTTTATTTTCTTGGGTTCCAAAATGACCTTGGACAGTAACTGCAGCCATGAAATTAAAAGATGCTTGCTCCTTATAAGAAAAGCTATGACCAACCTAGACAGCATATTAAAAAGCAGAGACATCACTTTGCCAACAAAGGTCCATATAGTCAAAGCTATGGTTTTTCCAGTAGTCTTGTTCAGATGTGAGAGTTAGACCATAAAGAAGGCTGAGCACCAAAGAATTGATCCTTTCACACTGTGGTGCTGGAGAAGACTTTTGAGAGTCCCTTGGAAAGCAAGGAGATCAAACCAGTCAAACCTAAAGGAAATCAACCCTGAATATTCATTGAAAGGGCTGACGCTGAAGCTGAAGCTCCAATACTTTGGCCACAGGATGCGAAGAGCTGACTCATTGGAAAAGACCCTGCTGGGAAAGACTGAGGGCAGGAGAAGAGGTGACAGAGAATGAGATGGTTGGATGGCATCACTGACTCGATAGATATGAATTTGAGTGAACTCCAGGAGATAGTGAAGGACAGGGAAGCCTGATGTGCTGCAGCCCATGGGATCGCAAAGAGTCAGATACAACTTAGTGACTGAATAGATAGAATTGAATCCAACAAGGAACCAGAACCTGTGTCATCAACATCAGGCATGAGCGAAATTGTAGTCTGCCCTCTATCTCCTATTGTTGACAGTCCTTCAGCTCTACCATCTCCCATCTCCTTTCCCTCCTCCAGCCAGTAACTCTTCTTGCCTGAATGCCAGCTGTTTACTACTGTACTTTTCAAGGTACTGTAGTTTAAGGCTTAAAATGTTTTGTGTTTGTTTTTACATATTACTTGTGTGAAAAGTATTATAAACCTATAGCAGTACACTACTATATAGCCAGTTGTGTTAGTTGGGTACCTAGGCTAACTTTGCTGAACTTAACGAACAAATTGGACTTAATGATCATGCATTCATATGTAGGAGAAAAGAAAAAGAAAGTGAGGTCTTTCAGTCGTGTCTGACTCTTTGTGACCCCATGGACTGTAGCCTACTAGGCTCCTCTGTCCATGGGATTTTCCAGGCAAGAATACTGGAGTGGAGTGCCATTTCGGACTGTAAACTGTAGAATGAAAGCTGTTTAGGTTCAGGGAGTTGTTGTGATTATTTACATCTATTTGCAAGGAGAAAATAAGCCCACCTGAAACCATAAACACCTGTGGAGGAGAGAGTTTAAATGCTAAGTTGCGCCACCAGGACTGGACAGTCCAGGGGGCTGGCCGGGACCTGGCTAGTTGACCACATGCACTTGACATATCCCTTCTTGGTTTACGACTGTGAGGCCAGACTTCAGCTGTCACAAAATGTCTGGATCTCCCTTTTCTTCACAGATAACCATGTTTGAAGGGGATCTTAGAGTTTACAAGAAGCCATTGTATATGGGAATCATTTTATTCACAGTCATACTAGTAAGCTGCGTTTTTTCATAATCTCTCTTTTACAAATGAAAAAGGTCAGCTTCCAAGATGGGGTGCCTGCTAAGTGGCACATTTGGGCTTTGAATGGGCCTTCAGCCCCATGGCTCTGCCTGTGCTGCCGTGCTCCCCTTTCCAGGCCACTTCTGCTGTGCAGCCTTCACTGTGCTGAAAGAGGGAGGCCAGGCGTGGAGGCCAGAGAAGAAAGGGCGCTCTTCCTGTGTGGTTTCATAATTCCCTGCTTCCTAAAGCAGCCTGGGCATATCCGGGGGACCAGGCCAAGACGTTCAGGAGAGTGGGCCACTGCTGCCTCCTCCAACCTCAGGTCACTAGGCCCCTCTGTCTCCTGAGTGGCATCAGGGGGGAGCACGCCAGTGAAGCAGGAGAGGGAGGCATGATGTTGTTGTGACGCTGTATAAGTCCTCCCAAAACTGAGGTTCACCTGCCCATACCACCTCCCAAAAAACTCCCCAGTGAGCCCTGAAGCATGGCTCACCACACATTTCAGCAGTCAAACTGTTTCCAACAAGGATGCGCTGACTGCGGATGAGACGTGAGTGGAGATATACACTGCCCTCTGGTGGTCGGTCAGGGTCATTACTGCCAGGCCTGTAAAAGAAACGCTGTATGGGGAAGGATGTATATGTTAGTCGCTGAGTTGTGTGGGATTCTGCGACCCTATGGACTGAAGCCGCCAGGCTCTTCTGTCCATGGACTTTTCCAGGCAAGAATACTGGAGTGGGTTGACATGCCCTCCTCCAGGGGATCTTCCCCAACCCAGGGGCCGAACCCAGGTCTCCTGCATTGCAGGCACATTCTTTACCATCTGAGCCACCAGGGAAGCCCATATGGGGAAGTGATTACTTTTATTAAGTGCCTGCTGTGTGCCAGGCACTATGTATGATGCTGCAGGATAGGATAGAGTATAAGATGCAACTCCTGAACCCAGAGGACTCATAATTTAGCGCAGGAGTCACAATGTTCCCACATGAAAGTTGACAAGCATTGCACCAAGATAGGATTTTAAAAGTGGCACATGGAAAGGCATTACAGCAGAAGTGCAGAAAGAGAGATTGCATCACGACGAGGCAGTCGGAGAAGGCTTCTCAGAGCCTCGAAGGTTGGGCAGAATCGAAACAGATGGAGAAAGTGAAGAGATCATCGTCTCCCCTACTGAAACCCTTCAGGAGTCCCCATTGTCTCCATAAGCCTTAAATCCCATGTCCTTGCCTGATCCTTACAGTTCCTGAGAACTATATGTTACCTCTGTTCTTTCACACTCCTGAGCTGTGTATTTTGCCCTCTGCAGTTTGTCTGCTGGACAAGCCCCCACACAGCTTTTAGAAGTCTGCTCATGGAACATAACATGTTCTCTGGAACTTTTCCCCAAGCAGGTAGCTGTCCCCTCCTCTGTGTCCTCACAGCCCCTGGTCTGTGCATCTCTGATTCATAAGGTGTCTTTTCATCACTAGGCAATACATGTCTTATAAACTGGGACTATCTGATGGGCAGAGGATTCCTGCAGATGGTGGCGGGGGGCGGGGGACAATGGACAGTGAGAAGGGAAAGATAAATTGGCAGTGAGCATGCAGGGAAGTTGAGGAGGGAAAAGCCACTGAAGCTCAGTCTGAATTAAGTCTGCACCCAGATAAATGTGTCCTGAAGGCAGCGCAGCGCCAGAAAGGCTCTGGAGTAAGAGGGTGCATGGTGAAGGGCTGACTGTAGGTGATGAGAAGACAAAACCAGTGAAATCCTTTAGGAACCCATTGCACCAGTGCAGGTTTGCAGCATACAGTCGTAACTGGTGTGAAGAATAGAAGACTGGAAGAAGCCAAACAATTGGAGGATTTGAAAGTCTGGGCAGGGACTTCCCTGGTAGTCCAGTGGTTAAGAATCCAATGCAGGGGACATAGGTTCCATCCCTGGTCCAGGAAGATCCCATAGGCCATGGAGCAGCTAAGCTCATGCGCCACAACTACTGAGCTGAAGCCCGTGCGCCTGGAGCCCGTGCTCTGCAGTGAGAGGACTCATGGCAGTGGAAGCCTGCGCCCCGCAACAGAGAGGAGTCCTCCCTTGCTGCAACTAGAGAAAGCCCGTGTGCAGCAATGAAGACCCAGCGCAGCTAGACATGAAAATTTATTTTTATTTATTATTAAAATAAATGTTTAACATTTATTTCAAACATTAAAAACATTTTCAAAGAAGAAACTCTGGGCACCTAGGGGAATGCGCCACAACCTTGTCAAACTCCAGTATGCAGATAATCACCTGGGGCCTTGTTAAAACACGCGTTCTGACTCCTTCGGTCGGTGGAGGCGCCTGAGATGCTACGTATCTAACCAGCTCCCAGGTGCTGCCTGGATTGGTCCACATACCACACTGTGAGCATCTTTGAGTGAGTTAGAAGCAGTGCCGGGTCCATGCCGGGCTCCAGGAGCACAATGGTGAGGAGCAGATGGTCTCTCCGGGTGAGGAAAGGTACCCCTTTCCCAGGTGAACACAGTGGGGCACACGACTTCCTGGGCAGCTGGTGTTCCAGCCCCCACTTGCCCTTTGAGAGAGATACAACCTGTAAAACCCTTCGTGGCAGCTTCAGTAGGACTGGTAACTCAGAGGTCGGCAGAGGTGGGGGAGCCCACTGGAAGAGAGGGTAATGACTGTCATAATTGGGTTCAAGCTGCAAGCTGGAGACTCAGATCTGGGACCAGTGGGCCTACCGATGACAGAGCACAAGGTGGGAGAGCCAGGTGAGGCGAGGTGGAGCCCAGCAGCTAATAATCTAACCCTTGGGGCCTTTTTCAGGATGACACTCTTCTAACATCATCTCCCTCTCTTTTGTTGTCTTGCAGGTCACCGTTCCCTTTATGAACGTAAGTGCTTGTGGCCATTCTGTCCTCAAGATGCCAAGTCTCCTCCTGCCCTCCTGCTCCACTGGCAGAGTCAGCCTTGGTCCCCGTGTGCCTGGGGGTGTCGAGAATCTTTGTCCAGTGACCTGAAGGGGGAGTCAGCCCTCAAACAGCCTCACATCTGGAGCATGCCTCTGCCTGACCCCAGCCCCCCTGAGCAGGACCCATCTCCCCGGCCTCGTGCCAACCTTCCAGGAGCCAGACTGTGCCTGCCGGCTCCCTCTGAGCTCACCTTGCCCTTGTCTCCCGTATGAGTTGGAAAGAGGACAGATGCCACACGAATTAGTGTGGGTTGGAGCCAGGGCAGAACCAAGCGGAACTTCTGAGGCTCAGACCCTGTGCCTTCCACCTACGTCAAGGGCTCGGGGACCATGGGTGTTTGTGCCCCCGAGGGTGTAATTAAGAGCCTGGCCTTAATTCACTGGGGGTGAGCCAGGCTGGGTGGAATCTCAGCCAGATCAAGCAGAGCCTCAGCTCATTGTGAGTGAAGCAGGGATAATTAATAACTATCTCGAAAGGTGATTTTGAAGATTAACTGAGATAACCAAGGGTTTGCTCAGGACAGTGCCTCACACAGGCTAAGCTATTTATTCTGTGTCTTCGTCCCATGGGGTGGGGGTGGGGCGTTGAGCATGATGTGGGGAGAGGGGAGAGGAGAATTAAAGCAGAAAGACAGCAAGAACCTTTGAAGCAAGATGGAAACAGGGAGCAGAATTATACCACCAGTCAGCTCTCTGCTGCCTCTCTTCCCTCCCACAGCTGTGAGTTCCCCAGGTTAGGCTGGCCTGGCCGCTCTGTCTTCAGGGAGCTCCTGGCGTCCCAGTCCCCGGGGCCCTCCCTGCTCTCAGGTCCCCCCCTTCCCCATCACACCTCCAGCCGAGAAAGGTCAGCTGCCCTCACCTCTCCCCACGTCTTTGCAGAGTTTGATGGGGCGCCGGGCGGATGACAGCGGGAACGGTTGTGATCACTGGCGGAATCCTAGCTACGGTCATCCTCCTCTGCATCATTGCTGTCCTGTGCTACTGTAGGCTCCAGGTCAGTGCCTGGGGCCCGGAGCCCGGGGCCACAGGCCGCCAGCAAACCACCTCCCTGTCGTGGGGGCAGCAAAACCCCAAGCCTGGATAGTGGGGGGCTTAAGTCAAGGGGGCTGGACCTTGCAGGGCGGTCAGAAGGGAGCTTTCCCTCGTAGCCTGCACACTCTGGGCACCCAAAAGAGCTGGGAAAGCACCGGGTCCTTGTGTGGTGTCTCCCACAGGTCTGAGCTTTCAGGAGTAGTGGGAAGGACTGAAAGCAGCTCCCAGCACCCCAGCCTGGGCTCAGTAGAATCTGTATGTCCCTCCCTCTCTGCCTCCCGCCTCTCTCAGCCACATGTGTGCTAAGTCGCTTCAGTCGTGTCCGACTCTTTGCAACCCCATGGACTGTAGCCCACCAGGCTCCTCTGTCCGTGGGATTCTCCAGGCAAGAATACTGGAGTGGGTTGCCATTTCCTTCTCCAGGAGATCTTTCCCACCTAGCGATCGAACCCGCATCTCTTAAGTCTCCTGCATTGGCAGGTGGGTTCTTTACCCCTATCGCCACCTGGGAAGCCTCTCAACAGCCACCTAGAGTAAATACACAGGAAGTAGGTGGAGGAAGTGAGAAGAACTGATCTTGCTGGGCCGGGAGGACTTTGCTGTGGACCGTGGGCGCCTGGTGTTGACTTGTGTCTCCAGGGTTGACCAAGGGCCCCATGCAGGGTCCTCGGCAGAGCAGGGGCGCGGGTGTCAGCGCCCAGACACAGGTGTCTATACCCAGAGGGGGGCACCCGCCCTCAGGCAGCCCTCCCTTCTCTCCCTTCAGTATTACTGCTGCAAGAAGAGCAGAGCGGAGGATGCAGAAGAGGAAGAGGAGGAGGAGCACCACCTGCCCACACACCCCAGGGGCCCCACCTGCAATGCCTGCAGCTCCCAGGCCCTGGACGGCCGAGGCAGCCTGGCGCCTGTCCCCGGCGAGCCCTGCAGCCAGCCGTGCAGGGTGGCGGCCGGCCACTGCACTGCCTGCTCCCCATACAGCTCCCCCTTTTACATACGGACGGCTGACATGGTGCCCAACGGGGGCGGAGGCGAGAGGCTCTCCTTTGCCCCCACCTACTACAAGGAGGGGGGACCCCCATCTCTCCAAGTGGCAGCGCCCCAGAGTTACCCGGTGACGTGGCCAGGTTCTGGGCGCGAGGCCTTCACCAATCCAAGGGCTATTAGTACAGATGTGTGACCCCTTTCACCCCCGACCCCCCCCAACACACACCAACACTGCTGCCCCCCACCAGGATCATCAACGGGGACGGCAGACGACCCCTCCCACAGCCTGCAAGGACCTTCTCAGTTTTTCTGGGTCTCCTTGCCCCACAGTGGAAGGCTCACCCGATTCAGGGTGTCGAGGGCATTGAGAACCAGGGCAGGGGCTGGCCCCACGGCCCAGCGGAAGGGGGCCTGACAGGTCATGTTGGCAGCCTGGCCGCTTTCGCTGTTGGGGCTCTCCTCTGGCCAGGCCTAATGGCCACAGCCCTCCCACTTCCCGCTGACCCCTGGCTTTGCCAGGCTCTGAGAAGAGGAGCAGGAGGACCAGGGGAAGCTAAGCAAAGGCTCCGGAGGTCTCCTGAGTCCTTGGGGGATGAAAGGAGAAAGTGGGGGGCGAGGGCAGGGGGAGAGGCCAGACCTGAGGCATTGGCAGAACTCGAGAAGGGTGGGGAAGGACTGAAGGGCTTTTTCAGGACTTGCTTGACGCAATGAACCCAAGAGCTAGTTCACAATCTAGTTTTGTACTTCAGCTTCCTAGAGACTGCAGTCCCTGTAGCTGTTCCAACACAGATGTTATTTCCCGAACATGCTTGTATTTGCCCCCATCCTCAAGGAACATAGCGACTGGACTTTAAAGGCCATGGCATAAGGTTATTTGCAGGGAATGCACCCAACATGGACATCTAGCCTTGTCTCCCCACAAATCCTCTTTCTCTGCCTTGGGAACCAGCTGTCCTGGCTGTTGAAACTTTTCCAAGTTTTGTTACTAGAGTTTTAGTAGCTTAGCGAAGGGGAGCCTGCCGATGGTGTCTGGGGCCCTGGTCCGCCACACTGAGTGTGGTGCCTCAGTGCGGCCCTGCAAGGACCTGTGCATTCCCAGGTGTATACACACACCACCTGGTGTGTGCACACGCACCGTCACCCCCAGCGCTCACCAGGGCTCTGCCGCCTTCAGGAACCGCAGAGCAGAAGAGTGATGTGCCAACTAGAAAGAAAAGTCTGCCTCCAGACAGCAGGAGTGGCAGGTGATCAGGGTGGCGGCCACGGCAGCCAGCTGGTGGGTACAGGAAGCACCTGCAGAGTCTCCCGTGGAATGACGCTGCCGCGTAAAGACCTGGTGTCCTACCTGGGCATCCAGCCATGAGGCCTCAGACCAGCACCCCGTCTTTCCACCAGGAATGGCAGCTCTGGCTCCAAGGATGGGTACAGATTTGACTCGGCCTTCAGATTCCATGCTGGCCACCCTCCCTCTGCTGCCCCAACCTCCAGTCTCTGAACGAGGGCCTGTTTATTGCTGGATCGCTCTGGCCCCAAGTCCAGATCCCAGATAAAACTCAGCTGTGGCCTTATGCTGTTTGTGTGGCTGCATCTGATGAGTGTCCTAGTTGCTGTAAGGGGTGGCTGCCCCCCCTCCTAAGGGCATTAGCAACTCCCAGCCTCTCTTGAGTCACCACATGCAGTGTGTGGGACAAGAAGGGAGCTGGCCCCTTGGCTGAAATTTTTATTTTTGCATCTGAGAAAGGGAGGGTGCAGCTGGGGGAGGGGCAAAGGGGAAGAGAATTCACCACATCTTTGCATCCTTCTGGGCACTTGTCACCTTGCATCCCAATCTGGAATTGAGCCTCACTGGGTGAGAACCAAAGGACCTGGGGTCTGGTCACACTTGGGTTACTCTGGGTCCTCTGAGGACCAGTCCCTTATCTCCTCTGAGACCCCATTTCCTCCAGGGAAATGGGACTCTCCCAGATGGACTCTGAGGGCCCTTTAGTGCTCCAGGAAGCCAGGATTCCCCAAAAAGTCCTGCCGGCCAGACTACTCTCTCGCACACTCTCCCCAGTCCCGGCAGGGGGCTGGCTACATTTTCCAACGGCCTGATCCTGTGTGCACGGAAGCATGTTGGTGGATCCAAGACGACAGTACATTGCAGGATTAGCTGGTGAAACAATTTTAACGTCAGAAAAAAGCCAACATGTTTGACCCTCCTACTGGGTGACTTCAACTTCTCTGCTACTAGGAAGCAGCTCTCAGTGGGGGTAATCAGCTCTGTCCCCGAGAGCCCAGAGGGACCAGCTTAGGGACAGTGGCTTTAACATCCCCACACCCATCCCACTGCCAGCTCTTCCTGGGCTAAGCACACCCGTTGACGTGAGCTGCTGGGCCTGGCCACCCTAGCTGCCTCCTGATGACCAGCCCCAGTGCCTTGCTGCCCTGGGATTCCACAGCCGCACAACAACATCAGGGGCTGTCCCTCCTCACCCCCAAAATTCCAGTACCTCCCACCTTCAGAGAAGTCAAGACCCAGTCAACTCTCTCATGTTTCTTGGCCCTCATCTGTTGAGATCCTGGAGTGAAAAGCATCTCAGTACAGTCCCTCTCTCTTCCCAGAGCTTCCCCAGCCTCAATCAACCCACAAGTCAACATCCGAGTTTGGGCATTGGAGAGATGGTGGCCACGGCTCCCCCCGCCCCGACAGCCCCACACTGCTCTGGGCATAACCTTGAGGTTGCCCACTGGCCTCCCAGCAGCTGCGAGGACCTTGCCTGTGGTAGAGGAAGCTCACTCCACTCCACCACACTGTACTTTTTAGCTGCTGAGTCTGTGTTCTGGCTGGGACACTGTTCGGACACTTTTCAAACTGCACCCTAAAGAGGAAGCAGAGAGACAGGGACCCCCTGCTCTCACTGACTTTTCTCTCCACTTCACTGTTCCTGCTACAGATTTCTTGTCCTGCATCTTTGATAACTTGGAGTCACAACCAAGCAAATGTCCAAAATAAAGGAGGAATTTGAAATAGAAACCCCCACAGGACTCTCCATGCTTTACCTGGGGGAAGGGGCAGCGGGGCGCGGATTGAGGAGTGAACACCCCCTTCTCAGTGCGCCCAGAGCATCCTTTCTCCGCACTGAGGTCTGCCAGCTTCTTCTCCCTTCCGGCTTCCCTCCGCCGTGTCCCCGCCACTCCCCACCCCTTTTCTTGCCTCAGTCAGAGCTCATTTCCAGGAGGGATGTGTCATGTGCTGGGAAAGGGGATTGAAGCATAGCTGCTGCTGCCCCTGAGGTGGAAGGAGCCTTCAGCCGATGGTGGGGAGCCCCCCGGGGAGCAGCCTGCCCCCCAACCCCAGCCTCACTGTCCAGGCCCCTGGTGTCCCCCCTGTAGTTTGTGTAAGTCCCCAACTCTGAGGCCTGAGGAGACCCTGTCAACCCTAGGGGGGCCGGCCAGAGAGTCTGCAGGGATGGTGCTAACAGGAGAGGCATGCAGTGAGGACCAGAGAGCCAGGGCGGAGGTTCTGGGCAAAAGGGACTGTTCCGGGAGGACGAGGGTGAAGCTGGAGCTGTGCCTGTGCCCAGGCCCCTGGAGTCAGGGTGCTCTGCCCCGGCAGGCCTTTGGCTCTCAGCCAGGGGGCAGAGGGTGACAGCACCGTCAGCAGCTGCCCCCTGGGAACAAAAACCTGAGGCAAATCTCGCTCATCCCTGCACCCACCCCAGGCTTGAGCATCTCCTCTGCTCCCCACAGAGCAGCCACACGCACCCTCGCCCACCTGCAGCCTCTCCCCAGCACCTCAGGCCACGGGGTGGTATTTTCTGCGTCTCGGTTTCCTCATCCATAAAGTTGAGCTGGTGATGCCTACCTTACTCCGTTGCTTTGAAGAGTGAGTGAGCCTGGTATACACAGCAGCCACTGTCATTAGAAGGATTTGGTGGGGACTCAGATTGGAGCTGTGGAGGCAGCTGGGATCGCTCAGGCATTGGGGTGCAAGGCTCTTCTGGGCTCATTTTCATCCCTGCTCTCCACCGAGCCTCCTGAAGCCTCTCCTCCATTGCCACCTCTCCCTGACTCTTCCAGACACTGCCAGGACCGTCTCTCTGCCCATTACTGCCTCTCCCTTCATTTGGAACCCTCGCTCCATAACTGCCTATGACTCTTGGAAGGACCCAGGGTCCCATCAACCTGTGCTGTGCTGCACTTAGTCGCTCAGTAATGCCTGACTCTGCAAACCCATAGAATGCAGCCCATCAGGCTCCTCTGTCCATGAGGATTTTCCAGGCAAGAATACTGGAGTGGCTTGCCATGCCCTCCTCCAGGGGATCTTCCCAACCCAGGGATCAAACCCAGGTCTCCCACATTGCAGGCAAATTCTTTACCACCTAAGCCACAAGGGAAGCCCAAAAATACTAGAGTGGGTAGCCTATCCCTTCTCCAGGAGAACTTTCTGACCCAGGAATCGAACCGGGCTCTTCTCCTGCTGCTGCTGCTGCTGTGTTGCAAGCAGATTCTTTACCAGCTGAGCTACCTGGGAAGCCCCCATCAACCCAGGATTGCCTTTTGGCCTCACATTTGCCCCAGTAAACTATACAAATAAGGGAGAGAATATTCATACATACAAGAGTTCAGCTCTCAGCTGGGTTCTGTGCTTATTTCAGTGGCTTCCAAGTTCAAGTTCAAGGCTTGGGTTCAAAAGTCACATCACAGGGGGTCCAGGGGACCCCTCCAGCCCTTCCTCTTGAGCCTGGACTCACAAAATTGTCCATCCCTGGCCCTGCTGAGTCTCACCCGGAACCTGCTGGACATTCTGGCTTCTCTGTTCAGGAGTGGATGAAGGCCTCCAGGTGTTGGTGGGGAGGTTAGAGTGGGAGAAAGAGTAGAGGGAGGGAGTCCCAACATCTGGCTGGGAGGGACAGAGTATGCTTCTGTAGGACACCATCTGCATTGTCACAGAGTCGGGAAACCAGAGGAGAGTGGGACCTGCCCCTTCCCTATTACCTCTTGCAGTGGACTCTATGGGGCCCGCCTTCACTCGGCTCTGAGTTCCCCTCCTTGTGTTCTGCCTATACCCACAGAGAACAAAGGGAAATGATGGCTGAGCTCTACAATATAACCCACAGGCCATGAAGGACTCTGTTTCCCTGGCTAACCACCATATCATCACTTCTAATCCCTCCTATCTGGGGGGTGGTTGGGGGAGAATTCCTAAGAAATAAAATCAAAGTCTTCTTTCTCTATTTAGTTTTCAAAAGACTAAGCCAACTCTGCAACCCTGCTGTGCTCCTGTTCAGCTGTTTTTGTCATAACACTTCAAGTGTGACTTCAGGGGAGTTTTTCATGTAATTCTAGGTTATTTGGGACAATGTATCCACAGACTTGTTTCCACTACAAAATGAGCTAAGGCAGCTTGACTGGCACTAGGAGACTGAGAGTTGGGAAATAAGACTCTGGGACCTAACTCTGCTAGTTCTGTAAAAGAGCATCAAACCCTTCCCATGCCTGGCTTCCACATGCATCCTTAGAGGGGGGTGGCCAGCCAGACCCAGGCAGCCACCAAATACCTCTCACCCATCTCCTGCCCCGCCTGCCTTCATCCTTCCTGTGTGTCTTGCTGTGGATGCAAGTGGGAAAAGGCTTCATCAGGCCAGATCATATTGCTTCTGCCTTTCCTCCCTTTCCCTTTGCTTCAGTTCAGTTCAGTCGTTCAATCGTGTCCAACTCTTTGAGACCCCATGGACTGCAACATGCCAGGCTTCCCTGTCCATTACCAACTCCTGGAGCTTGCTCAAATTCATGTCCATCGGGTCGGTGATGCCATCCAACCATCTCATCCTTTGTTGTCCCCTTCTGCCTTCAATCTCTCCCAGCATCAGGGTCTTTTCTAATGAGTCAGTTCTTTGCATCAGGTGGCCAAAGTAAAGCAAAAATACATCCTTTGCATCAGGGGCTTGCAATCCTGTAACTTGTATCATTTTTTGGATGTGGTGTGCAGGATCTTATTTCCTTGCTCAGGAATCAAATCAGCACTCCCTGCAATGGAAGCACAGAGTCCTAACCACTGGATCAATAGAGAAGTCCCTGCAGGGTACTTTTAGATGGGAGAAAGAGAACCTATGAGTGTAAAAAAGTGAAAGTGTTAGATGATTAGTCGTGTCCAAATCTTTGCAACCAGGTGGACTGTAGCCTGCCAGGCTCCTCTGTCCATAGAATTCTCCAGGCAAGAATAATGGAGTGGGTAGCCATTCCCTTCTCCAGGTAATCTTCCTGACCCAGGGATCAAACCTGGGTCTTCTGCGTTGCAGGCAGATTCTTTATCATATGAGCCACCAGGGAAGTAATATTGACACCTTAATCACAAGTTCTGTTCTGGATCTAACTAAACAACTCAAGGTTAAACAGAAGCCTGACTCTCCTCACAAAGTTCTCTGAACTCTTCCCAAACATAGGACCCAACAGGGAACAGGTCTTCTCCAGATAACCAGTAGGTGCTGTTACCTGCACTGTCAGTGTAGTGAGAAGGCCATGACTCACTCCCCAGGGAGGGAGTCTCTTGAACTCTCCTTCTGGCAGGAATCCTGAGCAGGGCAGGGCCCTGGTGGAGGGTGGAAGGAGGGTGAGAATGGCACCTCCTCCTTCTAATCTCTAAAAGGCAAGATCGTCAAAAACAACCACAAGCAGCCTATTAAACATCCCAACATTCACCGAATCTGTGAAAGCATTGGCCAACAAACAAATTCAAATACATCCAGGAACAACACACTGCTCATGAATATTCTTAAGGATAATATCTTCTGCCTTGTAATCCATTTGTTGGGCAGCCATGAACTCTTCCTGAAGCTTGGGAGCTGAACATCCATCCAGGGTCCCAGCCCTAGATGTGGCGGAAGTCCCCCTTTCTCCAGCAAACTGCCCGCTACAATCCTAAGTGAGCCTGCTTCCCAGGATGGTTCTTTTCCCAGGGTGATTGGTCTCTGGGGGATGACCTGCCCAGGCCTCCAAGAGAGCACTTGATTCCCCAGCTTCCTCTCCATCCTGTCACGAAGCAAACCCCACCTCCTTCTTACACACACACCACCACTTCCGCCAGCAAGGAACCCCAGCCATAGCTTGGGGCTGGCAGGTAGGCAAGGCAGCCGTTTCCCTGAGCTCACTGGCTGCCAGGCCTGCTTCACCCAGTGGACAGGACAGGTCCAGTCTTCACAGGGGTGAACGTCCAGAAACTGGGTGACTGGACATCTGAGATCACCTTCCCCTCCAAGCCTCCACAGATGATGACAGGGCCCAGCCAGCCCCGACCTTTGGCACCTGAGGCCCTGGAGGCCCATGGGGCTCCAGTGCCAGCCTGCCTGCAGGGAGAGGCCGGGTCCCACACCCACGCCAACCCATCACAGTATCTATATATCCTCCTGGGCTGGGTTTTGCCTTAGACCAGAGGTTTTCTTTCTACCCATTGGGAATTACATCCTTACTCCTAACAAAAGATTTTTCCCCTGAGAAGATCCATGTTCCGGGTATAATCAAACCCCCTCAATTCATAACTGAGGCCTGCCCCTCCTCACAATATCTGAGTTCTTTCTACAAACATGTAGGGCCCAACCAAGGAATCTAGAATGATCAGAAGACCTCAAACCCCAGACCCCTGCGTAGAGATCAAGGGTCTCACCAGCCCCCTCACCCTCCCCTTCCTCTGCCTCCTGCCCGCTGCATGTGGTCTCAGATGTCTTCGCATCTGAGAAGGAGTCGTGAGCAGGTGTCAATGAATGAGGAGGAACCCAAAAGAGAAAAATTAAGAATTGAGAATTTTTGAAGAGGGAAAAAAGTGGTAATATAAAATTTCAGACACTGGAAGAATACACACACACACACACACACACACACACACACACACACAAATGGCTTCCTGTTGGAAGGGAGAGGGGAATCAGTGAGATGAAGGCAGAATCAAAACTTTCCAACGAACGCACGTGCTAGGTTGCTTCAGTTGTGACCCGCTCTGTGTGACCCTCCAGGCTCCTCTGTCCATGGGATTCTCCAGGCAAGAATACTGGAGTGGGTTGCCATGCCCTCCTGCAGGGGATCTTCTTGATTCAGGGACCAAACCCGTGTCTCTTGTCTCCTGCATTGGAAGGCAGATTCTTTACCACTAGCGCCACCTGGGAAGCCTCTTTCAACATATACCTGGTTATGTTATTTTCCTCTGGTGACTTTATATTTTGAAAAGTGTTTTCTCTCAGTTAAATTTCACCAGACTGTGTCTGAGAATAGCAAGTACCCTCCGGGCAGTCATATGCAGGTACATACCTGTCTAAGAGCAGAGCCCTTGGGGCAAGCCCGCTGAGGCCTGTGCTCAGATCTGAAGAGATGCCGAGCGGTCAGGCGTCTCTTCAGATGTTGCCGCGTTTGACCTCTCCCAGCTCTGGGGCTGGGTCACGGCTCGTGTGTGCCCACTCTCTAAGGCAAAGGGGCTTCCGTGCTACGAGTTTGGAGCAATTTTCTCTCCACAAGAGCAGTGGGCAGAAGACAAAAGGGAACAACAGTGTCAACCCACATAGGTTCATATCAGATAAATATTTTTATAATTGCTTTCTGTGGTGGTAAATTATCTATAACATAAAATTTACAGTTTTAAAAATTTCGAGGTGTACAATTCAGTGGCATTAGTTCAACAGTGGATTTATTTACTTATCTATTTATTTGAGATATAATTGACATATAACATTGTATTAGTTTTAGGTGTACAACATAATTTAATGTCTATATATATTGCAAAATGATCACTAAAATACACTTAATGTCCATTACCACATATGGTGACCCATTTGTTGTTTCTTGTGATGAGATTTTAAGATCTATTCTCTTAGCAACTTTCCCAAATGAAATACAGTAATTTTTAAAATACTTATTTGGCTGCACTGGGTTTTCTCTGTGGCATGTGGGATCTAGCTGCCTGACCAGAGATTGAACCTGGGCCTCCTGCTTTGGGAGTGCAGAGTCTTAGCCACTGGACCACCAGGGAAGTCCTCAGTAATTTTTTTTAATACATAATGATTAACTGTAGTCACCATGCCACACATTACATCTCCAGGACTTTTTATCTCATAACTGCAAGTTTTGCTTTTTTTTAAGTTGATGACAAATTCAAATGCATTCTAAAGCTTATCTTTTTTATCCACCCCGTCTCACCCCCACATGCTATATTTTTTGTGATATTTTATTTTAATTAATTTATTTTAATTGGAGGCTACTTTACAAAAGTGTAGTGGTTTTCGCCATACATTGACATGAATCAGCCATGGGTATACATGTGTCCCCCATCCTGAAACCCCCCCACCTCCCTCCCCATCCCATCCCTCAGGGTTGTCCCAGTGCACCAGCTTTGAGTGCCCCGTGCTTTATTTTTGATGTCACAGTAGGTTCTTTTACTACTGTGCTTCTCTAGTTCACTTGATAGGTTTCACCCATAGAGAGGGCAGTGGGGCCAAGGGCTCAGGATCTCGGTTCTGGTCTCAGTTTTGCACTCATAAACACTTAAATGGTCACTTAGCCCCTCAGTTCCCGCATCTGTAAAATGAGGGATTTAGACTGTTTAGACTATACAACTATTTCAATCATCTCATGTTAGTATCTCACGTCCCCCTTTTCAGGAGATTCTAGGCCAAGAAACTCAAAGCCAAAGTGGAAGGAACCTATTGATTATCAAATCCAATCAAATGAATTCACATTTCAGCAAAGACAAAACTTCCTGGTTGTCAGAAATCTGACTCATTTATAACTTTCAGAAACCAGTATGTTGCAGAAAGTTCTAAATGAAGGCAAGGGGTCAGAAACCATCATTCTCTTGTTGAGCCAAGTGCTTCCCTCTGCAGCCATGTACACAGCTTTGAGCCATGTGACCCAACTCCAAGGGTGAACCAAAGTGCTCCCAAGCTGAGTTAGGCAGGAAAAGGGCACAAATTGAGGAAAACAGTGTCATGAGAGAGCAGGGCAAAACTCTTCATTCAACTAACATTTGCTAGGGATGTAACACTAGGTGCTAAGCATTGTACTAGGGGTTAGAGAAATAGAAATGAAAAGTACCACCCTTGTCCTCAAGCGAGTTATATTCTAGGATAGAAAATTAACACATATTCCACAGGCAAAATACTAAACCTTCCAGGTATTTACTTGCCCTTAACTAGAACACAGAGTGGAGGGACTTCTCTGGCAGTCCAGTGATTAAGTAAGACTCCATGCTTCCAATACAGGAGGCATGGGTTCAATCCCTGGTCCGGGAACTAAGATCCCACATGTTATGTGGCATGGCCAAAAAATTTAAACAAAAAACAAAACACAACAACAAAAAACAGAGTGGATACTCAAAGAGTATAAGATGGAGTTCATTGTCCTCAGATTGGCATGGTCAAACCTACTGTGCAGAGGGCAGGGGGGGTCCATCCACCTGTCAAATGTGGCATCATTACTTTAGGAAGTAGATACCAGCCTCAGCATTTCTTTCCTGTCAGACTTTGTCTTCATGTTAGAAAGAGCGAAATTGCTAAGGACAATGTCTTAGCTCAGGCTGACAAATTACCATACATAAGTAGCTTAAACAGTAAACATTAATTTCTCACAGTTCTGGAGACTAGGACGTTCAAGATCAAAGTGCTATCAAATTTGATGCCTGGCAGGGGCCTGCTTCCTGGTTCATGGATGTCCATCTTACACTGTGTCTTCACATTGTGGAAGGAACTAGAGAGCTCCCCGGGGCCTCTTTAATCCTATCAGGAGGGCTCCATCCTCATGACCTAATCACCCCCTAAAGACTGTGCCTCCTAATATTATCACACTACAGGTAGGATTTCAATATGTAAAATTGGGGGAGACAAAAGCATTCAGTCCATAACAGATGCGTCCCAGGTCCCTGGGGGCAGAAACCATTAATCAAGGCAATTTGTAGGTGGTAAACACAAACTGAAATTCAACCAGAGTGGGTACAGATATGAAGAGGATGTGCTAGAGCCTTGAGAAGATGGAGGTACATAATGTGGTAAAGTAATAGACTCAAAGGGTCAATACCATTGTGAGGACCAGAGTCCTAGGGATGGAGGGCAGAGGTCACAGAATCACCCTCACCTCAGTGTACTGTCAATGCAAATAATCAATAACCAATCTAAAAATAGAGGCGAGTTTTATTCAAGCCAAACTGAGAACTACAGCCTAGGAAACAGCTTCTCAGTAGCTCTGCGAATTACTCCAGAGAAGCATGGTTTTCAGCAGTTTTATATCTTATCAGAACAAAGAACATCAAACATGACAGGGGTGCATTCCTTCAAGTTTTCAAAAAAAAAGATGAGCACATCCAGTGAGTCATATGTCCTTGGTGCCGGGAAGGGAGCCTTATCATCAAAGGAGTACTCACATTGATGTCCCAGGAAGGGGAGCATTTATCTTTGTCTTCAAAACAGACATTCTTTACTTCTGGACAGCACACCCTTCCTTAATGGTTAGAGCAGCTGTACAATATACATGTGATGGACCACAGACAGAATGTTCTAACTGGCATAAAGTTCAAGCCAAATCATGTACAAGCTAGAATGACTTCTTCAAGGCTCAATATGTGAAAATTTCTTCCATCAACCATGGTTAGATGGTTTCTAACCATCTGGCAGGGAGTACCTCCCTGGTGGTCCAGTGATTAAAAATCTGTGACTCCACTGCAGGGGATACAGATTTGATCCCTGTTTAGAAAACTAGGATCCCTCATGCTGTGTGGCGCAGCAAAACAAAATACTCATGCACACTCTTTGGGTTTCCCTGGCAGTGTTTAGGACTCCACGATTCCACCGCATGGGGTGCAGGTAGAAATGGCAGCCCACTCCAGTACTCTTGCCTGGAAAATCCCATGGATGGAGGAGTCTGGCGGGCTACAGTCCATGGGGTTGCGAAGAGTCGGACACGACTTTGCAACTCACACACACATACACACGGGGAACTAAGGGGTTTCCCAGGTGGTGCAGTGGTGAAGAATCCACCTACCAAGCAGAAAACTCAGGTTCAGTCCCTGGGTTGGGGAGATCCCCTGGAATGGCAAGCCACTCCAGTACTCTTGTCTGGGAAATCCCATAGGCAGAGAAGCCTGGCAGGCTACAGTCCATGCAGTTACAAAGTTGGACACGACTTAGCAACTAAACTAAACCTTTAGGAGAATAACATTACATTTTTTTAAGGTAAACACCACTTATTAAAATGTAAATAATAGTAAGGAGATGCTAGCCAAAAGGGACAAACTTTCAGCTAGAAGATGTAAGTTCTGGAAATCCAATACAGTATGGTGACTGTAGCTTACACTGCATTGTATACTTGAAATTTGCTGAAAGAGTAAATCTTGAGTGTTCCTAACACAAAAAAAGGTGACTATGTAAGGTCATGAATATGTTAATTAACTTGATTGTGGTGATCATTTCACGATATACATATATCAAATTATCATGTGGTATACTTGAAATATATATAATTTTATTTACCAATTATACCTCCGTAAACCTGGGGAAAATGTAAGTAGTTCAAAGCAGATAAGAGATTAGATATCATAATTCTAATATTCTATCTTCCTATGATTATTTGGGGTGCTATTAGTTAACAACTTAGTTTTTAAAAACTACATTTAATTTTTAGGTATATAATAGGGAAGAACATTTGTGTTCTCTTATAAGCTAGTCACTAATGGGATGTTGCCTATAAGCTTAAATACACATAATGGCCCAACTCTGGGAACCTTGCCTCCCAGGTAATGAGCATTAAGCTAAACACCTTTGTTTAGCTCAGAGGAATCATCCTGACCAGATCCACGTGTGAATGACTGCAGGGAGGAAGAAATTAACACATCCCCTCCAGAGGCTGATGGGAACCAGGAAGTGCTTGACTTTATGCCCTCCCTTTTTAGTATAAAAGAAGCCCGAGTTCTAACTCAGGTAAGATAACTCTTTGCCGTATGAGTTCGTTATCTTAGTCTGCTGGCTTCGGGAATAAAGTCACTATTCCTTGCCCCAACAGCTCATCTCAGCTTATTGGCCTGTCCTGCAGCTAGCAGTATGAAGTTGGACTTGATAACAGGTATTTATTTCCATTTAGGTCAAGAGTCCTTTTTTTTTTTTTTAAACTTACTAGCAATTTTTCACGTCTTGTACAGATATGTTAAAAATAAGATGTCAACTTTACTACACTGAAGTATTATGGGAAGGAAATAATTCCAAAATTATGTATAAAACACCTATGAATCAGATATAATAAAGGACAAAGTATATGATGAACAGAAGTACAATATACTACGCTTGATCTTAGCCAAAAGGCAGAGAAGTGGTAGAAGTACAATATAAATGCTAACTAATATTAAATAATACTCATTTAGTAATACAAGGGGATATTTGGTCATATGAAAAGAACCGTTAGTGGTTTTGACATCATGGTGGACTGACAGTGAATTCATCTGTGCTTCTGCTTTTCTTGCTTTCTGAGAAATTTCTGAGGATTCCTGATCTTACTCAGGAAGCATTATGGTAAAAATCTGATTTTATCTATGCTGAGTTTTGTGTGTGTGTGTGTGTGTTGTAATTGGAATGGCTAACCACTTGGTAATTCTGTCCCAAACTTTCATCACTAAATAAATCCCACTGAACTGATGGCTATTCTAAAAGGTACTTTCCTTCTTTGTTTAAATTTGCTAATTCAGGCATGAAGTTTAAAGACAACTCTATAGAAAGACTATTACCTTGAGTTCAGATGGAGTAATTATTGAGGGTGATATTCTTTAATTAAAGAAAGAGGGAGATAGTTTTTTTTCCTGTACCTACCAAGAATATAAATCTTTAAAGAAATGGCACCAGCTCCTCTATTGTGGCTCCTGTATGCTTTTTTAAACATTTATTTATTTGGCTGCGTCCGGTCTTCAGTTGCGGCAAGTGGGATCTCTCCTTGCAGTGTTCCAGGTTCTCTCTAGTTGTGGCATGCGGGCTCCAGAGCGCAAGAGGTCAGTAGTTGTGGTGTGCTGGCTTAGTTGTCCTGTGGCATGTGGGGTTCTGGTTCCCCAACAAGGGATTGAACCCATGTTCCCTGCATTGGAAGGCAGATTCTTAACCACTGGACCACCAGGGAAGTCCCAGCTCCTGTTCATTCTGATTGCTGCTGTATAAAATTTTCAAATAAAATGTAATCATTGAAGTTTTTGTTTTGTTACTTTTCCTCTAGTTTCCAGCAAATGTACTGACATTATTATAAAAACCATTTGCTCTAGATTTTACCTGGGGAATATTCTACATGCGGCTTACCATCTCTATGAAACTCATAAATAAACGAATGAAAAATTGATAAAATGTCATGCAATATCGCTGACAACAGGCCCGATGGTGATTTAGTAACCAGAAGTGTGTGTTTTTTGTTCACACTGTTCAGTAATGTGTCTGATGAGTAATTATAGCCCCACATCAAGTAATGAAACTACTGGCTATAATCAGAAAGAGAGTGGGGACTTTTTAAATTAACTTTCTCTAGACAAACTACATGGATTATAAGAAATTATGAAACTGACTTTTAGTACACTTATAAGATGCACTCAAACAAAATGTTTTTTTTAAAAGCTGCTTGAAACAAAGAATTACTGAATGTTGTGGATAACAATACCAATTTTGCAAGGCTTGCCTATCAGCTGTCTTGTTTATATAACTAAACTGGTATGTCTCACATGGATGGGGCACTTGGTTCTAAGCACCCAGAAGCTTCTGCCTGATTGGATGCAGGACCCAGTAGGCCTGTGGTTTCAGCTCCACTTACCACTTTGTTTTTACAGTTTCTGATCCTCAAAGGTGCATCTGTTGTTCTTGAACCTGGCTTTGTTTTGTATTCTAATTTTATTGATGTATAGTTGATTTATATTGTGCTAATTTCTGCTGTGTGGCAAAGTGATTCAGTTATATATATTTTTTTCTTCATATTCTTTTCCATTATAGTTTATCACAGGATATTAAATATTATTCCCTGTGCTATATAATAGGACTTTGTTGTTATCTATCCCATACATAACAGCTTGCGTCTGCTAACCCCAAACTCCCAATCCTTCCCTCCCCCAACCTCCTCCCCCTTGGCAACCACAATTCTGTATTCTATGTTTGTGAGTCTGTTTCTGTTTTTCAGATCGTGTCATTTTATATTTCATAGGTAAGCATATGGTATTTGTATTTCTCCATCTGATTTACTTAGCTTAGTATGATCATCTCTAGGTCCATCCATGTTTCTGCAAATGATGCTTCATTCTTTTCTATGGCTAAGTAATATTCTATTGTATATATGTACCACATTTTCTTTACCATTCTGTCAATTGTCATTAGGTTGTTTCCAAGTCTTGGCTATTGTGAATAGTGCTGCTGTGAACATAGGGGTGCATGTATCCTTTTGATTTATTTTGTCTCAGCATATGCCCAGGAGTGGGATTGCAGGATCATATAGCAGCTCTATTTTTAGTTTTCTGAGGAAACGCCATATTGGTTCCCATAGTGACAGCACCAACTTACATTCTCACCAACAGTGTAGGAGAGTTCCCTTTTCCCCCATACCCTCTGCAGCATTTGTTATTTGTAGACTTTAAATGATGGCCATTCTGACTGGTGTGAAGTGGTACCTCATTAAATTGTTATGATTTGCATTTCTCTAATAATTAGCAATGATGATGGCTCTGTTTTTTTAAAGTTCCCTTGAATTTATTTTATCTATTATTGTTACATGTTCAGAGTTACAAAAAGATGTTAAAGTGAGAACTTAAAATGGTATTACCAAGTTGAGGGTTCATCTTAAGTACTGGTTTGTATATTAGAAAATTAGAGATCCTAAAAGGTATCACGCTACAAGTCAAAAATGATTTGTGCCTCATCTGTAGTATCTGTGTGTATGAAGGCCTTCTGCAGGCCCTAAATTCATGCATCATATGGGTGGATTCCTCAGTAAAGAGCACCCTGCACATATATGAAACAGGATTTGTTCCCTTTTCTTAAAGTAGCTAAGGACTTCAGTAGCTATGTTCCTTCCCTAGTTTAGCTGGATGAAGCTACTTGTAAAAGAAAAAAATATTCAACGACACATGTTAAAAATGATAAGGCAGACTTCATTCAGGACGTTAATGCTGGTATAGGGACCACTGCAATGGGATGTTACAGTATGGAGAGAGGCCGGGTTCAACTCCAAATACAGCTTGCGCAAGAAGGAATTTAGAGCCGAGGAGCAGGGAGAGAGAACAACTAAGAGGATACACCAGAGACAACAGGGGCTCTGGCTAAACTGACTTAACAGAATTCTCGCTGAAGGCAGGCCAGGGTGATAAGACATCACCAGGGCAGGGGTCCCCAACCTCCAGGCCATAGACCTGTACCTCTTGTCAGATCAGGGGTGGCATTAGATTACAATAAAGTGCACAATAAATGTAACGTGCTTGAACCATCCCCAAACCATCTCCCCACCGTCTGTGGGAAAATTGTCTTCATGAAACCAGTCCCTGGTGCCAGAAAAGGTTGCGGACCACTGACTAAGGGATGCTGGAGGATGAGGAACCAAGTTAGATATTGAGGGTGGAGGGTCCTAGTTTCTTGTGAAAACTTTATTTTCTGAAGTACACAGATAGGCCTAGGAAGATATTCAGGAGCCTGACTAAAGTTTGGGCAAGCAAAGAATCATTGTCAGCTTCAGCATCAAATATACCATGATCCAGAATGCAACTTCAGACTTCATTTTAATAGTATACTATTTAAAATTACTATTTCTACAGTAACCAAATTAATTCATAGTACCTCTTTTCCTTATTAAACAATTTTCACAGTACTGAGGCCTCAGTCTGTTCCAGTGTATTTGGAGAAGTATGTTAACATCCTCTAGTGGTGAGTTTATGAATAAGAATAAAAAGAATCATGTTGCTGCAAACCCACTGTGGGTGTTTGGAGAACCATATGTTCTCTCCCTTCAGGCTCGACTTATCCTTTGACTTTAACCCATTCCATGGAAAGCTCTTATTTTAAGACATGCTCATTCCCAAGAGTTTCTATTATTCTGAACTGCAAAAATAAATCTCAGATTTTCAAACCTCAGTTCACTCAACCCCAACACACTGAAAGATGTCTGCCCTTAAGAGTAACACAATTCCCAATCAGCACACCTAAGTTAGGAGCAATTCCCAAAGCTCTCCTTATTAAGCCAAGTCCTGTTTCTCTCCTACTCGAGAAAGCCTTGTTAAGTAAAAAGAGCACACAGAGAATGCCCAATGAGGCCAGTAACTGATGGCCAGGTGCCACCTGACATTCACAGGATTCTTTGGCTCTTGCACTTACTACCAAATGAGGGTGGTTTCCCTTCCCATCATCAATGACAATATGCCCATTTCTATAAACTTGTTATTTTGAGAAATAAAATCAAGACTTAGTCAACAGAGAAAAATTAAGGAGATTTATTTTTGGTAAAACCACATAACTAATTTGAATAAGGCACATTCGTCAACATCTATGAGAAACAAATGCAAACACAATCATGGTTACATAAGGAAGAAGGGGAATACCCAGAATTTTGACATGAGTATGGGCAAAGCCCATTTATGTTTGTTAAGTAGAAAAAAAAGAAAAATGCAGTTGTTTGAAGGTCAATGTGTGCTTCTTTTATGAGAAGGATGACAAACAGATTTTAATCTCCTGTAATCTGACCAACCAGAAGCAACTGCCTGGAGCTTTGGGCTGAGAAGGCAGGGGCCGGGGGCACAGGAAGAAGGCTCTGACTGCTGTGGGTGGGGGTGCCAAGCGTCACATCTTCCTACCTATTCAGCCCGCTGCTTCCCAAGTCCAAAATGTTCTTTCTGGTTCAGGTGACTGCTCTTAGCCAAGGACAAATTTAGCTTATGAGCCTCAATAAGGAAAAGTGGGAGATCATTTCTCAGTATAGGAACCAATCTATGGATTTTTAAAGCCATCAAAACAAACTGAAGTAAACAGAGCATGTAACCCTGGAAGGAAAGGCATTGAAGACTAAATTGTTTGTATCTTTACCAATTATTTACAGATTAGGGGATACTGGTTGTGTTCTCAGGCCATTTAGACAAGGCTAGTGCTCTTAAGTAGTTAGTAAATTTTTAAAACCAGTTGAGCAGCACTGCCATATACAGATCTGATAGGCCAGTATTTTGGAAATGAGTTTCAATAGCCCAGTCTCTGAATGAGGCAAATTTAGGCTCCACATCATCAGCTACTTTACAGCCTAAAGCCTAAAACTTAACATAATAGAAATATTTTAAAGTCATCTGGAAAAACTGTTTTACACAGATGTTTTTAGTTCATTCTCTCTAGAATTGATAACACCTTTGTAAATGTATTATTCAAAACAAGTATTTCCCATCTGATTCACAAGCCTCAGTATTTCATAAACTCATAGAACCTTTAGAAATATTTTAAAATAATCATTTCATCATATTTCTATGGAATATAGTATTTGTAATCATTAATAATCATAATACACATAAAGAGCCCAACTATCAACAGACCCATTGAGCAAGTGATAAAGTGTCCAAGGTATTTTAATTTTGGAAAAACACAAACAGAAAACAGAACCACTATGATTTTTCAATAAATAAATTTCAAAGTGAAATATATTATGCTCAGATTGACAAAATATTAAAATGAAGCTTAGTATTTAACTACATATTCAACATGACAGGTTAAAAACTGCTTTTATAAAACGATATATTGAAGGCTTTATAAAGATGTCTTTTATAATTATTTTTATTTCCAGATGATAAAAATAAGGTGTCAGGTTCCTATTTGAAAGTCCTTCTCTATCAATAAACTGTATATAGATATAAGCCTTATTCCCATTAAATGATAATCAGATATAATGATTATATCTTCTGCTTCGGTTTTGAAGTACTAGACACCTGATTATGCTGCATAAAAACTGGTCAGATGTATACAAATAGAGTCCCAGTGAAGACCACCTTGCTGAATTACCACTTTCGCATGCTGAATTGCTTGTATTTTTAACATCAGTGCTCCTAATGCTTCCTATATAAATCAAACAATTAAAAACTGTGAAAGGGAAAAAACCACCTCAGCAGCTAACAGTTTACCTGGGTCTTTACCTGGAGGATGGTGGGTCACAGGCCTGCTGAACCTTACTCACCACATAAGCTTGGCAGGTTTCAGATGAAATATATTTAAATTACTTAATTGATTAAAAATTAGAAAAACAACAGCGTTGCTACCTTTGGTTATATGAATGCCCTAGAACTTCACTGCCAACCCTTGGGAACTGGGAAACTCAAAATTTACCCCATGGGGAAAGACACTTAAGTCTAGAGATGGTCTATAGTTCTACCAGTTGCTTCCAGAACTCTGGTATCACTCAAAGAAGTGATTTACATTAATGTATAACATAATGAGAATTGTTCTGTGATAATTAAACGGCGATGCTTGGATATCATGCATGGTTATCATATGCCCACTAAGTCAGACAAACTATCTATTACAGTAATGAAAGATGAACATTAAAGACAATTTGGAAACTTGAAATATGTAAAAAAAAATAGGTACAACTGAATAGAAATTAACTTGAGTACACTATATAGCTGATTTTATTTGTACATTTAAAAAAATCAAGTTTTATGCTTTAAGAATAATCATTTTATTCATGAGAAGACCCAAAGCTAACATACTGCTTCTTTTAAAAATGATTTTTGATATAGGGGACAGAAAACTGACAAGTTTCAGTTGACTGCACTTAAACATTGAAGGAGACTTTTTTAATGAAGGGAGTGAATGAGTAAAAGTCACTCAGTCGTGTCTGACTCTTTGTGACCCCATGGACTATACAGTCCATGGAATTCTCCAGGCCAGAATACTGGAGTAGGCAGCCTTTCCCTTCTCCATGAGATTTTCCCAACCCATGGATCAAACCCAGGTCTCCCGCATTGCAGGTGGATTCTTTACCAGCTGAGCTACCAGGGAAGCCATTTTTAATGAAGAGTTTTTTTAAACCAAAGAGTTTAAAAAAAAAAACAAACAGAAAAGTGACGCTTGGAAATGTTTTGCTAAAACATACTGAAAGGAAACGAGGAAACACCATATTCTACCGAGTGAAGAAACAATTTTTGTCTGTGACCTGAGTCACTGATTCCATGTGCGAACTCCACACTGGTTCTTTATAGATCCGAGGTAGCACAGGTCAGCAGGCATCAGCTCTACAAGGCACCACTGGTTTTGTGTGATGTAATGCTAGCATCTGAGATCCAGAAATATTGAAAAAAAACTGAATATGGTATATAGATGTTCCTTCCATTCCTATTGATTTTATACTGTATTGATATTGATCTTACATTCATGATGTTTTAACTTTTTGTTCAGGAAGTTCTCGCCTCAAATCGAGCAGAAGAGTCCTTCACAAAGGCCCCAGTGAAAACAGTTCCTTTAGTTATTGGCCCTACACTCAGTTGAGCACAGTGTCAGGTCTTGGTTAGAATAGATTTATATGTTTTTCCTGCAACAAACACTTTCAAATAGATTCTTCCTCCCATATCTTTATTATCTCTATAGGCATCAATAAAGACCTCTATATCTTCTTACTGTTTTTGAAAATCCTTCCATCCTTTAGTCACTTGACTTTAGAGGTCAAAACCAAGTTGAAATATTCTAGGTTCATGGTGATAGTTCCTAAGTATGCCATGTAATGGGTTAGATCCTTCACTAGGTCAAGATCATTTTACTGAAGTTTCTGCTTTAGGGGTTGAAATGCAAATCAATAATCACTGTCTCCGTAAACACTGTTCTAGAACTTTCTTACAATCACAGAACATGATCCAACAATTAATACTAGCTGTTAAAACCTCTTAGAGTCTACCTACCATTTCTACTTCTTCTCACTAAGTGTAATATCTCCTGTGTTTCTCTAATTGTTAACCTACTGGTACTTCTAACTGGAAGGGCAAGAAATGAGCTGCATTATTTAATGTTCCATCACTGTACAATAAGTAAACAGTATGGTAAAGTTATGCCAATGTACCCATATAAAAACCTACTACTCAGCTGGTTATTAAAATCAGTTCTGCATAAAGCATTCAAACTCATCATAGACAATTACTGAATTCCATCAGGAGAGACAGAAATGCGGAGTAACAGAAATTAACAAACGCATAGAAATATGCTGGTAAATACTAGTTGACACGTTCTGCTATTCATCTGTAGGTCTTTGTATTCTTCATAAATAGCATGTCTCTCTGATAAACTTGTATTTCATCTTCTACCTACTCATGAGTTTTAATTCAGTTCTTTCTACCCATTTCCTATCTTCCAAGCTGTCTTTTCCCTTAATCAGTGATTTTCAAACTTAGCAGCAGAACTCTTTATTCCAATTAAATCTTATGTAGGATCTCAATATGTAAAATGAGCAAAAGCAGAGCTTCTTTGATACAAAAGGGAGAGGGGCCAGGAGACAGCTTCGAAATCACTGCTCTATATCAGAAAATTGAAGCAAAGATATAGCCAGTTGTAATTTATTCCTTTGCAATGATTATAAACAGTTCCCCCATCGCTTCCAATGTTTAAGAACATTTCTTGAGCACAGGCTGCTTTTCCCTTAGAGCTCATTAATGGAAGAAAAACAGTGTCTTACATATAGTAAATAAGTATTTGAATTCTTATTTCCTTTTTCATACTATTCAAAAGTGCAAAAAAGCATAAGATGTAGTCCTGCAACTAGGTTATTAAAATGAGTTTTAAAAAATATTTAACATGTAATAGAAAATTTTTAAAAATTTTAACTGCTTTATAACTGTAATTACTTTAATCTGAGTCCAAATATTATCCAAAAGGCTCCTTAGAGTCTCAAGAAAACAAAAATCACTCTGTAGTTACTGTGAGAAGACTGTCTTCCCATTTAATCATTCTGTTGCTCTATTTTTGGGTTGGAAAAAATTCCTCAGTTGTATATACCTGATTTGCTTGAAAGGCAAGGAAAGAAAGTCAGGTCAACTTTTAGCTTTGCCAAGCTTAGATTAGAAAAGATTTTACAAAAAGTAAAAAATGAAAATTTCTTTTCTAAAATAAGCTTGTTTGTGCTTTCCAGGCATTTCCTCACATTCATCAACCTCCTTCCACATAAAGGCTTTCCAACCGACTTTTTAATAATCCCATGCCGACCATGACCACCTCTGTGTTTAGCTTATACAAAGCAGCCCCGTTCTTCTATGCTCCTTACTGGCTGGACGGGCAGCACCAGGTGGGAAATACGGCTCCACAGCCCACTCAGTTTGTCCGAATCCATGTGGTTGAAGGATCTGGGAGTGTTCGAGTTGGTAAACCTCGCCCAGAGCAAATCTCGCACTTTCTCTTCGGTCTCCCTTGGGCTGACGCTCTCTTCTAACGTTTCCTCCTCCAGCAGGACGGTCAGGACCAGGGCCACATCTTTGAAGGCTGCGTTCTCATGGTCACAGTACTTATAGAAGATCAAGGTGGAGCCTGCAGGCAGGGATTCAAAGCGGTGGACCACAGCTGCCTTCTGGCCCTTCTTAAACCCAGAGCTCAGCTCCATGTCAACTGAATGCTTGACCTTATCACTGTCCTGAAGGGTTTTCCCAGCCCCATCAATCTGAATGGCAGAGACCTTCTGGGCAGATGTGTAGGCATCCGCGACGTGGTGGCTGAGGCACTTGAGGGTCTCTCGTCCCTCTCTGGCTGCTGTGAATATGATGGTGGCTGGCTCACTGGGGTGTGACGCGTTGAGGTGCTTCTGGAGAAATTTACGTCCTCTCTGCCACAGAAAGGAACTCTGGCCTGGAAATTTATCCTTCAGCTGGCGAAAATGAACCAAGAAAGCCTCCAAAGCTGGGTTTTTGGGGACTTGCTGGGCTGGAGACGAATAGTAGCTATTAACAGAACTTAGCAAAACTATGGTAAGAACCAGGAAGCCAAGAAAAATGGAGCCTGTCAGAGAAAGAGAAAATAAAAGACAAAATTAGAATGAGTCAGAAATAAAGCCTGTGGCAAACAAAAAAGAGGCAGGTACACTGTCAGATTTTACTGGCTGTGTTGTATTTCCTTTGCCTAAATCCTTATAATTTTTAGCTGTTGAAGATGAAATCTACCGGAAATACTTTTTAATTTCTTAAATTATTTAAAGATACAATATCTTTGTTAAAAGGTAAAATCTAATTTATATATTTTTTGCTATATCTAATGATGTGATTTAGAAATGAACTATCAGCATATTCTTCTATTAATACTTTCTCAGAATTATCTATTACCTACAGGCCATTTTTTCCTAAATGGTCAAAATGTAAAAATGCCACTTCAAAAGTTAATACTTTCTTTCTCACTAAAAAGGCAGCTTTAATAGGAAGCTATATTGAATATCTTTTAATAGCCTATAATGGAAAATAATCTGAAAAAATACATATATATAACTAATCACTTTATTGCTCACCTGAAATTAGCACTACATGGTAAATCAGGTTTACTTCGATCAAAAAATGATTTAGTTTCTTGTTTATGAAAAGACCTTCCTCCACTGGAAATTCCTTTTGTTAAGGATGGCAAAATATTGGCTAACACACCTAAAGGAAAAATCCCTAAAACTCAATTGCTCAATTCTCATATTACTATCAAACATTTAAAAAAAAAAATCAAAACAATGCTAAAACTGTTAAATCTGCTAGTTTTCTGGGTATTTCTCTGAGAATTTCTGAATGTAAATTTCTGCAGTAAGACCAGTTTTGTTCTCACCATAGCTCAAAAAATCCTTTCTATCAGTCCTTCTTATGATATTCTGTGCATTCTTCTCTTTATTTTCTTCCAATTCTTGTGTTTCTTGTTGATGTCTCTCAGCCTCTGGGAAAAAAAAACCAAAACATTATTATTAGACAGTACACTAATAAGACTGTACATACCTTTATACTTCTTACCAAAGCAAAGAATTTGACCGAGGATGCCATACTTCATAAAATTTTGTTTTGTACAAAGCTAATTATTTTTCCTGCATTTTACTTAAGGCTCACTATTCTACTTAGAAGAATAAAATAAAATGCTGTGAAATCACTTAAGGATACTGTTGTTAAATCCACAATTCTTCACTGGCCCTGATTATGAAGGACAAAGAAACAAGATTGCAGCCAAACCTATCTAAAATGTGATCTGACAAAATGTACAGAACTAAGAAGGAATTTAAGAAATGTTAGCTCTACACAAGACTCAACATGAGGGGCAATGATGCTCTAATTTCAGTATTTATATTTCAAAAGGTTCCTCAACTCCCAAATATGCAAATAACAGACACTAAGTTTAAAGACAGGAGAGATTACTATACACGAATAGCTTACTTTCCAAAATAACTTACAAAAGCAAGCCTGAAACTTAATGAGTGAGGTATATGAAACAAGGAATACAAGGTTAAGAAAATTTATGAACTATATAAAAATGCAGGTATGGGGTGTGATATCAATCTTAACTGATATCACATTTGTGATAAAATGTGTTGGTGAAAAAGAGGCAGTATTTTGTAAACAGTAAGTCCCTCTAGAGTCAAAATGTGTGCCTGACCCCAGCCAGGTACCTCATATAACAATGACAGCTGACTACCTCCCATGATCCTTACTAGGGAAATGACTCAAATAGCATATTCTATTAACATAAAGGAGCAGAGTCATCTCTACCTATAAACAACAGTTAATCAGATCACACCAAAATGTGGGTTTTTAAAATATCAAGTCACAGAATTTAAGGACTGAAAGGATGTGTAATGATCACCTACTCTAGCCCCGTACCTTACCTACTGTGACAAAGGATCCAGAGATGTCAAGGGCTTTGCCCAAGGCCAAGCTGAGATTAGAAAGAGGTTTCTCATCTCCTAGATGAGCTCATTCCATTATATTAAGCAGCCTCTCACACATTAACCTGCATTTTTAAAACAATGTTTTCTTCTCCTACTCAGTGAACCTGGCTAACAGTGAAATTCTGATGGCACATATTGGTCCGTATACAAACACTATCATTTGCTCATTTAACAAATATTCATAAAGTCACTTCTCTGTGCCAAGTGCCACAGAAACACAATGAGTGAGACATAGCCCTTGTCTTTACTCAAGTTAATAGTAAACTAATGAAATGCATATTTGAGATCAGCCATTGACTTACACTGAAACATGGAATTCTAGCCTGCAGTCAAGTCCAGCGAAAACAATGTCTTACATTTTATTTTATATTCCTTTGCTCTAGCAAATAGGCATTTCAGGCTGAGCTTTCAGAGTACTTATACAACACAAATCCACACAATCCAACTCCATAATATCACAGAAGGTAAAAACTGGAAGAAACCAGCTGGATATCATTTTGTTCAACTTCTTCATTTCTACAAATAGGAAACTGAAGTAACAGGAAGTTGGGAGATTTGCTTAAATTCACCCAAATTGGGAAGTGGTAGGGCTGCAACTAGAATCCATATCTCTTGAGTTCCAGTTAAAGACTTAGCACACTGCAACTATTCTTCATGAGGAAAGACAGGATGCTGTTCTTCTTAACATACAAGTGGGGAAAATCAGGTCTAGAGAAATAACTAACTTGCTTGAAGTCCTATAAAACTGAAGTATGACTGAGTTAAGGATACTGGCTCAGATGGTAAAGAGTCTGCCTGCAGTGCAGGAGACCTGGGTTTGATCCCTGGGTTGGGAAGAAGTCCTGGAAAAGGGAATGGCTACCCACTCCAATATTCTTGCCTGGAGAATCCCAGACAAAGGGGAGCCTGGTGAGTAACAGTCCATGGGGTTGGAAAGAATCAGACACAAACTGTAGTGACTAACATTTCACTTCAAGCGTACTATACCACTGATTCTGGTTTTTAAATACACCTATCTCTTTATTTATGTAGCATTTAGTTTCCCCCAAAGTAAAAGATTTTAAAAAGTGAAAGTGAAAATATGCTTGTAAGAAACAAAGAAAAGGCCATGGGTGAATTTTTTAAGTCATACCTATAAAAAAAAAATCATACATACGGTAAATAAATAGAAACTGTTAAAAACGCAGCTTATGTATAAGTGGGAAGCAACTTAATGGGGTGAGCGGAATGAGCTACCTTGAAAGTGAAAGTGTTAGTTGCTCAGTCGTGTCCGACTCTGCGAACCCATGGACTAGAGCCTGCTAGGCTTCTCTGTCCATGGGATTCTCCAGGCAAGAATACTGGAGTGGGTTGCCATTCCCTTCTCCAGGGTCTCTTCCCAAGCCAGGGATGGAACCTGGGTCTCTCGCATTGCAGGCAGAGCCTTTACCTTCTGAGCCACCAGGGAAGTCTTAGGAGATGAGAAATCTCATTTTAATCTTGAAGCAGTCATATCTCTTTGTGACCTTGGGCAAGATGCAAAGGCCTTAATCCGATGAGGTGAAGAGAAACTCTCTGAAAAGAAGGGCCCACCTACGCTGTGTTCCCAGCGACAGAACAGTACACAGCAGGACAGGCTCAAGGCTCTCTCACCTGGCGCCAGCAGTCGCTTCCTCAGCGTGTGCTGGCTCTCCAGCCCTGCCCTGGAGTGGCCAGGGCTCTGGGCATCCTGAGGGTCAACAACTGGTGGCTCCTGAGACGGTCCAGGTCCGGCACCAACGTGCTCAGCGAGGGCTGCAGAGCTGCCCACTACGTGTGCGTCTGTTCTTCCTACCTTGTCACTTGGAGAATACTTGGGTTCTGGATCCACGGGGTCTTCACTCAGACTCTCTGAAGGGAGCTGATGGCCTTGTTCTTCACCCTGAAAACTCTGGCTGCTCTCACCTTCTGTATTCTTTAGATATTCCCCATAATCTGTTTCATCTGGATTTTCTGATTGAGCATCCGTATCTGTACTTCCTGGACCAATTGTTTCTACTTCTTGGTGGTCTTTGTTAAGACCAGGGGAAGGGTCTGGGGTCTGAGCTTCTTCAGTGGTTCTTGCAGTGACTGTAGTCTCCTGAGTATTTAGTGATGGATCATTTTCCAAATCCTTCTGAGGGTCTGATGAGACAAAAATTTATAATTTAAAAAATTTCCCTATTTTTTTTTATTTCAACAAGGTCCCTGATTAATAAAAATATTTATGTAGATTTTTATGGCTTAAGAGGCACTCTTCCTAAACATTATTTCTCTTGACTTTCACTAAAGGTTACTGATTACCCAAATTTATTACCATACCAATATAACAAATAATATTAGATGAAAACTATTTTGAATGGCAAACCAACTTTTGGTAATATTAAATACATCCTCTTCCCTAATAAAACAACAGATCTAGCCAATAATCATCAATAGCAACTGAAACCATTATTCGAAAGACTGAAGAGGAATTTTATAGTGAATGAACCAGGCTGAGAACTCCTGAACCCACTGATGAATCTTAATACCACAAAAAGAAGGAAAATCAGACATTTCTAACTTCCCGAATTCAGTGCAGTTGGAAGTACACTCTACTACCTATGAGGTATTCTTGCCAAACTGAAGCAGAATCTGATCAAGCTTCTAGAGCTAATTACCAGTTTCAAGAAACACAGGGATAGAGGGATACATTAAATTATGCCTCAGGAATGTAATCCGAAAAACCCAAAATGATGGAAATTCTAAGAGACAAAAGACACTGTTTCTTTAGTAACAGCAAGAGATAAAAATAAATGGCAAGAAAAGATGAAATAAAAGGAGGCATGACCTATTGATTGAGATACCTGAGACACATCAACAATGAGTGGACCACATTATAGATCCAGTGTCCCACAAACCAACTGTTAAAGTATTAATGAAATAACCAGGAAAATCTGAACACCAGCTATTTGATGAGACTAAGGAATTATTGGTTCACCTTCTAGGTATGATAAAGAAATTGGGGTAATGTTTTTAAAAAGGAATCTTTACCATTTAGAGATAAGTGTTCAAATATTTTGGCTAAAATTATATGACATCTAGATTTTGCTTCCAAACAATGATATGGGTATAAGGAGAAGTTAAGAGAGTATAAATGAAACAGTGTTAGCCATATGTTGACAGCAGATGAACCTGGGTCACAGAATTCATTTCATCTCTCTACTTTTATATGTTTGAATTTTCCATAATAAAGATTTTTTTTTAAAAAAGAAACTGAAAAGATATATCAATGAAATGCAGTATGTGACCCAAATGTAAAGAAAAAAAAATTAGAAACTCAACTGTGAAGAAAAAAGAGATTATGAGACAATTGGGGAAATGTGAATACTGGCTGTATATATGAAGAACAGTGTGGAATAACTACTTTAAGGTTTGACAGTGTTATTTTGGTTCTGTTTTTTAAAAATCCAGCTTTAAGAGATGTAAACTGAAGTACTAACAAAATTATATCATGTCTTGGATTTACACTTAAAGATTTCAAGGTAGGTAACAAGAGTAGCACTATGTAGGTAAAAGTTGAAGTTAGATGTTGAGGACATGGGACTTCATTACACTGTGCTATTTTTATATATTGAAAAATATCCTTAATAAAATATTTAAATATGCCCTTCTCTTCTGAAAAACCTATTTCATATTTTGCCTATATTCCCTATATATACACTTAAGCAGGATGAAGAATTTAAATTTCATCTTTCCTTATAACTGAAAGATCCTGCTCTAAATATATAGCATATCACAGCTAACTTGACTTTTAAAAATATAACTCTAAAGATCTGTCTACTATCTTTTTTAAAGATGTATTTTCCCAATACTACAAGATTCTCTAAAAAACTTAACTCTTCTTCATAATTAGGGTCTGGTATGATGGTAAAATTCGGTAAATATCAAAGAATAAGAATCATAATAAACTAAGCAATTAACTTCTTTTTTACTTCCAGACTTCACTTTTAGTCACCAGGACTTTCTCTCTTAGCACAGCCCTAGTTTCCTAAAGCACAAACTTCGTGCTGTACAAACGAGTCTTACCCTCTGGAGGATCCCTAAGTGCTCTGTCCGTCATGTTTGAGTTCTATCTCTGCAGACTTTGGGATACTTTCTGTTAGTATCTGGATTTCCTTGTAAAGATGTCTTGGTTTCTTCTTGTCCAAAGTCCCAACAGGCTCATGCTTCCCGTGAACCCAGGAAACAAGGCATATATACAGTGACTAAAACAAAATGAAAAGAATTAAAATAACTTTTTTATTCATACATGGGAAAAATGCCTAGTTCAGCTTTATTTACTAAATCTGTTTAGTTTGAGTACTATTTCCTCTCTGAAACTTTTCTAGTGAATAAAAAATGTTTTCTGGCTTTCATGAGGCTCATATTCCAAATCCTAGACTACAAACAGAAAAAAAAAGCTTCAGATTATTAACCCTTGTATAGATGACATAACCTCCTAATACATCCCAGTGTGTCTAGAAGGATGTAAAAAGTAAGAACAAGTGATCAGAATCTTGAAGGAAACACCTTTGAAACTGAAATAAAAAGTAATTCTAAGAGTAAAAATATAAGTCACTGCTGAGTTAATCACTGCAGATTTCCCTTATGTCTTCAATTTTTGTCCTAAATAAATTTCTCAGAGTTTGCATACCAGAAACTTCCATTTATCATTAACAAGGAACATGCACAGGGGTGACCTACAGATGAAGATGGCTGTCTTGGTATTAGGAACCGCAAATACACATTTGGAGTTTCATCACTAAGAGTGGTTTTCCTACAGTATTCTTTTATAAAATATGGAGATAGTTTTCTCTTTATACAATGCCCTTCTATACACTGCTCAAAGAAGTTGTTGTGTTAGTCACTCAGTCATGTCTGACTCTCTGCAACCCCATGGACTGTAGATCAAAGAAGAATATATATAAATTATTAAAAGCTTGTATACAAAAGGAATCAAAACCAGAGGTAACTTATAATTAATAAAAACTCAATTATATCTTATATTCAGTTGGTGCAAACGTAATTGCGGTTTGGGTCCTTGAATTTTAAATCATTCTAACTAGGCTTGAGTACATCTTAATTAATCAGAATAGGAACCACTACAATCAACACATTTTTGCTAACGAGAAATAAGTTTATTTATTCCTATAGTGTGAAAATCTATGCTTCATGATTTGACAAACTCTTGGAAAGTATTTTCTGCATTCTGCTGGTTGTGGAAGTGTTTTCCCTGCAAAAAGTTTTCGAGATGCTTGAAAAAGTGGTAGTCAGTTGGCAACAGGTCAGGTGAATATGGCAGATGAGGCAAAACTTTAAAAATAAATAGAAAATCCAGTGACAGAGGAGTCTGGTGGGCTGCAGTCCATAGGGTTACAAAGAGTTGGACATGACTGAAGCAACTAAGCATGCATGCATGCACCTCATAATAAAAACTAAAAGGTACCTAGTAATAAATCTACAACACATATGCAAGGACTTTGGAGTGGGGTGAAGTTTATGGTATGTAAATTATACCTCAATAAAACTATTTTTTTAAAAAAAGAACTTTTAGGGATAAAAGTATTAAAACTTTACTGTAGGACATAAAAAGGACCTAAGTAGAGAAATATACTGTGTGCAATTGCACTCATCTCACACGCTAGCAAAGTAATGCTCAAAATTCTCTAAGCCAGGCTTCAACAGTATGCAAACTGTGAAGTTACAGATGTTCAAGCTGGATTTAGAAAAGGCAGAAGAACCAGAGATCAAACTGCCAACATCTGCTGGATCATCGAAAAAGAAATAGAGCTCCAGAAAAATATCTACTTTTGTTTTATTGACTATACCAAAGCCTTTGACTGCGTGGATCACAACAAACTGTGGAAAATTCTTAAAGAGATGGGAACACCAGACCACCTGACCTGCCTTCTGAGAAATCTATGCAGGTCAAGAAGCAACAGTTAAAACTGGATATGGAACAACAGACTGGTTCCAAATAGGAAAAGGAGTACGTCAAGGCTATATATTGTCACCCTACTTATTTAACTTATATGCAGACTGCATCATGAGAAATGCTGGACTGGATGAAGCACAAGCTGAAATCAAGATTGCTGGGGGAAATATCAATAACCTCAGATATGCAGATGACACTACCCTTATGGTAGAAAGCAAAGAAGAACTAAAGAGCCTCTTGACGAAAGTGAAAGAGGAGAGTGAAAAAGTTGGCTTAAAACTCTGCATTCAGAAAACTAAGACCATGGCATCTGGTCCCATCACTTCATGGCAAATAGATGGGGAAACAGTAGAAACAGTAGCTATTTTTTGGGCTCCAAAATCACTGCAGATGGTGACTGCAGCCATGAAATTAAAAGACACTTGCTCCTTGGAAGAAAAGCTATGACCAACTTACACAACATGTTAAAAAGCAGTGACATTACTTTACCAACAAAAGTCCATCTAGTCAAAGCTACGGTCTTTCTAGTAGTCATGTATGGATGTGAGAGTTGGATTATAAAGAAAGCTGAGCACCAAAGAATTGATGTTTTTGAACTGTAGTGTTGGAAAAGACTCTTGAGAGTCCCATGGACTGCAAGGAGATCCAACCAGTCCATCCTAAAGGAAATCAGTCCTGAATATTCATTGGAAGGACTGATGTTGAAGCTGAAACTCCAATACTTTGGCGACCTGATGCGAAGAACTGACTCATTTGAAAAGACCTTGATGCTGGGAAAGGTTGAAGGTGGGAGGAGAAGTGGACGACAGAGGATGATACAGTTGGATGGCATCAGTGACGTGATGGACATGAGTTTGAGCAAGCTCTCGGAGTTGGTGATGGACAGGGAAGCCTGGTGAGCTGCAGTTCATGGGGTCACAAAGAGTCAGACACAACTGAGCGACTGAACTGAATGCCAATTCCCTCCAAAATAATCTGTAAGTTCATTGCCATTTGAAACAAAATCTTCAGACAATTTTTTATTGTTATATGTTTCTTATGGAATGAATGAGCTGACCCTAAAATTCACAAAAAGCAGTAAAGAATTAAGAGTCAAGATAATTCTGAAGAAAAAAGAATTCTGAAAGAGGGAAATCTTTACCAGTTATATCAAGATATTAAAAACAGTAGGGCACTGGCGTTAGAACAAACAACAACACAGAATAGAAAGCCTAGAAATATGTATATACTTAAGTAAAGGAAACTGAGTGACAAAGAGAAAGAATGGATTAGTGAATAAACAGTTTTGGGACAACTGATTTTTCAAATGGGAAAAAAACTAGATTTCTACCTCCACAAAAATCAACTGCAGATTAGAGACCTACATGTAAAGTGCAAAACTTTAAAATTTGCAGAAGAAAGTGGGGAACACCATTATAACCTCAAGGTTTTCTTAAGCAAGATATAAAAGACGTACAAACCATGAGGGGAACAAATGTGATAACATTAAAAAAGTTAAATCTCTATACAAATCATCAAAATCAAGGTTAACAGATAAATTCACTGTTGTTATATTCAGCAACACATATAATCATCAAGGAATTAATATATAGAATATATAAAAACTCCCCCAGATCAGTTAAGAGACAAATGCTGCTATTTTGTTTTTTAAGTGGGCAAAAGAGATGAACAAGCAGTTAAATAAAAAGAGGACTCTATTTGCAGCTTTTTAAGGAACCTCCACACTGTTTTCCATAGTGGCTGTACTAGTTTGCATTCCCACCAACAGTGTAAGAGGGTTCCCTTTTCTCCACATCCTCTCCAGCATTTATTGCTTGTAGACTTTTGGATGGCAGCCATTCTGACTGGTGTAAAGTGGTACCTCATTGTGGTTTTGATTTGCATTTCTCTGATAATGAGTGATGTTGAGCATCTTTTCATGTGTTTGTTAGCCATTTTTATATCTTCTTTGGAGAAATGTCTGTTAAGTTCTTTGGCCCACTTTTTAATTGGGTTGTTTATTTTTCTAGAATGGAGCTGCAGGAGTTGTTTGTATATTTTTGAGATTAATTGTTTGTCTGTTGCTTCATTGGCTATTATTTTCTCCCATTCTGAAGGCTGTCTTTTCACCTTGCTTATAGTTTCCTTTGTTGTGCAAAAGCTTTTAATTTTAATTAGGTCCTGGTACATATACACAATGGAATATTACTCAGCATTAAAAAAAAATTCATTTGAAGCAATTCTACTCAGATGGATGAAACTGGAGCCCATTATCCAGAGTGAAGTAAGCCAGAAGCAAAAACAATACAGTATATTAACGCATATCTATGGAATTTAGAAAGACGGTAACGAGAACCCAACATGCGAGACAGCAAAAGGAACGCAGATGTACAGAATAGACTCGTGGACTTTGTGGATGAGGGTAAGGGTGGGATGATATGAGAGAAGGGCATTGAAGCATGTTAATTGTCATGTGTCTAATCAATCGCCAGCCCAGGATTGATGCTAGGGGCTGGTGCAGCGAGATTTCCCGGGGGGGGAGGGAGGAGGGAGGGGGGTTCCGGAGGGGAAGCATATGTAAACCCATGGTGATATCATGACAATGTATGGCAAAAACAATAAAAAAAAAAAAAAAAAAGAGGACTCTAAAAGTCTAATGAGTTGGTAAGAAATGTAGGCAATGAAATGCAAAAATTAATGATGAGATATCATCTCACCAGGTTGGAAAAAAAAAAGTAATACCAAGTGTTGGTGAGGATTTGGAAATACCCAGACCTGTACTGCGGAGAAGGCAATGGCACCCCACTGCAGTCCTCTTGCCTGGAGAATCCCATGGACGGAGGAGCCTGGTGGGCTGCAGTCCATGGGGTCGCGGACAGTCGGGACACGACTGATAGACTTCACTTTCACTTTTCACTTTCATGCATTGGAGAAGGAAATGGCAACCCACTCCAGTGTTCTTGCCTGGAGAATCCCAGGGACGGGGGAGCCTGGTGGGCTGCCGTCTGTGGGGTCGCACAGAGTCGGACATGACTGAAGCGACTTAGCAGCAGCAGCAGACCTGTATTGACAGTGAGGCCACCTGTTACAACTTGGGAGGGCAATACAGCAATACTGAGCTGACACAGCAATTCTGCTTTTAGAGAAACAATAGGCCACCTTAGAGAATCTGTTCCTAAAGAGCCCAGTGGTGTTTGTGGCAGCATTGTTAAAAAAAAAAATGAGGAAAAATTGAGAAAATCTTAAACGTCTATAAATAAGGAACTAGATTTTAAAAATTGTGGCATATTCTTTAAATGTAATATTATATATAACAATTAACAAGTTATGTATCAAAAATTTGTAAATGTACAACATTAAAGCCTTTAATATAAAATTTAAGAAGCATAAAATACTATGTGTGTGTGTGGGGGGGGGAGTGTGCTCAGTCATGTCCAACTGTTTGCAACTCCATGGACTGTAGCCCATGAGGTTCCACTGTCCAAAGAATTTTCCAGTTAAGAATACTGGAGTAGGTTGCCATTTCCTACTTCAGGGGGTCTTCTCAATCCAGGAGTCAAACCTGAGTTTCATAGTCTCCTGTATTGGCAGGATTCTTTAAGACTGTGCCACCTGGGAAGCCTATAAATACTGTAGAGTGATTCAAAAATAATTAAACTAATGGGAAAAAAATGAACCAATTACTGATACATAAGATGGATGAATCTGAAAAATGTGATGAGTGAAAAAAGCCACACACAAGACTATACGCCAAATGATCCCATTTATATGAAGTTCTAGAATGGCCAATGGTCTACAGTGATGGAAAACAGAAGTGGTTCCAAGGGTAAGGACTACTGACTGGAAAAGGGCATGAGAAAACCTTTGGGGGTAATGAAAGTGTTCTATATTTTTACTGAGGTGGTGGTTACATTTGTCATCAAGCTTAAAATCTGTGCATCTTATGGCATGTAGGATATCCTCAATAAACTTTATTTCATATAAACCTAACTGAATGCTTTAAAAAAAAAACATATTACTTGTAAACTAGGTTGCAGTCAATAAGCTATCTGCAAAGCAACACCAGATATATCTATAATCATACAAGTGCTCAATATATGCCTTTCTTATCAAAAGGTACACATCATTTCTGTAGCTCATTTCATTTAGACCCTTTGATACACACTGCTGTTCATAGCTGAAGCAGTATTCCCTCAAGGCTACAAGAAAGAAATGGTATAAACACAGAAGTTCTTGATATATCTTCAGAAGAAATTACATGGTGGGGTATCTGGGAGGCCTGGAGGCAGATTCCAGAGGCAGGTCAATTTTTTGAACTGTGTCTAATCTATACCAGGAAATGTGTGCATTAGAAACCTCTGGACTGCATAACAGAATTGAGGTAGCACCTCATTCTGATGGAAAATGGACATGTTGAAAACTTTTTGCAGCTTCAGGAAAAACCATCCATGAGCATCTCAAAAAATAAAATAAAATAAAATAAACCATCTTTGATGATATCTTGAAAAAAATTAAAAAACTGATGAAGACCTACATGCTTCATTTAGCACGAAGGATGTTTTTAGTGAATCCCTTACAAGTTCAATTGTGAAATACTGGTTTTCAGTGCCCCATTTATAGAGGTCACAATGATTCATTTTTTCACTTAAATAAAACTTAGCCTTATCATTGGTAGGTATCTTTGCTTTCCTGTGATCCTGAAATCTGCAGCAAAACTTACTGTTTTCCTTTAGCTGCCTCCATGAGGGCTCAAATCAGGTTCAAGTAATAGCGTTTTATTTTCTATGGAGATTGTAACAGGGAGTAAGCTGAGGGATGCCTTCCTTAATCTCAATATCCTGGGACCTCCCTGAAGAGGGACACAGATTTGCCTCACTGCTTCTTCTTCTGTTGTGGATGCCCTAGCTCTTCCTTTTATTTATTTATTTGGCTGCACTGGGTCTTAGTTGTGGCATGTAGGATCTAGATCCCTGACCAGGGATTGAACCTGGGCTCTTTGCTTTGGGAGTTGAGTCTTAGCCACTGTACCACCTTGGAAGTCCCCTGGCTCTGTCTTTTAAGGTGCACCCTTTCTGCTCCATCTCAATGTACCAATGGTGATGTTTTGACAACCTGGTAGGTGTTCATTGTTTGGTACCTAGAATGATCTCTGCACTGCAGTAATAAAACCAAGTTTAGCAGCCTGGAACACACAAAATTAAAAGTTGTAAGAGTAATTTTACAAATTGATGCATAACACAGTTTATATACAACTGTTACTAAGTAATAAAATTTTGAAAGTGTTCTTTTATTGCAATGTACTTTGTTTAAATGTACATAATTAAACACATGATCAGAAAAGATACATGTTTGATTCTGTGGAGGAAAGGATAGGAAGAGGATGAGAAACAGAATGAGTTTCAACTGTCCTCTGTTAAGCATTTTTTAAAAAATGAGGTATATGTGGCAAAATGTTAGTATACTTTATCTATTTTTAAAATTGAAGTACAGCTGATTTACAATGTTGTGTTAATTTCTGCCATACAGGAGTGATTTGGTTATATATGTGTCTATGTGTGTGTGTGTGTGTATATGTATACACATCTTCCTTTTTATATTCTTTTCCATTATGGTTTATCACAGGATATTGAATAGAATTCCCTGTGCTACACAGTAGGACCTTATTGTTTATCCATTCTGTATACAATACTTTGTATCTGCTAACCCCAAATTCCCACTCCACCCTTCTCCCTACTTTCCCTCCCCATTGGAACCAAAAGTCCATTCTCTGTGAGTCTTTCTGTTTCTTAAGTTCATTACAGTCATATTTTAGATTCTACATATCATCTTCTATCCATGGACATTTACATTGTTTCTATGTCTTGGCTACTGTGAACAGTCTTGGCACTATAAACATAGAGGTACATGTATCTTTTTGTTTGTGCCATGCCAAGAACCTTGCAGGATGTTCCCCCATAGGGATTAAACCCTGGTCCTCAGTAGTGAAAGCAAAGAATCCCAACCACTGACCCACCAGGGAATTCCTTATCTTTTTGAATTATAGTTTTGTCTGGAGTGGGGTTGTTAGATCATATGGTAATTCTATTTTTCGTTTTTTTGAGGAAGCTCCATACTGTTTTCTGTAGCGGCTGCACCAACTTACATTTCCAACAACAGTGTAGGAGGGTTCCCTTTTCTCTACACCCTCTCCAGCATTTGTTATTTGTAGACTTTTTTCCTAAGAAGTGTTGCTTTTTCTTTTTTAATACTTGTATTTATTTTCAGCTGCACTGGGTCTTTGTTGCTTTGCGGGCTGGGCTTTCCACAGTTGCAGAGTGTGGGGGCTACTCTTCCTTGGGATGTGTAGGCTTCTCACTGCGGTGGCTTTCTCTCATGCAGCACAGGCCCTAGGGTGTGCAGGCTTCAGTAGTTGCAGCAAGTGGCCTCGGGAGTTGTGGCTTGTGGGCTCTAGAGCACAGGCTCAGTAGTTGTGGCACGTGGTCTTAAGTTACTCCTCAGCATGTGGAATCTTCTAGACCAGGGATCAAACCCATGTCCCCTGCACTGGCAGAGAGATTCTTATCTACTGCGCACCAGGGAAATTCCATTTGTAGATTTTTTAATCTTGGCCATTCTGACTGGTGTAAAGTGGTACCTCATTGTATTATAGTCTTGATCTGCATTCCTCTAATAATTAGTGATGCTGAACATCTTTTTCATGTGTCTATTGGTCATCTACATGTCTTCTTTGGAGAAATGCCTATTTAGGTCTTCTGCCCATTTTTCTTTTTTCTCTTTCTTTTCATCATTACAGGAGACTTGGAAAATACAGAACAAAATTACAGATAGTTCCATTATTTTTTAAGTAGATAAATTAAGATTTTTTATTTGGAGCTTCAATATAAAACTCTCAAAAATTATCAAAATGAATATACAGAAAAGTAGAATACAGTAGACCTGAAAGCACCATGAACCAATTCAACATAATTAAGATTTATACTGTATGATTTCAATATCTTTAGTTCATGAAATTTTTGCAACTGTTTTATGTCCCTGTATATGGTTCAGTGTCTCCTAGTTTATAGAAACTTTAGAACTTGTATCCTACTATTGTATGAAAATTGCCTATTTTTCAATTGGGTTGTTTGTTTTTTGTCATTGAATTGTATCAGCTGTTCATATATTTTTGAAATTAAGACTCTGTCAGTTACATCATTTGCAAATATTTTCTCCCAGTGTGTAGGTTGTCTTTTTGTTATGGTTTCTTTAGCTGTGCAAATCTTGTAAGTTTAATTAGGTCCTGTTTAATTTTGTTTTTATTTCTATTGCCTTGGGAGACAGACCTAAGAAAATATTGGGATGATTTATGTCAGATGTTTTGCCTATGTTCTCTTCTAGGAGTTTTATGGTTTCATGTCTTAAGTCGTTAAGACATTTTGAATTTACTTTTCTGTATGGTATGAGAGCGTGTTTCAACTTCATAGATTTACCTGTGGCTGTCCAACTTTTCCAACATCACCTGCAGAAGAGACTGTCTTTTTCCATTGTATATTTTTGGTCTCCTCTGTTGAAGACTGATCATAGGTATGGGGGTTTAATTTTGGGCTCTCTATTCTGTTCCACTGACATGTATGTCTGTTCCACATATGTATTTGTGCTAATATCATGCCAGTTTGACTGCTGTAGTTTTGTAGTATTGTCTGAAGTCTGGGAGGGTTATGCCTTCTCCTCTTTTTCCTGAGGATTGCTTTGGCAATTCTGGGTCTTCTATGGTTCCATATAAAGTTGAGGATTATTTGTTCTATTTCTGTGAAAAATGCCATGGGCAATTTGATAAGGATCACATTACATTTGTAGACTGCTTTGGGTAGTATGGCCATTTTAACAATATTAATTCTTCCAATCCAAGAGCATAGGACATCTTTCATTATGTTAATATATTTTAGATCTGGGTGCACAGTTAATGTATTTTAGATCTGGGTGCACAGGTGAATACTATTTTCAGCACTTTTCTATATGATTGATGTTAATCAATTTTTAAAATGAGTAACAAAATGTAATGTGTTAGCTTCTGTGAGCTACTCTCAAGAATAAAACTGGGGCTGGAAGAGCAGTAGGACCTTACCCAACCTCTATTCCATCCTGGAAACTTCAATCTTATGATGTATGGACTTAATATTCCTTCTATTTTACAGATGAGGAAATTGAGACAGAGAAAGGTTAAGAATCTTACCCAAGAACACACAACTAGTAGAGGCAGAGTTAGGATTTGAACTCAGGTATTCTGACTGTGGGACCCTAGCTGTTAACCATGATACTAAAACAACAACAATAAAACCACATAGTAAACATACTACAAGGCACTCCAAATCTAGGTCTAATTGTGACTCTAGCACATATGACCTGGGTAAATTTATACACATTCAATTTTTCTCTAATTGCTTTTTTCAGCATTGTGTCAAGTCTCAGGTAATAATAAATCATATAATAAATGTTATACCTATTACGACTATAAATGGGCCTAAAAAATTTTGACAAGGATCTGCCTTGTCATTCATTCTTCTAAGCCTCTTAATCTTCATCTCAGACCATGTGATTCACACAACCACAGGCTCTCGACCTCAGTTACAAGATAAATCTTGTCCTCCTTCATCAGAAAAGATTAAGGAAATTTTTTATAATTTAGCATCAAGTTCTAACAGTTGGCCTTAATCCTTATTCTAAAACTTAGGACTCTATCTTATCCCTAGTTCTAACTTGTGCCTCATTCTCTTATACCTCTCCTCATCCTAAAGACTGTGGTGCTGATTGATAGACATGTATCACATTTAAACCTCACAACAGTATTACACGACTTATTTCAGAGACAAAACCGGACAGAGAAAGGTTAAAATGCCCAAGCTCATTTAATAATGTCAGAATTAGAAAACAAACTCAGGTCAGCTGGCTGCAAGGCCATTATTTTTCTTCTACAACAAGCAGTTTTCAAGCTGTGTTCCGAAGACTGCATTGAGACTCAAGGGCTGCCAGGGGAGACTCAAGAGATAGATGGGTACGGCTCTCAACTCATTTTTAGACACGTGTATTATGACTGCCACATACTCTTTGGATGTCATGGAATTCTTTCCTGCATGTGTGCTTGCCTGGACTATGTTCTCCTACAACTTAGAGATGAATCTTAACTCAGTCACCCACAACCCAAGATAGTCTTCTCCTTAGTAGATACTTTCCATTAAATTTCTACTCCTAGGTCTGCATTAAAGTAACAGTAAGTAGTTCTGGAAGTCATTTTAGAAATGGCCACCATTACGTGTAAGTAATATTATCAACTCTCCCAGAGGATGGAAGTGGAGCTTAATATGGCTCACATCATCCAAAACAGTGGATCATCTGTCATGAGAATTAATTTTAGGAATATACTTATACTTTCAAATTCATTATTTATAACCATTAATGAGTATTTTAGAATAGTCTGCAATGTTTTAAACCCAGTGAAGTCCTACTAAAGACCTAAGTTGAAAAGCTATAAAGTTTTCTAAACTTTCTCCCTTGCTCCATTTTATGACCTACACCACATGATGTTATTTCTGGGAGCTGACCATATCAGGTATGTGATAATAATCATGTATGAAGGCAAAGTACCCTTCTTAATGCAATATTAAAATTAGTATTTTTGATCCCTTTCTCTTGCCCATATACTCACGAAGTTTATAATGACACCCTACAGAACTGTTTAAGGGCTACAATAGAGCTCTCCCCACAAACATTTGAGAAAAAATGTGACTGAGTTATGACCTGAAATATCAGCAGAGTCCTTCAGTCTGCTATGAAACCTCTTTATATGTCTCTGGCAAAGTACAATAACTACCACTATCTTACAGTATTATGAGTACTCTTGGTTCCTAGTCTTTTAAGCTAGGTAACTAAATGTGGTAGATATGCTGCTATGGTATTTTTCAAGGTATGGTTCATAGAGCATCTGCATAATAATCTTCTGAGGCACTATTTATAAAGTGTAGATTCCTGGGCCCCATAAGAAAGTTTGCAAAACAAAATTTCTGTAAGATCAGGAAATTTGCATTTTTGACAAGCTCACCCAGGCACTGACTTGAAACTCAACTTATAAATTCATTTAATGTCCTACTATTTAAGAATGAGACTGGTTAAAACAAAAAGAACCTTTCTCTATTCTATAGTGTTTTTTGGTGTGAGTCTGAAAAAGTTTAGAAAACAGTAATATTGACTAATACCATCCTCAAAAGCAATACCTCAAAGTAAAATTTCACTTTTTAGATAAAGCTTTAGGACAGTGTAGTTCTTAACCAAGGATTAATAATAAACTAATTAGTCTTCACTCAGTATAGCAGTCCACACACAATTTATTCAGCAATAGAACAGAAAAGAACGTCAATCATGACAGACATAAGGCAGATACAGGGTAGATCTCTGGGGTACATTCTTTATACAGACTAACAAATGACTTTTAACAACATGTGGAAGGCATGATTTGTTGCATACCAACAGCCATTCATTCCTCACTTCTTCCTAAAAGAGCCCTGATTTTATTAGGGGAGACAATGTGTCCTACCAGGCAATGTCAACTCCATTCCCTTGTCAGGTTCCCCAGGCTCCCTTGTGAATCAAGGATGTAACAGAAAATCCCTGATGTAATGAGATGTAAGGAAAAATCTGATGGCCTTTTGAGAGAAAGATTTTCTTCCCAAATAAAAAATAGAGACTTGAAAGGACAAAGCTTTTTGCTCCCTACTTCCAGCCTTTGAGAGATTGAAATGTCTGGAGCAGCAACAAGCTACACTGTACTCACTCAGAAAACAACTGAGGACAAAAAACCAATATAATAAGGATCCCAGAGGGGAAAGACAGAAAGAACCTGGGACCTTGAGAACATTGTTGAGTTGCTACATAAGCAATGGATTATTTAGCATCTTAAATGGAATTTTTAAATTGTTAGGTGGACTCTGAGATGTTTTCAGCTGCTTTTTCCAAGCTTCTTAACTCAAACTCTGGTTCCATGATTCTTGTGAACAGGTGAAGGCCAGGAGGCCAGTGTCAGGCAAGCCTTTCTTTATTCTAAGAAAAATGCTTCCCCTAGACTGCTCATAGTCTATGGAGTCAAGTCTGATAACTCCTTCTGTCACCTAGCTCCTAATACAGGTACTTTTCCACTTCCAGAGGAGGATAGTGTAAGTTCAGTCACCACAAAGACAGGATAGTCTTTGCTTATGTAGAGCCAAGTAACTAGACAGTGGCATTTCTGCATATTATTCTGTAACCTACATAGGTGTTGACTGATTGAATGTGGTTTCTCAGAGGTTTCTCTGACAGTGAAAAGTTAATAATGTCAAAGCCACACTGAGGATAAACCAAATAGAGCCAATGATGAATATTTGGTTAGATATGAATAAATCTTATATATATATATAATAATCACTGATTAATCTATAAGAGGTGGAATTTAGAACAATATAGATTCTTATTAAATGTCTAATTGTTTTACTGAATAATCTAGAATTCAGCTACAAGGATACTTTCCCACAGAAGTTATTTCTAGAATATAAAGTACACACAGTATGAGGCTTCTTCTCCAGGACTACCTTGTCATAATAACGTCAATGATTAGGCTGTGGAGACTTTTCAGAGGAGCAAGCTAATTCCAAAACATAGGAAATATGGATTAGTCAGGTTCCAGAGGAACAGTCTGTCTTGGACTACTAATTAAATTCATGCTGAACAAGAGATGCATAGACCCTGGAAGCAGATCCAACAATTTAAGCAGTTTCCCAAAGCAGTGACAGTCTGGATCAGATTTAGAAAGGAGTCATTTTTCCATCTTCCTTGGGCTAGTACAAAACCCTCTAGAGTCTCCATGATCTTGGCTGTTTAAGAAGTTATTTGCTTTGGCCAAGTTTTTTGTTTAAGGTTTTGTCAGTCCTCGTCAGGATTAACTGTAGTGCAGGGTTAAAACCAGCGACTCTAGAGTCATGTATTCTTTTTCTAACCAATGGAGGACCCAGAAGAAATGGGTGGCAAGCTTTTTCAAAGGTCCACCTGGTAAGATTTTGAGGAGCCCACTCAAGTGGGAAAGACCAAGGAAGAACAAGGCTTCTATTAGCAGGATTATCAGGATAACACTCAGGGCAATAATCAGCTCTGTTAATACGGTCTAAGAAGACTTGGTAACATTCATTCTCAACCAGCTCAGTTTGGTACAACCAGTGGCCTAGTTCTAAACTAGGGAACCACTGCTGCCCACAGTCAGGGCAGTGTGAATTATCTGAGAACATTGGGGCCTGGAGAGACAGCACAGAAAGCAAATGTAACAGTAAGAGGCAACAATGATAATAAAGAGAGACACCCAGTAACCAGACCTATTACAGTTTTGGTTTAGCACTTTCTCAGTCCAACCACCATTACTTGGAGAGGGTAAAATTTGGCTTGCACCTCCGTGCAATTCTTCAAGATTTCGTTGTCTATTTTTCACTCACTTGTAGCCAGTCTCCAAACTCAGGGACTAATCCAGTCTATGTTATCAGTCACTACTAGCAGCACAGATGTCACAACAGCTCCTTTAAATCTCAGCTTCTGAGGAAAAGACAGGGTTCTAGTCTAAGTTACTTTTTCTTGTGTGTTATCAGCTGGTGTTATTTGCAGAGGCACTTGGCCTACTCTGCTTTGCTGTTAAGTTATTATGTCTGTTTGGTGAAATAGAAGCTGACAGTCCAATGAGTCTTTGGTGGGTGCTGGCACTCTTGCTGTTGTAATACAAATACCCAAGTCTTAAGGCCTTAGCACTTTATAGCGATGTAGAGGGGTCAGGAAAACTTGGCAGCGTCCTCTTGAGCGTGGATCCAATGAAGTCTTTCTTGGGAGGACCTTAATCAGGACCCAGTCACAAGGAAGTAGCTGCTGTTGAGTTGGTTGAAGGGTTCTGGGAATGCTTCACATACCTGTAAATAATAAAACTTCAGACAACTCATATGGGCTTTGAGTTGCTCACAATATCATTAGAAACATGCATTTGGAAATCATTTGGGTCAGTCAAGGTGCATAAGAATTGTCTCATGGGATTCAAACCAGCTTATCTGTTGGGAGTTAGTCTTATGCTCGACTGGGCAACAGGGAAGATGTGGTTCATTTAAGATTTGTACTAGTCTCATTTATATTTTAGGACCATGTATTGATTTTTTCCTACTCCTTTTGCACTTTGGGAATAATATGGTCTGTATAATCATATACATGGTAAAACTTTGAGATTTCTTTTATCTGTCTTCCATGAAATGGGTGCCATGTATAGTATTACCATAATGGGTGGGATAATGTTAACAATGGTGACAGCCTTCTAAAACAGACTTCAATGAAAGGAAAACCTTATAAAATTATTAGATAATATTCTTAAGAACCAACCATAGAAAGTTGGATGAAATCCTTTTGAAGGCTGGAAAAGAAACCACAAGGGACATGCCTCACCGCCCACATCCGTCTTTATAGGCCTATACACATTTAAGTTTAAGCCAATTAAGGCATAGTCCTGAACTATTCTTGGGACATATATAGTAAATTAGTTGGGATTTACAGATACTTTCACCATCTTTGTACTCCTTCATGACATTTAAATGTAACAAGTAAACGAGGTCGGGTAGAGTAAGATGTACTGAACAACTAGATCGCCACCAAGTGTGCCACAGATCATCAGAATACCATATATACTCTGCCTTTCTCCAGCAGTTCTTTTGTGAATTCTGAGGCCTGATTCTGTGGGAGCACTAAGGAATACTGGGGAAGATGGGTGTCCCATTTACACAGGGTTAAAACTGTATAAAGACATAGCCTGAAAAGCAGAGGAAGTTATAGCCTCAGCTGTGATCAGCCAAAGCATTTTCCTTACAGACTATCAACAGTAGCTGTGATTCTCAGATTTTAAAATGGCAACTTTAAAAGATAAATGAAGAGTCATCTCTGACAGGGCTGTAACATGGAGTGAATATTTTGGTGGGGGCTCCAGAGGGGCGATAGAGAATCAGAGTCGATACACTGATGTGTTTTATGAAGTTAGGTGACAATGTGTGAAGGCTACCAATCCAGCCCCTCAGGCAAGAGTGAACACAAAATAGGATTTCTGACCTTTGCAGTGGCAACACAGGGTATAGCAGATTTACCTGAGGGTCTATTGTCAGAAGCCACTACAGTAGAACTTTCACTTGCTGAATCAGGAAATCTTGGGTACATGAAAGAGATGATGAATAAAACCCACATGACTATGAAGTTTAACACAGAAGTTTATAGTAAAGTCATATGACTAAGTTTGATGTTAAAAAGATAAAGAATTTTGGAATTTTTAGAGTAAAAAGGGGAAACGCAATTAAAACCACAAGATACCATATTTCATTTCCACCAGACTGGCAAAAATTAACAAGTTTGACAATGTGGGCTCTATACACCCTAGGCAAGACTTCCCCTCCCCCATGACTCCATATCTCTGTTACAACAGAGTCAAGAAGAAGCCCTAAAGCTCCAAATGCTCAAGATAAATCCACCCATCTCCCAACCTTCGTTTCTCCAACTTCAAGAGTTAAGACAGCACTAGAGCTCCAAGTGCTTATATAGTAAGTGCTTAACTTATATTCAGAGTGCATCAGGAGAAACGCTGGGCTGGAGGAAGCACAAGCTGGAATCAAGACTGCCAGGAGAAATATCAATAACCTCAGATATGCAGACGACGCCACCCCTATGGCAGAAAGCAAAGAACTAAAGAACCTCTTGATGAAAGTGAAAGAGGAGAGTGAAAAAGTTGGCTTAAAACTCTACATTCAGAAAACTACTAAGATCATGGCATCCGGTCCCATCACTTCATGGCAAATAGATGTGGAAACAATGAAAACAGCAAGATACTTCATTTTTCTGAGCTCCAAAATCACTGCAGATGGTGACTGAAGCCATGAAATTAAAAGACGCTTACTCCTTGAAAGAAAAGTCATGACCAACCTAGATAGCATATTAAAAAGCAGAGACATTACTTTACCAACAAAGGTCTGTCTAGCCAAAGCTATGGTTTTTCCAGTAGTCATGTATGGATGTGAGTTGGATCATAAAGAAAGCTGAGCGCCGAAGAATTGATACTTTGGAACTGTGGTGCTGGAGAAGACTCCTGAGAGTCCCTTGGACTACAAGGAGATCCAACCAGTCAATCTTAAAGGAAATCAGTCCTGAGTATTCATTGGAAGGACTGATGCTGAAGCTGAAGCTCCAGTACTTTGGCTACTTGATGTGAAGAACTGACTCATTTGAAAAGACTCTGATGCTGGGAAAGATTGAGGGCGGGAGGAGAAGGGGACAACAGAGGATGAGATGGTTGGATGGCATCACTGACTCAATGGACATGGGCTTGAGTAAACTCCGGGAGTTGATGGACAGGAAGGCATGGCATGCTGCAGTCCATGGGGTCACAAAGAGTTGGACAGGATTGAGCGACTGAACTGAGCTGAGAGCTCCACATAGTCCTGAGCCAAGAGAACTCTATTGTTCCATATGTTCCAGACAAAACCGACCCTGCCCTGGTCCTCCAAACCACTACAGGTAAGAGGGGAGTCAAACGTGGGCTCCAAAGCACTAAATGCTCAGATTACGTACTACCAGCCTCTTAACTCATTCCCAGCCTTATCACTGGAAAAGTGAGGGGGCCTTCCCCAAAAAACTCCTGGCAAGATTCTCAAACCTTCCCGCTTCTCACCCTCACAACTTCACTACCATTATCTGCTTGAAAATATGAGGACCAACCAATTCCATCGAACCTATACTTCTGTTTATGTCAATCACCACATGGAGCTCAGAGCTTCCTGATTATACTTCATCCCCTTAGTCTCTAATCCCCTATGGCTCTGAGCACAGTGAGACAATATTCCCTCTCCTTCTTTACTTTTCCTCCCCATAAAACATGTACCATTTTCATATATAAAATATACATCAGAGAACATAGAGTAACTTGAATTCTTATACCCTAATGACAGGAACATAAATTAGTATAACCATTTTGGGCATTATCTAATAAAGCTGAGAATGTGCATTTCTTATAACTCAGTAATTCTACTCTACTAACCTAGAAAAAATTACATGTTTATTTAAAAACATGAATAAAAATATTCATGGTAGTTCTCTGTATAATAGCAAAATAATAGCTAAGATGTCCACAAACAGTAGAATGGATTAAAAAAAAAAACTGATGTATTCTTATAAAAAGCAAGTAGCAGAAGGATATACATATACTCATTCTCTCTTATGTAATAGTTTCCATTTACATAGTTTCAATATATTGCTTAGGAATAAATATGCAATAAAGCTAAAAAGAAAAAGATAAGCACAAGGATAATTACTACCTTTGACGGAAGAGGGAAGTAGATGGGGTCAGGAAAGGCATACAGGGTATTTCAAAGATAATTATAAACATTTTTTCTTTGAATGGTTGGAGGTACATGAATGGTCACAGTATCATATATCCTAACAAACTTACATAACCTCTATTTGATATTTTTTTCTATTTCTGTCTTCATTTTTATATTTTAAATAATTTTTACTGGAGTATAGTTGACTTACAATGTTGTTAAGTTTCTGTCGTACAACTAAGTGAATCAGTTATACTTAAACATATATCCACTCTCTAGAGCAGTGGGCTAGAAAAACAGATTAATAGGCAAAACCAAACTTTCACACTGTGGACAAGAAGATCAGCAGCAATTATTCTGTTCAGAGGCAAGGTGGGTGACTGAGGAAGAGGAACTCTATAGAAAGACACGGAGCTGTGCTTTTCTCATAATACTGCAACCAACTATCTCTTTCTAGAAACAAGGTAAAAGAAAGTATAATATTGTAAATCAACTACTTGTTGTTGTCCAGTCACTCAGTCATGTCTGACTCTTTGCGACTCCACAGACTATAGCCCGCCAGGATCCTCTGTCCATGAGATTCTCCAGGAAATACTGGAGTGGGCTGCCATGCTCTCCTCCTGGGGATCTCCCCCAATCCAAGGATCTAAGCCAGGTCTCCCGCATTGCAGGTGGATTCTTTACTGTCTGAGTCACCAGAGAAGCCCAAGAATATTGGGAGTGGGTAGCCTATCCCGTCTGCAGAGGATCTTCCCGACCCTGGAATCGAACAGGGGTCTCCTGCATTGAAGGCGGATTCAAACAGCCATAGACTATGCAGTACCATACTATTTATCGTTGAAAAAAATGTGCATGTAAGTTGACTCACAAAATTCAAACTGTGTTGTTCAAAAGTCAACTGTACACACATTTAGATTTCCAAAGGAACCCGAAATGGTTCAGAACCATTGAGCAGGAATGGTTCCTAATCATTTCACTATCAAAGGCAATTTTTATTCGTAGGCTCCCCACTCAGATCTCACTTTGGGAGGATGCTGGAACAACTGCCATTCTTGTAATGATGTCATTTTCTCATTTTATTAATTAGACATGTAACTCTGCCAGTCAGAACTTCTAATAAAACAAGTAAAAAAAAAATCAGTGTTAATAGCCCTGGTTTAGAATTTTTCAATACTTTAAATTAGAGATAATATTCAAAGCATCTGTAACATAAAGTTGGAAAGACTGAGACATTCCGGATTTGTTTCCTTTCTCAGTACCATTAGCTTAAGTCAGAAGTGACTGATTTGAGGTGAATATATGATAACCATTTTTGCATGTGTGCACAGTCACATGTGATCCTTTGTGACCCCCATGGACCACAGCCCACCAGGCTCCTCTGTCCATGGAATTTTCCAGGTAAGAATACTGAAGTGGGTTGCCATTTCCTACTCTAGGGGATCTTCAGACCCAGAGATCAAACCCACATCTCCTGCATGAGCAGGCGGATTCTTTAGCACCGCGCATCATTAGGTTTGTAGAAATGCTGAAAAGACCCAGGGAACAACCAGTACTCAACTGATTATTGTATTGTTTAAGTTACTGAGGAAACCACCATGTACTAGGCACAATGCTAAGTATTATAAATACAAAGAGAAAAATCTTTGTATTTATACAAAAAAATTTGTATTCCCTGGACTTCTAGATGTTCAGGGAATCCAGAGTGGAACCAACGCTTTAGGTAAAGGTCTTATAAGGGCATTTGAAAGTGAAGTTGCTCAGTCATATCCAACTCTGCAACCCCATGGACTGTAGCCTACCAGGATCCTCCATCCACGGGTTTTTTCAAGGCAACAGTACTGGAATGGGTTGCCATTTCCTACTCCAGGGGATCTTCCTGACCCAGGGGATTGAAGCTGGGTCTCCTGCATTGAAGGCAGATGCTTTTACTGTCTGAGCCACCAGGGTGGGTTTTAAGGGCTTTTAGATAGATATAAAAAGATTGCCTATGGAAGTACAGAAAATTCTGGAAGGCCCACAGAAGAAGTTGGAATGTTTTTATTTTCAAGAAGTTTCCAGCCAACAACAGTGAGCAAAAACCAAAGTTTAAAAGGCTTCTCTACCACATAAACTCCATATAGCCATCCTATATAAGTGAGGGATTCAATCCAGGATCACCCAGAGATACCAAAATGCACAGAGGGATGAATGCTCCAGTCCCGTATATAGAATGGCATAGAATTTCATATTACTTATGCATATCTCAAGATTACTTACGATACCTTATACAAAGTAAATTCTAAGTAATAGTTGCCAGAGCACAGCAAATTTCAAGTTTTGCTTTTTGGAACTTTCTGGAATTTTTTTCACAAATATTTTCTATTCATGGTTGATTGACTCCACAGACATGGGACCTGTAGATATAGAAGACCAACTCTACAAAAGAAAAATACAAATAATTTTTTTTTTTTTTTTTTTTTACTGCACCGTGAGGCTTAGTTCCCCAACCAGAAACTGAACTTGGGCCGAGGCAGTGAATGTGCCCAGTTCTAACCACTGGACCACCAGGGAACTCCCTAAGTCAAAATTTTTGTGTGTGAGATGTTTTCTGCATCTTTACTAGAGGAAAATTTAGAAAACAGCACTTTATCAAAATAGAAAATGCAGTTCTATTTAAATCAGTGAAATGTACATCTACTAAAAAAAGGCAGCTCAATATATATATTAAATAATCATCTCTAAATATTTTGAGTCTATATCAAGAATCGCTATTTCCTGAATGCATGTTAGTTAGACAGCTCAAATCTGCCTTTGATAGACAAAAACTCCTTTATTCTTTTTAGGCTGGATAATATGTTTCAGACTGAGTAGAGTTGGGGTGACTTCTCCAGGCAAATGTATCATTTCAGCCAAGTCCTCATATAATACATAAAACCAAAAGACAGACACAGAAAAAATACAAATGCTCTAAATTTTCTTGAGTTTCCCATTTTACATATTTTCTTCCATGGAACACTTTATTCTAAAGTTAATCAATAATCAAAACTATTTTTTGTATGAGGCAGAGTTTCTCTAGAAGTCTCATGCGTGTGTGCTCTGTCATGTCTGACTCTTGAGACTCCATGGGCTGCAGCCCTCGAGGCTCCTCTGTCCATGGAATTATCCAGCAAGAAAAGTGGAGTGGGTTGCCATTTCCTACTCCAGGGTATCTTTCTCTATAAGTCTCACATGTAAAGTGAAATCTCAAAAGCTTCACATTTCATTAACCAGTTCTGAATTTAGATGTTGAGAGTTAAGAAGTAGTGCTTCCCAGGTAAAGTGGTAAAGAATCTGCCTGCCAATGCAGGAGACGCAAGTGGTGCGTCAGTCCCTGGGTGGGGGAAGATCCCTTGGAGGAAGAAATGCAACCCGCTCCAGTATTCTTGCCTGAAAACTTCCATGGACAGAGGAGCCTGGTCAAGGGGTCACAAAGAGTCAAATACGACTGAGCAACTGAGCACACACAGCACAGATTATCAAGTATGAAAAAAAAGAATTCTTTTTTTTAAATTCACGTAATCTAAAATAATTCTTTGCTTAAAATATATTATGAAAATACATGCTCCCAAAAGAAGTTTTCAGTTTGTTTTGTGAGAAATTACTTTTAATTTGGCAAAGCCTTGAGATCACAGAGAGAAGGCACTCTCCAGCACTATTTGGCACACACACTATTCCCTCTTTGAAAGAAGATAAGCTGAACAAAAAATATCCTGAGTCGTACAGGAATTGACACAAAGAGAATTCCCCTGGTGGTCCAGTGGTTAGGACTCTGAGCTCTTAATGCCAAGGACCAGGGTTCAATTCCTGGTTGGGGAACTAAGATCCCACAAGCCTCGAGAGGTGCAGTCAAAAAAAAAAAAAGAAAATCAAAGAACCGAAATAACATAACAGGTGTGTTTGTGCATTGCTGGCATTCCACAAAGGGGAACAACTGGTTCAGACATTTACTGGTGCATTTCAATCTACTTTGCCCTAATGGACAAAAGTCCATGGTTCGAATTCTGCCTACAGTTTCAATTTAAAACACCAGGAGCCAAACTTTTAAAGTTAATTTGCAGTTTTCAATAGTGAGACCTAGTGGTGCTAAGGTTACGTATTTCTGAATTTGTATCAGCAATTTGGGCTTCCCTGGTGGATCAGTGATGAAGAATCCACCTGCCAGTGCAAGAGACTCAGGTTTGATCCCTGAGTCAGGAAGATCCCCTAGGGAAGGAAAAGGCAACCCACTCCACTATTCTTGAGAATTCCATGGACAGAGGAGCCTGGCAGGCTCGTCCACGGAATCCCAAAAGAATTGGACTAACTGAACAACAACCATAACCACGCATGTCTGTGTTGAAAACTAAGTACCTAAGTCTTGCCCACTCCTCTATACCATATCCATTGTCATAATAAGGCAGGATCACTATTTTCACAATTTAAAGTCATTTCCCAGTGTTTTCCCTAAGTAGTACTTATCCTATATTTTTAAAAGGCAAGTTGAGAAAGTACTGAACACTAGAAACAAAAAGCACTCCAGTTACTTCCCTAGGGAACTGTTTCTTTTCAAGGGCCTGGAGCAGTTCAGATAAATACCTTTTCTGAGTGCAGAAAGTCTTCTTTTCCTTCTTACCCTTCGTTCTACTTCCTCCCAACTCCTCTGATTTGTATCTCAGGTTTAGAATGACTTATGTAGAGGCAAAAAGCAATGCACAAAGGTTCAGAGAGTTTGCTATGATTCCAACAGTGGGCAGCACAACTGATTCCCAGTGTCAGTTCAGCTCCACTAATCATCTTTAGTATCTACATGAAGCCAGAACGTTTTTATTAAAACATTTTATTTTGAACTAATTTTATATCTATTATAAAACCAAGACATTAACATGGTACAAGTCAATTAACTACAAACTGTTTGAATTTTGCCAGTTTCTCCACTAATGTTCCTTTTCTGTTCCATGGTTCAATCTGGGATCCCTCATCGCATTTAGTTGTTTATTCTCCTAAGTCTCCAATCTCTGACAGTTTCTGTCATTATCTTTTGTGACTTTTCCTGATCTTTGTAACCTTGATACTTACGAAAAATACCAGTTGGTTATTTTGTAGAATGTCCCTCAATTTGTGTTTATGTTTTCCCATAAGAAGAAGGCAATGGCACCCCACTCCAGTACTCTTGCCTGGAAAATCCCACGGATGGAGGAGCCTGGTAGGCTGCAGTCCATGGGGTCGCCGAGTCAGACACAACTGAGCAACTTCACTTCCACTTTTCACTTTCATGCATTGGAGAAGGAAATGGCAACCCACTCCAGTGTTCTTGGCTGGAGAATCCCAGCGACGGAGGAGTCTATGGGGTTGCACAGAATCGGACATGACTGAAGCGACTTAGCAGCAGCAAGAGTAGAAAGATAAAGATGTTATGCATATTGGGCAAGAATAACACCAAAGAAATGTGTCCTTCCAAGTGCATCACATCACTGGGTTCATGATATCCATATGCCTTATTTCTGTGGAGATTTTAACCTTGGTCAGTTGGTTATCACAGTATCTCCACTGTCAAGTTACTAATAATTATCTTGGGGTGACACTCTGAGACTGTGCAAATTATCCTGCATTTCCTCAAACTTTCACCTACCAGTGTTACAGGCACATTTTGTTTGTGATAATTACTATGCTACTGTTTTGCCCAATAGTGATTTTCTATTTCCTTCTTGTCATGTTTATTCATTGGAATTCTTCTGTAAGAAAGAGCTGTCCCTTCTTGAATCCTATTTATGTACTCAGCTATGTCAGTATGGACTTGTGGCCACTTTGTTCTGTGAGTTAAAATCCAGTACTACCATTACGCATTCTATTACTCAAGTTGTTCCAACTCTGGCAATCAAGAGCTCCTTTAAGTCACTCTTGTGTCTTTTCAACAAGTTCCCAAACTGTTTCGAGCATTTCCTTAATTTCCAGCACCACAAAATGTTTCAGGCTCCTCTTATATTTTCCCTGCCCATGCCCTAGATTCAAGTACCAACGCCCCTCCAAAAAAAGTCCTGGTTCCTTTTATTAGAGAATAGTGTTTTAAAACGAGCTGGGTGTTCAATGATACTGAGGTTTCACCATCAGGCCAACAAGTTGGACAACCATCACTAATATTTGTTTCCTTACTAAATTCATTACCTGGAAATCATCAGCATCACCTGGGAACTTATTAGAAATGTAAACTGTTGGGCCCCTCCCTAGACTTCTTAGACCAGAAACTTTGAGGGTGTATAGGAATTTGTGTTAACAGGTCCACCAGATGCTTCTGATGCTCCTCATAAAGTTTAAAAAATATTTATAAACACTGTTTTAATGAAGAAAAGGTAGCTCTCTTTCACTATAAACCCTGTATTTACTTTATGAAGTTTAATTTAAAAAAAAGGGAAAATTTAGTCTTAATAACTTGTCTGGTGTATAAATCATATTTTTTACTGCCACAACTATTAAAACTATAGGTGAATGCCTCAGCTGTTAAGACACTAAACACCTCCCTGCTCCTGTTTTCCTACACATTTTTTACATGTGGTGGTCATGGTTGTCGTAAGGCACAGATACTGTTTGTTGCTTTTATAAAAATAAGTTGTAAGTCAGCCTCCAGGATCATCTCCTGCATACACACACAACTTGACATCCATATAGTGAATCTATGCTGCCAGGAAAGACTGGCAGCACAGTCCCCTGAAGTCAGACTGCCTAGGCCTAAAGGACTGCTCCAGCACCTGACTGAGTGAGCTCTTCCCTGTTTCTCTGGTTTTCTTCACAACCACAAAACAGAATAACACTACCTACATGAAAGCAGCATTGTGAGTGTGAAAGAGATAATGTGCAGTCCTTACCACAAAATAAGTCTCAGAAAGCGTTTATCATTAGTTTAACTATTAAGTGAAAGTGCAACTAGACATTTATTTTTCGGACTGAGGAAAACAAGTGGAAACTGTGCTAAGGGAAATTTCTGCTCTTTCATCACTAGGATATCAGAGAGGCAGAACCAGAAAGCTCTATTTATATAATTAAGACAAAACCTTCAGAAGTTTACAAACTAATGTCTTAAACATGCCTTTTTGCAAAAATGTTATTTACATTATGTATATCCATGAATGGAGGCTAAAGAAGAGTATATAAAAATTTAAAAATTTTGATTTGTTGAGATAGTGGAATTACAGGTAAATTTTCCTCCATTCTATTTTGATTATCGGAACCATATGCCACTTATTTTAATATTAGTCAAGAGAAAATTAACCCAATTGGCAATAAGTTTCCACTTAGGTCCTTAAACTATCCCATTTAATGTTCCAAATAACTCTAAATCTCTGCTTTAATGGGCTCAGAGTGATAAAGAAACCTTCCCAAGTTACAAAGTGACAGGACAGGAATTTAAATGCAGCTCTGACTCCAAAGTCTATGCTCATAACCCATGTGGGAGCCATCTTTCTTTACTCACAAATGCTTAAATTTGCTGTTCAAAACCTACGATAAAGTATAATCAGTATACTGAATTATCTTTTATTGGGCACAATAGTCATAAAATATTGACTAGCAATGAAATTTTAACACAATTAAATTTCTAAATGCAAAATGAGAAACAGCATAAAGCATACCAAACTTCTCTGAGCAAACTTTCCTTCAGGAAACTCAAGTCGTACTTCAGAGGAATGTGGATTCTCATTCAGTTTTTAAAACTACTTCCATGGCAAAAATAGATTACATACAAAACACTATACATTATTAAAATACCCAATAACCCCCAAATAATTAGACAAATTCTTGTTACTTTATTTGGGAATTACAGACTCTCTCAGGCTAGTGTTATCTCTACATAAGTTAAAAAAACAAGTGAAATACTGCTTAAATGAGTCACTTATGGTTACGTGATAAACTAGAAGCAAAACTGGTAATCAAGTTCTGGACTCTGCATTCAGCATAAAAAATATTGCTGAGGAGAGGTTTTCAAAGTTTTCAAAGCAAAAGCCAGTTTTCCAAACTATTCTAATCCACACAAAGGCTTCCAGGAACATTTTCGGTTCCTCTACCATTAAGTTCCTTTTAAAATTATTTTCCACTGGCCAGTTACATACTAATCCTGTGCTTGAAAAACAAAACTGAACTGATAGATATGGATAACAGTCAGTCTTAATTCTTAATAAACTGAGACAAGGAAGGAATCTCTCATAGAGATTCAAAATAAAATGTTATAGAACCTTAAGAGAAGTAAAGTTGAAATAAAAAGTGTATTGAATCAGATTAAAATAACTGATTTTCGTATATTGTGTATAAACTCTTTCAATTAAGCACTAGTGATTAAGTAGGCAGTACATTTTTTTGAAGGAAGGAAAAGGGGATAAAACTTTCTCACCGGGTATGAAATACAATTGGGAATACATACATAATATGTAATGAATTGGTAATTGCAGGGTCTTATTAAAACTTCAAACTTTGCTCTTTTTAGCACCATTAAGGCTAAAAGGCAGGGGTGGGGGAGTGAGGGGCAGCCGGGACGCTATCTTACAAGGATTAACAAGACGAATGATGGAATCCAGTCAAACACGGAGGTAAGGGGGTAATCAACACCTGAACTGGTGGATTTCCCGTTTACACTTGAACCTTAGAGGAATTCTGCTTCTCGTCTCAAGGTCCAAACCAAACATTTACTCTCACTTTCCTGTGTTTAATGTTAACGCGATTCTGTTTCTTTTTCACTCCAAAACAAAAATACACCTCCAACCTGCTCCGTTTAAGGTTTTTGCGGTAAGGAGGTGGGGGGTGGGGAGGGATCTTTTCTGAAAGATATTTAAAAGAAGGTGTCAGATCAAATATTAAAACATGGAGAAGTTGCACACACATTTTACTTACAATGTCTAGCGAGGTTTTAAACCGTCGACTGTCAACGTCAGGAGAGCCCTTCGAGCGTTCTTTCTGCTTCACAACGCCGGGCTGCAGCCCTCGACGCCGCCGAACTGAACGTCGTCCCGTCCCTGCCCACGTGACGGCGACCTCCGCGGGGCGGGCAGGCACCCGCGGAATGCCGGGACTGGTAGGCGCCGGCCCCGCCCCCCAGGCGTCACCCGCGGCGGCGGGGCGGGAGGCTGGCGGCGAGCGGGGTGCAGAGGCAGAACCGCAGAGCCTCCCAGCGTTCTCGCTGTCGCGCTGCTCCCCGCCCCGAAGGCGGGCATCTCTGCAACACACTGGAGGGCCCCGGAGTTGGTGAATAGCCAGGGAAGCCTGGCGCAGCCCTCGGGGTCGCAGAGTCGGACACGACTGAGCGACGGAACTGAACTGAGCCCTTAAAAAGACCTAAAGCGCGTAGGCTTGAGGAACCAATGGAACAAACGCAGGGAGCGGCACTAGCCAATGATAATGGCACGCACCAGTCAGGCTTGACTTGGAAACCGACTGCTACCTTTATGAGGTGCGTGTCCCCATGTTAAATGCGGACAAACCCTGCATACATACCTCATAAGGTGGTTGTGAGTAAATGAGATAATGAACAAAAGTGTCGGCTAAATGGATAAAAGATCTATTGTCTTGATCTATTAATTTTATAAAAATGAAAATTGGGAGATGGAAAGCAGTTTACCCAAGAACACATAATTGGTTAAGGGTAACTGTCGAGTCACTCTAAAAGTCCTGTTCCTGAACGGGTCAATTCAAGACAACAGAGAAGAAATCTGCTCACATAAATCTCACTTCCCCTTTCCTAAATTTTTCCCATAAAACTCCTGACCAACATACTATTTTACTTACATTGATTTTTATCTGACTCCATAGAAAATAAAATCCTAGAAGGAAGAGAGGGTTGTCTTTGGTCTATTCTTTTCTGCTATATCCCCAGCACCTAGAATGGGGTTTACCTAGTGCATAGCACAAGCTCAGAATTTTATTGGGTTAATGATTCTTCATGTAAGTAACTTATTTTTTTGGTGTCTTCACCTCTCAACCATCCTTTTTTGGCAGAAGTTGCAGGATTTGCGAACATTTTTAGATGTTTAATGGCAATTTCGAATTCAACAAAGAATAAGTGGAAAGCCATTTGTTGTAGTCACTTCATTTTCAGCAAGACATCTTCATTTATAGTAACAGTCTTCAAAATATTTTTTCTATCACTTGTGAGAATGGGGAATAAATTCAGCGGGCTACTATGTCTTTACTTCCTCTTATTTAATATTTTAATCTTTTTATTAAAAATAACAATGTTACCTTTTTCTACTAAGATACAACCCCAAAGTTATTTTTCTGACCAAAATTGTGAACACTATGTACAATGAATTGATAAACGCTTTCTCATTAAACAACAGGATTTCTGCTTACCCTGAACAAAAAATTCCAGGAGATAGTAGAGGACAGAGGAGCCTGGCTGTTGGAGTCCATGGGGTTGCAGAGTCAGACATGACTTAGCGACAGAACAGCAAACAAAAAACTCATGTACAAAAATTATCTTATTAAAATAGCTGCTTTACTTAGAAATCCAGTGTCTAGAACATTAGATTTCTAGACTGAGGCCTAATATGTATTTAAATTAATGCCGATTATAATTTTGTATATATCTGTCTTCCCTACTATATGGCAAATTTCCCTCAGGGTAAAGAATACTCTTAATTGAATTAATATATTTATTAAGCATCTATTGTTTCAACACAGATGTTTAATAAATACATGAATTAATGAGTCTATTCTTTGTTCTAATCATTTCTTCTCTTGTTCTCTTTTGATTCACTGAATTCCTCCACAGATCTCAAACTCCCACAATAACTGTTTAACATTCAGAGCTCATGCTTCCTTCTGGTACTAGCAGTCCAGCAGTTCCCTTATGATATTAGCTGAGCCTATCGTCTCTATAATGTCACCTCTTTTGTGCCACCCTTGGGTTTGGAAAACATCTACAGCAGAATTATCTGGTTCAACAAGGGTTTAGCTTTACCTCACAGTTGGTAATAAAAATTGGTATTTGTAAGGTTGCTAAGTGTGGGGGGCACGTATGGCAGAGCTAGGATTATGTACCCTTATTACCTAGACAAAAGAGGGAAAATCCTAAAAAAATATGTTTTAATGCTAAAGTTACATTCCTCTGATTTTGCGTCAAGCTTCTCATGATTTTGAAAATCACTCCTAAGTTCTTCAAGCATTTTAATTACAAGATGACACAGGTGACGCTAGTGATAACGAACCTGCCTGCCAAGGCAGGAGACATAGACATGCAGCTTCAATCCCTGGGTCAGGAAGATCCCCTGGAGGGCCTGGCAACCCACTCCAGTATTCTTGCCTGGAGAAGCGCATGGACAGAGAAGCTGGTGGGCTACAGTCCCAGGGCCTGAAGAGTCTCGGACAGGACTGAAGCAAACTAGCAGCCGCAATACATGAATACATACCCCCAAATCTGTTTTACAATCTGTATCCAAGTTTCTATATAGTTAACTGTCCTCGTAATTGTTTTAAAGAGCTTCTTAATATATGTATTAATATTACCACTATATGAACTTTATTAATATGTATAAAGTTTTATATCCTTTAATCTATTATATCCTTTATATCCTTGAATCTATTATATCTTTTCATCTATTATAGTACTTTTACTGTTACATATTAACAGAGTAATGTAAAAGGTACCTTATAAAGCACTAGTTAAAACAAGTAAAAGCCAGATATTAACCAAGCATCAACACTTCTCAGCATTTTGTCAGAGAAGAGTTAAGTCCCACAAATTTTTCAAATATACTTTCTAACTCAGGCTGACAAAGGAGGACATGCTTTTAATTTTCCCTAAGATAAAAGATTCCTTAAAAAGTAGCACCTCTCATGTTGCTATTCCTTCAGTTTCTTTGGCTATATTGTATATAATTAAAAAAAAAAAAAAAAAACTAAACCAGAGCTTCTATCAAGCAAAAACCTAGGTGATTGGAAAGCGTGTATTTAATCGTGTCTGTGGCCAAATTTATGGACTATAGTGAGAACACAGGATGTCGTTAAGATCTCATTAAAATGAAATGTGCCTAGTTTGGACAATGAGTTGCTCAAAAACATTCTAAAGTGATTTTAAATACTTGAAAAAGTAAACACCTTTGTGGCTCAGGTGGTAAAGAATCTGCCCGCCAATGCGGGAGACCTGGGTTAGGTCCCTGGGTTAGGAAGATCCCCTAGAAAAGGGAAAGGCTAGTATTCTGGCCCGGAGAATTCCATGGACTGTACACCATGGGGTCCCAAAGAGTCGGACATGACTGAGAGACTTAATTTCATTCACTTCAAATTTTTCAGGCCCATTCACTGTAACTGCTATCCAAATTGCAATTTTTTAAATCTATTCACTAAAATCAATTATAGAAAATCATATAGAGAAGAGTGTATGTGAAGACAAGATTAACTGTTTTTTCAGTAACATTCCCTCAGTGTGTCGAAGTTTAGATCTTTGGAGATTTTCCACATCCACACATAAGTGAAACAAATGGCTTTGTCATGCTTTCTTATTCAGTAAACTACACGCAGAAAAACCCTGTATCAAATGCAGTATATCAAATCATGCCCAGAATCAAAGTGAAAATAATGGATCACAACGGAAAATTACAGTGCTGTCTTTAATCAAAGTATTTGTTCATTTCTCACTGTCCATAACACAAGCACTAACAATGTCTGTGAACAGTGTTGCTGGAGCAGGGCCTTTACAGAAAATCAGGAGTAATGCTGTTTGCTGCGTACATTTTGTAAATGGAAATCCACCCAAGTAAGCCTGTAGATCCGATTTCGTACACTCAACAAGTGACTTAAAACCTAAAACTGCTAAACTGCCTTCCCAAGGAACTTTAAACTAAAATTTTCTCCAGGGAAAGAGGACACCTGCGAATATGCCTTTCTTATCAGCCCTGCAAAGGGACACTTGGAAAGGTACAGCGAAGGCAGGAGTCGATCAAAAAGGTTGCGGGAAAACTGCGCAACAGCCTGGGGCTGAGGACCGAAACTTCTCCTCCACCCGCGTTTCACTCCGCCTTTCCCAGCGACTCTGCCCCGGGCGCCTCTCGCGAGCAGGCAACAGTTGCCAGGAGCAGCCGGACTGAGCACCGGCAATTCGCCCAGCCACTTGTCCCTTCTCCGTCTTCCCTCCCTCCCTCCCCGAAGGCCGAGGACAGCGACGCCTCCTCGCTCTTCTCCTCCTCTTTGGGGCCTTCAGCCAGGAGGCGGGAGTGACCCGCGGCAGCTGACCCAGCACAGGCACTGCCTCTCCCACAGCCCTCGGAACACACCATGGGCCCGGAGGCGGGTTTGCAGCACAGCAGCGACGACGCAGGCGGCAGCCCCGGCGACGCTCAACTGCCTCCCTGACCGCCGACACCACCGCCCTCCACCCCGAAAAACGACCGCCACCAACGGCAGGAGACGCTTCAGGGCACCGCAAAACACCTTCGCGATCAACTCAACGCTACGTCAACAACTATGGCAGGCGAGGGGCGGCGGGCGGAGCCGGAGCGGGAAGGATGGGCGCTGTACGTCACGCCCCGCGCTCCGCTCCGGGAGGGAAGGCCCCGGCTGGCCCCTCAACATGGCGGCGGCAGTGACGTGCCTGCGTACGGAACTCCGACGCCGTCGCGCCCCGGCCGGCGGGAAGTGAGGTTCTCAGAAGAGCCGCCCGAAGTGTACGGCGACTTCGAGCCCCGGGCGGCCAAAGAAAAGGCCCGGGTGGGAAGACAGGTTCCGCTAGAAGGGTTCCGGCCAGATTCGGAGAAAGAGGAAGTCAGAGAGAGCGCCTATTACCTTCGGTCTCGGCAGCGCAGGCAGCCCCGACTCCACGGAGCCGAGGAGATGCAGACGCGGAGGGCCACTCGCCTCCAGCAGCAGCCGCCCTCGCCGTCGCCTCCGACACGACCGTCTCCGGTTACCACCAGAAGAGCCTTACGGGACTCCCATTCAGCCGAAGGTGAGGCCGTCGGAGGTAACCGCGTCAGCCGCGAGTCGGGGAGGGAGTGCCGTGGGCGGGTACGCGCGGAGGGTGTGCGCGCCTTGGGCGGGCCCGTGCCGGCCTCGAGCTCGTCCCCTCTGAGCTGCTCCCGGAGGGACGTGAGCCCCCACCCCCGGGCCGCCCCGTCGGCTGGCGGGAAAGGAAGGGGCAGGGCGGGGGCGCTGCAAGGAGAGGCGGTCGTGCGTAACGGCCTGAGCGGAGCCGGGGAGCCGCGCGCTTCCCTGGGCATCAATTTAGAGGGGTCGGGATTGCCTTTTTCTGCAGGCCTGCACTTCGGGGCGGCGAGTTAGGCAGCAGGCGGGACACTGAGTCACACTCCGAGTTCAGTTTCACATCGGTTCCCTCTCGGTTCCCTCTACCCTGCGGATGTTTCTGCCCAAACCACTTCCATTTCCTCCTTTAACTCCGAGACCAGAAGTCCCTCAATGAGAATTTTGGTCCTCCTCTAACCTTCCAGTCTTTCCCCATCACTATCCAAGAGGGGAGAAAGGAGGGGGAGTTTCGTGAGTGGCGGTTTTGAGGACGAGCATAGTTGAATTGATTTGCGATCCCACCCACGTGTTTACACTGAAATGGGGTCAAGGCAGTCTTCCTGAACCTGAAGCTTCCCAGTGTGTGATGAACTTGAACTGATCGCTCTTTCTCTATACTAGAGTATGGTGGTCTCTGCCAGAAATTCGCATGTTGGGGACCGTCATTGTGACCTCAGTAGTTTAGTAGCGTGACAAAGCAAGACTTTGATTAGTTTTCATCTAAATGGGCCACAGGATTGTGGTTGTGTAGTTTTAGGAAAGTCACAGGTGAATCAACTCCGGTAATGCATGCATCCTCTCCCACACTGCCTCTTCTCCCCCATCTAACACTGAGTCACAGATGGAGTTTCATGTTGGCTCCAAGTAGGGCGCTTATGAGGTAAAACCAAGGGGTTTGCATCATAAGGGGATTACATAGTTGGTGTTAGACCGTTGGTGGATATGATGAAGAGGAGGTGGATTTTCAGTTTAGAGCTGAGTAACAGAATGCACATTACCTGCTGATGCGTGAAGTGCTGACACAGTAGAAGTGTTGATGATTTTGGAAGTTATGTTAAAGATATGTGAGTTACTATTGGGAGTAGCAATTCAAGACCGTTTGATCCCTATACATGTTTTATCTCTCTTTTAAGAGATATAAACTTCTGAATACAAAGATCCTACATACATATTTGAGGGACCATGTTATACTTCAGTGTTTATGTTCTTTCTGTATCTCCAGCAGCTAGAAGAATGCTTTGGAAGGCAAAGGAAATATGCTAAGTTGTATTAGCTGACTCTCCCACACAGGCCAATGCAGTTGTATAAGCTAGTTGTGTTTTTTTTTAACACAAAGGATTTACTTCCATTTTTAGTAAATCTATGAGAATCTACATGTTTTTCATGCTTCCTCTTTAGCCCATCTTTTAAATTTTCTAGAGGAATATTTCTATATTTTTGTTGTAAAGCATTATTGGTGAGTAGTTTATTTTTGTTGTCCTAAAGAGTACTTACTAGTTCAATTCCCAAGTTTTGGTAAACCTAATTTTTTGTTGTTTAGTGTCCCCTAAGTCGTGTCTTACTCTTTTTGCCACCTTATGGACTAACCCACTAGGCCCTTCTGTCCATGGGATTTCCCTGGCAAGAATATTGGAATGGGTTGCTATTTCCTTCTCTAGGGGATCTTCCCTACCCAAGGGTCAAACCTGAGTCTCCTGCATTGGCAGGCAGATTCTTTACCACGGATTGAAACTGAGTGGGCCCTTGTGAGTCTCCTAGGCCTTTCTGTCCCCCATTGTTTGGAGGCAGTACATTATGACCTTCTCTGAGTTCCAAAGGGCGGGTTCCAACAGTTGCTAATCAAGGGAAGACCCACCAAGAAGTCACCTGATCCAAGATTAAAAGGCCCAGATTAATCATCAGAATTAGGAGACTGACCACCTGAGATGAGAGTAAGGAAGTCCAAGCCCTGCTCACACCTTATCTTGTCCGACACCCCACCTTTGACCCACTTATAAAAACGCTCATCAAGGCCTCTGGGGATGGGACACATAGTTTTTCAAGGCAGAAGCCCTGTGTGCCTCCCTTTGCCTGGCAAAGCAGTAAAGCTATCCTTTTCTAAAGCTTCACTCACAACTCTGTCTCTGGGATTTGATTTGGCACCTATGCACAGAGAGACCAAGTTTTCATAACAGAATGAGTTACTTGCATTTCTGTTTATATATTGCTGTTAATATACGTAATCTCTACTTACTTTGCATATTCTGAACTTTGCAATTGTTATGTCTATTCTTCAGAGGATGAACCACCTTCAGAAACTGTTTTAAGCCAAACGGTCACAAAGAAAGCTATCAGGAGAACACAAGAGACTCCAGGTAAGAAGATTTCAGTTCATTTTCTCCCTAACCTCTCAGCTTTTTTTATGTATAGATTATAGCCTATAGTTACTGGGTTATTGGATTATTGGATTGATCAGGGGTCTCAAATGATACCTCATTCAAAGTTTCTGTGAATCTTATTTTTAGGTTGTTAAATTTAATTAAGCAATAGTAGCATGTGTCAAGAAAAGACAGGGCGCATACTTGAATACTTTCTAAGTACATTATACTTGGTGTATGTTTTAATTCATTCACATAACTGTGCAGGATAGATGTATCCACTTTTTGGTGAGGAAACGAGCTTAGAGTATCTGTCTTTTCTCTTAAGATTGGTTATTATGTAACTGAGCCAAATTCAGACCTAAGCTTGTCTTCTCCAAAGCCCCTTCCCTTGCCCCAAGTACCTCACTGTCACTCTCCCATGGAATAATTAGCTGCTCAATAAAGCTTGTTAAGTGTTGAATGAATAAATGTGTCATGTAAAATGAATTAAATGTTCTGCATAATAAAATCATGACACAATATAATCAATCTCAACTTGATACTATATTTTATTCAATCTAAGATCTCATTAGCGGTAAGATACATCCTCTTCTTGGGCTTCCCTGATAGCTCAATTGGTAGAGAATCCACCTACAATGCAGGAGACCCCAGTTTGATTCCTGGGTTGGGAAAATCTGCTGGAGAAGGGATAGGCTACCGACTCCAGTATTCTTGGGTTTCCCTGTGGCTCAGCTGGTAAAGAATCTGCCTACAATGAGGGAGACCTGGGTTTGATCCTTGGGTTGGGAAGATTCCCCTGGAGAAGGGAAAGGCTACCCACTCCAGTATTCTGGCCTAGAGAATTCCATGGACTGTATAGTCCATTGGGTCATAAAAAGTTGAACACAACTGAGCGATTTTCACTTTCACATAGGAGGAAGAAATGCTGCCAGTTAACAGTAACATGCCTTAGATTGTATAATACATCTCAATTTCAGAGATGTTAAGGTGTAGAAGTATTTGCATCTTACTGTCAAGTGGCATTAGGCTACATTTGGTAGTAGCCATTTTAAAACCCATTTTGAAAAGCAAAGAAAAGGATTAAGTTCAGTTATTAATGCATAGTATCCTTTGATTTTTAGTTCTGTTTATTTTCGGTTTGCTTTTCTTGATATTAGGAAATCCACAATAATAATGACTGTAGCTATTGAAACTGATCATCTGTGGCTTTTTTTTAACCCAAATCTGACTTACTTCCTTACTCATTGCTTCTAATAAGATTATGCTTTGTAGTTTAAACGATTCTGTTTAGAATAAATAAATACCTGATTGAGGATCAGTTGCAAATAACACACCCTTTATGCTTAATTCCTTGAACAGCCTATGTTCCTGTGTTAAGATTAGAAACTATTTTAGAAAAATGCTTTGAGTGATAGGCTCTATAATCACATTTTTCAGGCCATTTGGGAAAACTATTCTTAAAATTTTATTTACAGTAGATTCAATTACATGACACTTATGCCTGGAAAAGCAAAAGTTTCTCATTTGTAAAATCTACAGCAAAAATAAATAAAATCTACAATAAATTTATAAAATTTATGGAGTTAAGTAAATTGATTTAATGAAGACTGTTGAACACCAGCCTATAGATGATACAGACCATTATAAAACTATTATACAATAGAATGTCTCATACAGTCTTTTGGAGTTCATATTAAGCTTGTATTCTAGGACTGTTATTGAGGTACATGGCTGCATAATATTGTGCAAACAGCACTGGACCTTGGTCATATTAGCTAGCCATGTTGAACCTCAGGCCTTTATCTGTATGACTTAACCCAACCTATCTCAGAAGCTCACTGCAAAAATGAAATAATACTTGCAAAATCACTTAGTATACAGTAAAACATACGGATATAAGGTGAGGTTTTTTTCCCCTCACAGCACTTTACAGGCAGTGTGAAGTTCAAAGCATTTCTGTTGTTGACAAAGCTTATGCTATGGTTGATAATGGAAAAGACAAAACATTTCCCAATGTAGATGGTAGATTGATGGAACTCATGTACAAATTACCTGGAATATATTGTCCTGCAATATAACTAGACATAAAGATATGTGCATTTTGGGGAGATTTGAGATACTCTGGGTTCTTTTACTATAAAATGTGCTTTTAAAAATCATGCTGTATCTAGTACTTGTCTTGCTCCTGTCATTCCTCTTAAAAAAGGAGAAAGTTTAGGAATGTCATTAAATGAACGCTTGTGAAGTCTGTCTTTACAAGCTTTGTAAAGTACTGAATATTCCTTGGAAGGACTGATGCTGAAGCTGAAACTCCAGTACTTTGGCTACCTGATGTGAAGACTTATTGGAAAAGACCCTGATGCTGGGAAAGATTGAAGGCAGGAGTAGAATGGGATGACAGAGGATGAGATGGTTGGATGGCATCACCGACTCCGTGGGCATGGGTGTGAGCAAGCTCCAGGAGTTAGTGATGGATAGGGCAGCCTGGCGTGCTGCAGTCCACAGGGTCATAAAGAGTCGGACACAACTGAGGGACTGAACTGAACTGAAAGTCTGTCTAGCAGAGGAGTTACTAAGACAGGAGTCAGTTTGATGGAAAACTACTTTAAGTGCAAGTTTAAGATAGGCCCTTCCTTTTTTGAGGGAATGTTAATAGGTACAATCACTATGGAAAACACTAGGAGGTTCCTTAAAACTAAAAATAGAGTTGCCGTATAATCCTACAATCCCACTCCTGGGCATATATCAGGAGAAAACTGTTGATTCGGAAATATACATGCTCCCGCAGGTTCTTAGCACTATTTACAATAGCCAAGACATGGAAGCCATCTAAATGTCCATCAACAGAGGAATGAAATAAAGAAGTGGAAGTGGTGTCTGTGTGTGTGTGTGTGTGTGTGTGTGTGTGTGTGTGTGTGTATAAATGTATGTGTGTATATATGTATATATAAATGTATGTATATGTACATATATGTATACACACACATGCACAAAATGGAGTAATAGTCATAAAAATGAATGAAATACTGCCATTTGCAGCATCATAGAAGGACCTAGAGGTTATCATATTAAAATGAGGTAAGTCAGAAAGAGAAAGACAAATATATAGTATCACTTGTATGTAGGATCTAAAATACGATACAAACCGACTTATTTACAAAACAGAAACAGATTCACAGACTTATAGTTACCACAGGGGCAAGAGGGTAAAGGAGGAATAAGTTAGAAATTTGGGATTGGCAGATATAAACTACTATATATAAAATAGATAAACAATAAAATCCTACAGTATAACACAGGAAACTATATTCAGTATCCTGTAATAAACTGTAATAGAAAAGATTATGAAAAAGAATATATGTGTGTGTGTGTGTGTGTGTGTGTGTGTGTGTATAGAACTGAACCACTTTACTATATACCAGAAACAATAATACAACATTGTAAATCAACTGTTCAGTGCAGTTCAGTTCAGTCGCTCAGTCGTGTCCGACTCTTTGCAACCCCTTGAACCACAGCACACCAGGCCTCCCTGTCTATCACCAACTCCCGGAGTCCACCCAAACCCATGTCCATCGAGTTGGTGATGCCATCCAGCCATCTCATCCTTTGCCATCCCCTTCTCCTCCTGCCCCCAATCCTTCCCAGCATCAGGGTCTTTTCCAATGAGTCAACTCTTCGCATGAGGTGGCCAAAGTATCGGAGTTTCAGCTTCAACATCAGTCCTTCCAATGAACACCCAGGACTGATCTCCTTTAGTATGGACTGGCTGAATCTTCTTGCAGTCCAAGGGGCTCTCAAGAGTCTTCTCCAACACCATAGTTCAAAAGCATCAGTTCTTCGGCACTCAGCCTTTTTCACTCTCCAACTCTCACATCCATACATGACCACTGGAAAAACCATAGCCTTGACTAGACGGACCTTTGTTGGCAAAGTAATGTCTCTGCTTTTCAATATGCTATCCAGGCTGGCCATAACTTTCCTTCCAAGGAGTAGGCCTCCTTTGATTTCATGGCTGCAATCACCATCAGTTAAAAATATATATACAGGCTCTTCCTCCTTCTTGTAGAATCGTAGACTTTCAGTTAAACTTTGACGTTGAAAATCGTGCTGTAATTGTATGTAGGACCACTGGTGTAGTCTGAAAAAACTTTATGCAAAAATATCCTTGAAAATGATGACCTATACCAAGGGACTTCGCTGGTGACTCAGCTGGTCAAGAATCTACCTGCACTATGGGAGACCTGGGTTCGATCCCTGGGTTGGGAAGAATCCCTGGAGAAGGGAACGGCCACCCACTCCAGTGTTCTGGCCTGGAGAATTCTGTGAACTCTAGGCCTTGGGGTAGCAAAGACACAACTGAGCACACATACACCAAGGGATCACTTTCTAAAACATTCTGGTGAAGACAACCACATCATTTGTCATCCTATTTTGGAAGTCATGAAAATGTTGATTGTATTAGTCTAGAGTAACTTATTGTTTGAAGTTTCAGAATTGCATTATTTTCACATTAAAATAGCAATTAGGTTGTTCCATCAGTTCTGTTCATATATACCTATATAATTTCTTCTATGGCCAGATTCATTCATGAAACTAATTTCATAACCTAAAAGTATAGTAGGAAAATTTTAGTAACTCTTCTTAACATTAAATATCTTTAGTAGTATGGTTTCTAGTTAAATAATTGTTGTTAAATATTTTTAATGCCTTCTGTTTTAACATGAGGGCTTCCCTGGTGGCTCAGGAGTAAAGAATCTGCCTGTCAGTGCAGGAGACACAGGTTGGATCCCTGGATCAGGAATATCCCTTGGAGAAGGAAATGGCAACCCACTCCAGTATTCCTGCCTGGGAAATCCCATGGACATAGGAGCCTGGTGCACTCCAGTCCATGGGGTTGCAGAAGAGTCAGACATGACCAAGTGACTAAACAACATTTTGTCATGAACATTTGATTCTCTGACTGCTGTATACAGCATTCATTCATTCTCCAGATGTTTATTGAGCACCTACTTTATACTAGTGCTGTTGCTAGATGCTGGGGGTGCAGTGGTGGTGAGCAAGAGTGGCAAACAAGGGAAGGAGATTGCTACTAAAGAAGAATCCTTGTTGTTTTATTTCCTAACACCCCTCTCTGCTACTCTCTCTCCTTCAACCCCTCTTAAATAAGGCTATGTATTTGGTAGAGCATACAAGAAAAGCTTAAATGAAAAGATAGGGTCAGAAATAGTAATTGATATCTATAGATTAAAGTTGAGTTTTAGGTTTTAATTAAACCTACAAAGGATGGGAATGTAGAGGAAAAAAAGAGGAAAGTCATTGTAATAAGAGTAATGGACATATGTGAGACTTCTTTTTATGTAAGTTCTAAATATGTGTTACGTAGAATGCTAACAACTGATACATTGCATAGAATCTTAGCGCTGGAAGATTGAGGAGAGTTTCTATCAGTGTAGGTGTCCCTCTGTTAAACATCCACTCATGCACTGTTGATCATCCACAGTAATGTGAAAATCACTCCCTCACCATCAGTTCTGTTTTGGAGACAACACCAATAATTTGGTTGCTTTTGTTTTTACCATTGAACTAAAAGCTACTTTGCTGTAAATTTCTCTTGATCTTAATTCTGCCTTTTGAGCTACATAAAATCAACTTAATTATTTCTCTCCATCTCTGTCTTTAAGATGTACAAAAACATGCTCAGTAAGTATTTTTAGAACAAATAAATGGATGTCCCTTCCAGATTTCTCTTCTTGAAACTGTGAAGAGAAAATGGGGTTAAGTCAGTTTTGTGAGAACAAACATAGGCAGCCAGTATAATAGAGAGGGGGTCAGTGATAGCTGGTTCAGAGTATGGTTTTTGCACTTCTCACAAAGAGCCAAGCATACTGCTTTTTTTAATAGATAGAAATGAAGCTAAGTGTAATATAATCCAAATTTAAATATAGATCGGGTTTTTTATTATGTTGTGCAAGGCTCTTTGAGGACATAACACCTTGGATTTCTAGGCTAACATTAACTTATTATTTAATGGGATTGGCTTCCTCTTTAACCCTGTGCCATAACTATAGACAGTTTGAAACAAACTATGGCTAACATTAACATATTTTTTTAAATTAGAGTTTGTATTTGCTGAAATACACAAGGCTAAATAATTGGAGGGAGTATATTAACTCTTAGGAAGTTAACCCTCAAATCAAAGTTTGACATTAATAATCCACAGTGAGGGTATGCCACAATGGAATAAATAATTCAGTTGGTGCTACGGTACAGATTTTGGTTCTTAATTGAGAAATTTAGAAGTGTTATTTGATACTCCTTTCTTTTTATACAAATATGGCCTGGTGAGAAAACTGCCAGATTTTACATCAAGCCCATATATTTTTTACAGCAGCAAACCTTTCTCTAGTTTACTATTGTATTCCCATACTTAGTATAATGGACAGCTCAGAAAAAAACTTTGCTGACTAAATAGGTGATTGTATAATAAATCTAATATGTTAGACATTTTATATATGTATTTTACTGTTTTCTCTTCCCATATTAGTGATGAGTGAAGATCCTGTAATCAGCCTGTGTAGACCCCCTCTAAGAAGCTCAAGATCTGGTAAGAGATTGTTCTGTCTGTTGGTTCAGCTTTCTCATATTTTTAAATAGGGTACTTATATGTATTTATATGGTTTGAAATTCAAAATTTCTATAAATATACAGTGGAAAGTCTCTCAGCTCCCTTTGTTGTTTGTCCACCCAGTTTCCTTAAGCAAGCAGTGTTGTCAGTTTCTTAAGTAGTCTTCCAGAGATATTTTATGGAGATATAAGGGAATTCATGTATAAGTCATCTTTTCCTCTCTTTCTTAACCCACATTTTAGCCCAATAATTACTCTTTTCTGTACCTTCTTACTGTTTATTTTTACTTAAAATATATTGAAACATCCTTCCATATAAGTGTATAAAATAATTTCTTCACTCTTTTTTAGAGGTTGTGTCCTTGTATGTTGCTATGATTCTTTTTGTTAGCAAAATGGTTTTAAATTAATGTTAGGGACTTTTTATTCTTCCCAGTATAATGCTAATAAAAAATTGAAGATTGAGGCTTTGTGGCTCAGGGCTATAAATTTTTCCTGCCTTAACTGCATTTCTTCCCTTGTGGCTCAGCTGGTAAAGAATTTGCCTTCTATGCAGGAGACCTGGGTTTGATCCCTGGGATGGAACGTTCCCCTGGAGAAAGGAAAGGCTACCCACTCCAGTATCCTGCCTGGAGAATTCCATGAACTTTATGGTCATGGGGTCACAAGGAGTCGGACATGACTGAACAACTTCACTTTAAGACCTTAGAAGAGTATCGCCCTTAAATTCATTTCATGACTATGAAAGAAAACTAGGAATGTCATTCGAGAGATCTACTTCTACTTGATTTTTAGAGTTTCCCAGCTCATAAGGATGCTTTATTGTGGGAACTAAAAAGGAAACATTTGCCTTCACATGAGGTTTCTACTCCTCAGTTATTCTCTTTTAAAAATAGTTAGGTTGATTTTTTTTTTCTTTTTGATAGATGATTGTCCTTTTAAGTGATAAAAATCTCTTAAGGTTTTGATGATGAACCTGTGGTAAAGAACCATATGATGCATTTCCTTTTAAGCACTAATCATTTTATTGCTGTCTCTCTTGCAGATTCGGCACACAAAACAAATGGAAATACTAACATGAGTGAATTAGGTTTGTTTATCTCTAATTCTTATAGGTTCTCTTTGAGGCTTCTAATTAGCAGTAGAATACAGGAGTACTTTCATTTGGTCACTGGCTTGAGAGTATTACTTTGTTCATTATTTCAGCTTGAGGGATAGTGTCTTTATGACCAAGAGACTTGGTTTTTAGTCTCTGAAATTATGTCCTTTGTTACATTTTTGTTAAAGTTCACATAAGAAAATGTCACAACCTATATTTTAATTTTTATTAGCAGTTGTTAAGTTCACACTATTGCGAGAAAAGAGATGGCAACTTACAAATTAAGTTTTTTCTTGATTTAGAAAGTGAATTGGAAATTTTTCTGTAGTAAGTTGTGTCCTTTGCCATGCTTGTTGAAGTGGTTTATATTCTTTTCAGGATTTGCCTTGATATAAGACTTGAGCTACCAAAATCTGTGGCTTTAAGTGAACTTAAATTGATTGTGGTTGGACTTAGTCTTAAGTTACAAATTTTCTGAATTTGGAGATGAGTTAAAGGAGAGAAGCTTCATTTTTCTTTATAAATAGTTGCAGCTTGGTTTAAATTTGTCTTCCACTTAAGCTCAATTTTTTTTTTAGAGACTTCAGAATTTATAGTGTCTGGGTACTAAAAATGATCCTTGTAGTATGCAACTTATCATGTGTACTTTTACCTACCAGTTTCTCAAATGCTCTATGTAAAAACTTAAAGAATTTTTTTTAAGTCATAGAGTCTTAAATAGAAGCAAACTTGGAGCTGAAATACTCTAGCACTTTTATGTTCTTTCTATGCTAGATTTAGATATCATTTCTGTAAGTACTTTATAATAAAAAACTAACTTTTAAGAAAGTACTTTCCAGCTGAAAGGAAATTTCTGTGAGATCAATAGAGAATGACACCCCCTTTTTCCCCCAGTAATAATGCTAGTAAATCTTGAAATGTATAAAATGGCTGTTGATGGAGCTTGAACATTTGTGATATTTCCAGGCTGTTCTTGATTCTCTTCTTGCTGCCTCACTCTCTTGTTCTCCTAAGCACGATTGGCACTGAATAGTCTTAAAAGGTACCTTTCTTAAAGGTATCTATAGTGGGGATCCCCGGAGTACAGCCTCTGAGTAAAATCTGACCTGTGGTCTTGTTTTTATACAGCCTGTAAGCTAAGAAAAATTTTTACACTTTGTGGAATGAATATACATATGTATACACATGCATATGACAGAGACCTTATGTGGCTAGAGAAGCCTAAAATATTTACTATTTAGCCCTTGACGGAGAAAGTTTACCCATTTTTAATTACATTAATGGCAGACCTTAAGACAGCAAATCACCTAAATTATCAATTGTTCTAAGAATAAATTCAGAGAGTTAAATAACTGCCTGGATGTAGATTTATGTCTACATAGATTGAACATTCCATACTAGGTTTTACTGACAACACAAAAAGGAGACAGTGACTGTCTTCTCTTTGAAAAAGCATAATCATCTCACTTTTGAATCTTCATGGCTTTGTCCCCAGACACAACACAATTACAAAGTTTGTATTTCCTTGAATACCCTTCATGCCTCACACCAACACATTCCATAAATCTCTTGGAATAAGAAAGCTTATAGTAGAAATATACTGGGACTTTGTATTTTTCTTAAAAACTATGACCAGTCAAAAGAAAGTGAACAGAAAGTGATACAGTAATGGATGATGTCCACCAGAGGAGGTGGTTTTAAGTGATCTGTTTTTTATAATAAACAGAAAGACCTTAGACTTCTGAAAGTACCTTTTCCTAATTGGTTGAAATTGTTAGAAAAGTGATACCTCCATAATAGCACATTTAATTATTCCCATTTGTCTAAAAGTCACAGCCTTTGTAATTTTTTTAAATAACCTTTTTTTGGTTAGGGTATTATTGCTCCAAATAGAATTTTAATGTCTTGAAAGTTTTCGCATGTGTGTAAGAAAGAGTAATACTTTAAAATATATATATATTCTTTTAATGCTTTAACTTCCCCCATGTAGCAGCCAAGAAGTTTAGAATAAAGGAAGCTGAATGACAAAAGAGGGAAATGAAATTAAAAGCTATATGGTCATAGATACTGCTGATTCATCATCAGATTGTGTTTGGATATTTATACATTTTTTGCAGCTTGGGAAAAAAAATTGTTATAAGTATTAAAATAGTGGTATATGTATATGGTAGAGAAGAGCCCTACTCTGTGGAAGAGGTCAGGAAGGTGTAATGGCGATGGCATTTGAATTTTGAAGGATGCAGAACAGGCAAAATGAGGAGAGTTATAAACACCACAGTTTGTCTTGTAGTATGTCACTCTTTTACATTTAGAATTCAGGCAATATGAGAAACTCCTTTTTGTTAGAAACAACACTCACATTAACTGTGGCTCTTTGAGATATCTTATGGTAAATGATTTCCAGAATGACATTCTCAATGGGTAAACCTGGTTTTCTAAGAGTGAGAAACATGTTTTAAAATGTGTATACAACCAGGACAAAAGCCTATTACAGTGAAGAGTATTTGTCAACTATATAATATGTATTATTATTTAAGGTGTCTTAATTCATAAAATACTGCTGGATTATAAGGCACAAAATAATACTGTTGTTTGTTCTCAGTGATGTTACCATGATAGCCTTGCTTGACAAGTTGTTATTTATGTCTTATATAGTGCTGATAAATATTTACTGTTAGGAACATGGAATTCTAAAGAAAGGATTTTTAGACCCTATATTAAGTCTTAAAAGTGTTCAAAAATAAATTCATGATTTATTTAATACTTCATATTAAAAGTATTAAAAGTAAGTGCAGAGAGTTCCCTTATAGAAGCTGATTTAAAAATACTTCTAAATCCTCCCTCATGCTAATTAAAACTAATTGACATAACTAACATAAACAGGAAAAAAAGAGATTGAATTGTAGGCAACCTGGTATAGGAAGGATTGCTAGTTGATTTACTGTAGACAATCTACGTGGATTTGCATAAGTATTGTGGAAATACATTATATCAGGATGAAAAAAGAGGGATTACAATACTGTTTTTTCTGATAGTTTGGTGAATGAATGTAAATTTTCAACATAATTTTCTTTACATTAATACAGATTCAGAAATCAGCCTTAAATTTTGCTGCAATAAATAATTTTTGAACTATATAAAACATAATACCCTAATATAAATGTGATTTTAGCAAAGCTACTGTATTACATTTAGGTATTGTTGGAACCTCTCATTTTAGAAAGAATTCACCTTTCAGCTTTCCCCCCTTTCATTCATTTACTCAAATAATATTGAGGGAGACTTTTTAAAAAGGTTCCACGTGTAAGGAGCTTGGAAGTCACCACTTTTTAGCCTAATAACAAGTCAAAAACTGACAGCTGAGAAATCAACAACTCTTCTTGGATCCATAAGAGAGGAAGTGACACAGGTCACATCACTTCCCCCAAGGTTGGAGGAATGGGCAAATATAGGAAGTCAGAGCTGGCTGGAGCCAAGACTCACAAGTGGAAGCCTCTGCAGGAGGTAGTGCTGGGTAGGAAAACTTGAACTACATGAAACCTTATTGAATTGTTGCAGGGTCTGTGGGGACAAGTCTGAAGAGTTTAAAACTTTCAAGAGGACCCAGTCTAAGACGGGCCCCTACTATGTTGTGAATTTTACCTCCAGAGGCTCAGCCAGGCTCACATTAAAAAAAAAAAAAAGTCGCTTCATACTTCTGCTAGGTAGAGGGAGAAAGGCAGCATTTTGAAACATGCCAGGGTATTCTGTACTTCTTAACAAGACAAGCCCTCAAGGAAATCTAGTTCATTGGAGCCTAACCTACTGTATCACATCCCAGCTGACTTGAGAGATGGGAAATACCCAACTCCAGACCATTCTGAGCGTTCTATTCCACCTAAACAGGAAGGGGAAAAACTTTGAACTGTTGTGAAGTTCATGGTCTTGAGGCATAAGCTTACTAAAAAATGGATACCTAGAGCTGTAAGATAACTGTAACAGAAATGAAGAATTTTGATGGGCTTGTTGGACTGGACATGGCTTAGACTCTCTAGAAATAGAATATCAATAGAATTCTCAAAGAAATGATAATATATGACATGATTTATTAGCTAGTGCTGTGATGATAATCATATAGCAATATATAAATGTATCAGATCAACACATTATATACCTTACACATAACACAATGTTAAATATCAGTTATATCTCAATTTAAAAAACAGAATCCTTGAAAACCAAAAAGCAAAGAGAATGGTGACTAAATAATACAGAATATCCTAGACTGTGAAACAACTACAAAAGGTATAATGGATGCATACTGTGAATAACAGAAAGAGAAGAAAGGAACAGAGGAAATGTTTTTTTGTTTTTTGTTCTTTATAAATTTATTCATATTAGTTGGAGGCTAATTACTTTACAATATTGTAGTGGTTTTGCCATACACTGCCATGAATCAGCCGTGGGTGTACACGTGTTCCCCATCTTGAACCCCCCTCCCACCTCCTTCCCCCTCCCATCCCTCTGGGTCATCCCACTGCACCAGCCCCATGCACCCTGTCCAATGCATCAAACCAGAGGAAATGTTTGAAATATTAATGACTGTGTGCATGTATGCTCAGTTGCATCTGACTCTTGGCTACCCCATGAACTATAGCCTGCCAGGCTCCTCTGTCCTTGGGATTTAGGCAAGAATACTCGAGTGGGTTGCCATTTCTTCCTCCAGGGTATCTTCCTGATCCACAGGGTTGAACCTACATCTACTGCATCTCCTGCATTGGCAGGTGGATTCTTTACCACTTGAGCCACCTGGGAAGCCCAGTAATGACTAAGAATTTCCCAAATTAATATCAAACACTAAACTCAGATCCAATAATCTCACAGACACCAAGAAAGGTAAATGCCCAAAAATAAAAATACACTTAGGCATATCTTTGTTAAGCCACAGAAAGTCAAAATGAAAAGAGAAAAGAAACTTAAACAAAGCCTGAGGAAGACAACACATGACCTGTAAAGGAATAAAGGTCAGAATTGCATCTAATGTCTCAGAAAGCATGCAAGCAAGGAGAGATCGGAGTAAAAGATTTAAAGTTTTCAAAGGAAAAAACCCACCAACCTGGAATATTGTACCTTGGAAACCTGTCCTTCAAGGGTGAAGCCTCTGCCCAAGTGAACTAAGAAAAGAAGAAAAGGAAAGAAAGAAAAAAATGGAGGGGGATAAAAGGTAGGATGCAAGTTACTAATGTCAATAATTAAAGATGGGACACTGTATATCTTATGGAAATTAAAAGGATAACATGAGAATATTATGAACAACTTGATGCCTACCAGTTTGATAACCTAGATGAGATGTAACTGATTCCCTGAAAGATACAATCTGCCAAAACTCACTCAAAATGAAATAGGTGATCTGAATAGCTCTATATATCTTAAATAAATTGAATCAATAATAACCTTCCGAAATAGAAAGCATGAGGCCCAGGTGAGTTTTTTAGTGAATTCTGTCAAACATTTAAGGAAGAAATTATGCCAATTCTCTACAATCTCTTGGAGGATGGGAGCAGAGGAAATACTTTCTAATTCATTCTGTGAGGCCAGCATTATGCTGACACCAAAACCAGACAAAAACATTAGAAAAAACGATAGACCACCAGTGTCAGAAACACAGCAGTGTGAAACATCTACCTTTGTCTCTCCACTCTGTGAAAAATCCACAGCTTAACAAAGGTGTCTCTGCTCAAAGCAACAGGATACTGGAGAATTCCACACGTGTGCATCTACAGGTGGGTGAATTCTAGCACTTAGTGAAAGGGGAACTGAGGTAATAGTGGAAACGGGGCTGCAGTGGGTCCTTTGATGGGAACAGCAGAGCCCAGAGACAGAGAACCCAGAAACAGCAAGAGGCTGTACACATGACTCGAACAAACTGACCAGACCAGCACCCAAGGCCACAAGTAACTGGTTGATGGCAGCAGTGGGGCCTGGGGCCCCGAATCCACAGCCACTGAGGTGGCAACACCCACATCACCCGCCATTCACAGTGGCAGAGCCTGCAAACCTTGTAACAGACAAGGTAGAGTTGCCTGTGTGACTCCAGTCCCTCTGCCCCCTCCATCGTCTTCACCCATGGTGGAACTTGTGTCTCAGGGGATCCCAGATTCAAGGAGAGGAAAGAGCCCACCATCCTGGTGATGACAAAGGCTCTAGCGCAACAAGGAACCATGACCATGGTGGCACAAAAAACTACAACAGACACTTACAGAGAAGGTGAAGGCTATAAAATGCCATTCAGATAGATGTAACCAGTGGCAGCTTAGGTAAGAAAAACAAAACTCATGGGATAGTGCCGCCAACTGGAAAACGAGAGTCTAACTTCTGATCTGTCATTTAATATCAAATGTGCTGACAGAGGAACAGTTCATCATCAAACAACACGAAGAACCACAGTAACAGTATACCACAAAAGAAAATAACAGTTCTCCAGAATCAGAGTCATGAAATACTGTAATCTGGCTGTTAGAGAATTAAAAAGTTATCATGAAGATACTCATATAATAAATATACAGTACTCAAAGATATAATAAAACTCAGTTTAATGAGCTCAGCAATAGAACTAATGGACAGAAAGAATCCCTTACCAAGATATTAACATTCTAAAACAAATTCTGGAGCTGAAAAACACAAAAAATAAGATGAAGAATTCATTACAATGAGAGCAGACCACATGAAGAGAGATTTCAGTTCAGTCACTCAGTCATGCCCGACTCTTTGCAACCCCATGGACTGCAGCATGCCAGGCCTCCCTGTCCATCACCAACTCCTGGAGCTTGCTCAGACTCCTGTCCATCACGTTAGTGATGTCATCCAAACATCTCATCCTCTGTCCCCTTCTCTTCCCACCTTCAATCTTTCCCAGCATCAAGGTCTTTTCAGATGAGTTAGTTTTTCGCATCAGGTGGCCAAAGTGTTGGAGTTTCAGCTTCAGCATCAGACCTTCCAGTGAATATTCAGGACTGATTTCCTTCAGGAGTAACTGGTTTGATTGCCTTGAAGTCCAAGAGACACTCCAACACCACAGTTTCAAAGTATCAATTCTTCGGTTGCTCAGCTTTCTTAATAGTCCAGTTCTCACATCCATACATTACAATTGGAAAAACCACAGCTTTGACTAGACAGACCTTTGTTGGCAAAGTAATGACTTCTAGATAGAAATCTAGAAATAATACAAGTAAATGAGAAAAGAGAAATAAGATGTTTTAAAAATGAGAGTCCTAAATACTCAAAATTCAGTGACAATGTTTTAAATGAGCCAGGGAAAAACTTGTGACCTACAAAGGAACCCTCATTAGGCTATTGGTGAATTTCTCAGCAGAAACCCTACAGGCCAAGAAAGAATAGAATGACATTTTCAAAATACTGGAAAATAGGAACTGTCCCACAAGAATACTCTATCCGCCAAAGTTACCGTTCAGATATGAAGGAGAAAAAGACTCTCCCAGACAAAAACTGAGGGAGCTCATCAACACTAAACACACCTTGCAAAATATATTGAAAGGGGCTCTTCAACCAGAAACAAAGTGGCCAAAATGTGCAAAACTTTGAGCAAGGTGATAACTAGAGCCAAAAAATTGCAACTGTCTATCAAAAAAGGTTTTTAAACCTTCTATTATCACATAAAGATTAAAGGGAGAAAAAAGCAGAATAATAAATAGAGCTCTCTCACTTTGATAACAAACTCATAACTTAAAAAGGGATAATTTAAGACAACAGGAACATAAAAGGAGAAGAGGAAAAGGACAGAACTTGTATAGGTGAAAGAAGATAACATGCTATCAGCAGAAAATGGACTATTTTAACTGAGATATTTCATACAAAACTTAGGATAAACATTAAGCAGAGACACAAAACACGAGAGGAGCCTGTGGGAAATATCTTAGAAAATCACCAAACCAAAATGGCAATAGAAATAGAAGGAGAAGCAATGAAGATGTAGATCAACCAGAAAAAAAAAAGAAGATATAGTAGTAGTACTGTCCTTATCTATCAATAATCACCATAAATGTAAATGGATTGTGTTCACCAGTCAAAAGACAGAGTGGCTGGATGGGTTACATGTTGCCTCTAGACCTTAGCTCTAAAGACAAACATAGGCCAGAAGTAAAGGCATGGAAGATAATACATGAAGCAAATAGCAGCCAAAAGAAAGCTGGTATCTCCATACTCCTACCTGGAAAAATAGACTTCAAGCCAAAAAAGGTAGCAAGATGTAATGAGACAACCCATCAAGAAGACACTACAGTGATTATCATATTTGCACCTAACATAGGCACACCAAAGTATATTAAAGCAGTTGTTAGCAGACCTAAAGGGAGAAAGCGACAGCAGCATAATAATACAGCATTTTAACACTTCACTTTTACCAGTGAGTAGATCTTTCAGATGAAAGTCAACAAGGAAACACTGACCTTAAATTAAACATTAGACCAGATTTATTTGAGAGATTTTTAAAGAACATTCCATCCAAATGCAGCAGAATATGCTTTCTTAAGTGAACACAGAGCTTTCTCAAGGAAAGACAATATGTTGCGGCATGAAACAAGTCTCAGTAAGTTTAAGAAGACTGAAATCATATGCATCCTCTCTGATTAGAGTGGAATGAAACTGGAAATCAACTACAAGAAGAAAACTGGAAAATCACAAATATGGAAACTGAACAACTATTGGGTAAATGATGAAACAAACGCAAAATTTAAAAATTACATCAAACTAAAAAAACTGCACAGCAAAGGAAGTCATCAAGAAAATGAAAAAATAGCCTACTGAATGGGAGAAAGTATTTGCAAATGATATATTAAATCTGGGGTTAATATCCAAAATATATGAAGAGCTCATACAACTCAAAAATAAAAAACCCCAAACAACCTGGTTAAAAATGGGACAGAGGAGCTGAATAGATGTTTCTTTTCCTAAGAGACATACAGATGGCTAACAGATTCATGAAAAAATGTTCAAAACTGATTATTAAGGAAATGCAAATCAAAATCAGTGAGATATCACCTTACATGTCAGAATTCTCAAAAAAGGAAAGATAAAGCAAGTGTTGGCAAGGATGTGGAAAAAAGGGACTCTTTACATTATTGATGGAAATATTAATTGATACAGTGACTGGAAGACTGTATGAAAATTCCCCCCAAAATTAAGAATAAAACTACCATATAATCCAGCTATCCCACTCCTGGGCTTTTTTCCAAAGAATACGAAGATACTAATCTGAAGTGATGTCTGCATCACCACTCCGTGATCATCACAACATTACTTACAATATCCAAGATATGGAAATAATGCAAGTGCCTGTCAAAAGATAAATGGATAAAGAAGGTGTGGTGTATATATACATACACAAACACACATGCATGTTGTGTGTTATATATATATGCATGTTATATATATATAACATATATACAGTGGAATACTGCTCAGTAATAAAAAGATGGCATTTAGCCATTTGTGACAATGTGTATGGATCTTGAGGGCATGATGCTAAGTAAGTCAGAGGAAGACATACATATGATTTTGTCCATATGTAGAATATAAAAAGCTAATATTTAAAATAAAAGAAAGCATGTAGCTATAGAGAACAAAGTATTGATTATCAAAAGGGAAAGAAGAGTAGGGAAGGGATGAAGTAGGTAAAGGGGGATCAAACATTTGATTGTGAGCACATTGTAGGGTATATAGATGTAAATATGTAATGCTGTATACATGAAATTTACAGATCAGTGTTACTTAAATATTTTAAAATGTTTTACAGACAGACTAATATTTCTCATGAACACTGACACTAAAAGTACAAGAATACACTACATCCAAATAGGATTTATCCCAGGTGTTCAAAGCCTAATTTAACATTTGAAAATCAGCTCATATAATCCATCACATTAACAGAGTAAAGAAAAATCATACAATAATATCAATAGATGCAGAAAAAAGCATCTGATAGAGTCCAACACCCACTCATGATAAAAAATTCTCAATTAGGAATAGAGGTAAACCATCTCAACTTGATGAAGGCTATCTGTAGAAACTACAGCTAACATCATTCATAATGGTAAGGAACTGGAACCTTTTGTACTAACCACAGATACAAGGCAAAGATGACCTTGCTCACCACTTGTAAACATCACACTGGAAGTTCTAGCTAATGCAGTAAGAGAAAAGGAAATAAAAGGTATAGAGATTGAGAAGGAAGAACTAAAACTGTCTTTATTCACAGATGATATGACTGTCTATGTAGAAAATCCAAAAGAATGGACCAGAAAACCTCCTGGCACTTAGAAGCATTTATGCAAGTTTATAGGATACAAGGTTAATAAAGTCAAGCAATTTCTTACATACCAGCAATGAACAAGAGATATTTGAAAATAAAAAGAATATGATTATCATTAGCATATCCCACAATGTAATACTTAGATATAAATCTAACAAAATATATACATGAACTATATTTAAAAAAACTACAAAGCTTGATGAGTAAAATAAAAGAATTACTAAGTAAATGGGGAGATGTTCCATGTTTATGGATAGGAGGGCCCAATGTTGTCAGGATGTCATTTCTTCCCAACTTAATCAGTAGATTCAGTGCAACACTGAACAAAATCCCAGCAAGTTAACTCATGGATATCAACAAATTGATCCTAAAGTTTATGTGGAGAAACAAAAGACCCCAAGTAACTAACAGACTATTGGAAGAAAAAAGTAGGACAGAACTCCAAGCTTAACTAAACCTAAAGCTACAATAATTGAGACAATGTGGTATTGTCAAAAGAATAAACAAATATACCATTGGAGTAGACTACAGAGCCCATAGGTAGATCTTTGTCAAAGGAGTGAAGGCAATATAAAAGAACAGAGAGTCTTTTCAACAGATGATACTGAAAGAACTGGACATCTACATGAAAAAAAAAAGAAAGAATCTGCACATAGCTCTTAACACCTGTCACAAAATATAACTCAAAATAGATCACAGACCCAAATGTAAGCCCAAAGCTATAAAACTTGTAGATTACATAGAAGAAAACCTAGATGATCTTGGGTTTGATGATGCCTTCTTAGGTATAAACCAAAAGCAGAATCCATGAGAGAAATAATTGATAGGCCAAATTTTGTTAGAATTAAAAACTTCTGCTCAGCTAAAGATGGTGTCAAGGGAATGAGAAGGTAAGCCATAGATTGGAAGCAAATATTTGCAAATGACGTATTTGAGAAAGTACTGTTATCCAAAATACACCAAGAACTCTCAAAACTCAACAATAAGAAAACAACTTAATTCAAAAATGGGTCAAAGACGGCAATAGATACCTCACCAAAGAAGATAGATGGTAACTAAACACACGTAAAGATGCTCTCCAGTGTGTGTCAACAGGGAAATGCAACTGAAAGCAATGAGATGCCACTGCATACACTAACAGCACCAAATGCTGATATGAATGTGTAGCAACAGGAACTCCTGTTTGTTGCTGGTGGGAATGCAGGGAGGTCCACTCTGAGGTTAGTTTTATAGTTTCTTAAAAAACTAAACATACTCTTAGTATGCAACCCAGCAATCACACTCCTGGATATTTACCCAAAGGAGTTGAAAACAGGTCCGCGCACAAACCTGTACACATGTGTGTGGCACCTTTTTATTCATAATTGTCAAAACTTAAAAGCAACCAAGATCTCTTTCCATAGGTGAATGGCTAAATAAACATCCAGACAATGGGGGATAGTATTGTGTTAAGAACTATCAAGTCATGAAGAGACATGGAAGAACCTTAAATGTATCTTACTAAGTGAAAGAAACTAATATGAAAAGGCTGCATACTGTATGATTCTAACTATATGGCATCCTGGAAAATGCAAAACTCTTGAGACAATAAAAAGATCAGTGATTGCCAAGGGTTGGGGGTAGGAGATGGGGGAGCAATGAATAAGTCTGACACAGAAGATTTCTAGGACAGTGAAAATACTCTGTATAATATCATAATGGTATTATACATGTCATTGTACATTTGTCTAAACCCATAGAAGGTGCAGCATCAAGATAGAACTGAAAAAATAAGAAAAGAGCTGTAATGTAAATTATGGTCTCTGGATGGTTATGATGTATTTGTGTAGGTTTATCAGTTGTAATAAACGTACCACTGTGATAGGAATGTTGGTAATAGGGAAGACTATGCATGTGTAGAGGTGGGGAACATATGAGAAATCTCTCTCCCTCCCCCAGTTTCATGAATCTTAAACTGCTTTAAAAAATTAATTAAAAAAATGTTTAAATTACTAAGTGCTTACTATGTGCTATTATTATGAACAAAGCTGATGTAGTGGTAGAATAGTAGACTCAAAATCAGAAAAGTCTATTCAAATCCTTTTTTGTCACTTGTTAGTCTTGACACCCTTAGACAAGGCACTTAATATCTTTGAGCTTTACCTATGATAGTGTTGTCTTATGATGTTATGGGAATCAGATTAACACATGACATTTTTTGAAAACTAGTAACATGAAGATATTAAGGACTTACTATTATTAAAATAACTAAGGCATGACCATTGGCTTTTAAATTTTTTTTGTTTGCATGCTTTGTAAATAGCTGCATAAATGAATAAAGCAAAATTGCTGTATAAAAAGGAAGTACTGTTAACGGTTATGAATTCAGAAAATAAAATTTCAGAAAGAGGACAATACCTTTTAATGTGAATGGAAATATTAACATTTTAATAGAATAGTGGTAAGACAAGTTTGACTTTCCAGTTTTCTGCTTGGGAAAAAGAAGATAAAATGAAAAGACAGTCTTTGTAAAGAAAGAAATCTATGCTGTGCTGTGCTTAGTCATGTTCAACTCTTTGCAGCCCCATGGACTGTAGCCCACCACGCTCCTCTGTCCATGATTCTCAGGCAAGAATACTGGAATGGGTTGCCATGCCCTCCTTCAGGGGATCTTCCTGACCTAGGGATTGAACCCAAGTCTCCCACACTGCAGGTGGATTCTTTACCTCTGAGCCACCAGGAAAGCCCAAGAATACTGGGGTGGATAGCCTAACACTTCTCCAGGAGACCTTCTTGACGCAGGAGTCGAATCTGAGTCTCCTGCATTGCAGGCAGATTCTTTACCAGCTGGGCAACCAGGGAAGCCCAAAGAAAGAATTGCAGAGTATTATTAGCAATTTTCTCAGAGTTAACATTCTGTCAAATGCTGATTTGCACTTGCCACTATTAAGTAAGAGTAGTTTGGCTAGTATTAATGTTATACCAATCTAATTAAACTGATTTTTAAAAAGTATTTCCACATTCATAGTACAGTGGGTTGGTAGTTGCCTTCTACAATACAATTCTTTTTTCTTTTGAAAAGCAAGTAGGAGTTAAAATCAACAGAAGAAGATCTGAAAGGAAACAGATTTTCATTTTTGTGGAAACAGTCTGGTTCATTTTATTCTCATATGATCATTCAGCAATATTTTGGCCCAATTGTGCAATGCTTACATTTGGGTATATCTTCCTTTATTTAGACTTTCCTGGTGGCTCAGACAGTAAAAGCGTCTGTCTATAACGCAGGAGACCCAGATTCAATCCCTGGGTCAGGAAGGTCCCCTGGAGAAGGAAATGGCAGCCCACTCCAGTACTATTGCCTGGAAAATCCCATGGACAGAGGAGCCTGGTAGGCTACAGTCCATGGGGTTGCAAAGAATCAGACACAACTGAATGACTCCACTTTCTTTTCTTTCCTTTATTAAAAAAAAAAAAAAAATCAGGAAATTCTCTGATGGTCCAGTGGTTGGGAGTCTGCTCTTCCACTGCCAAGGGCCCAGCTTCAGTCACTGTTTGGGGAACTAAGATACCACAAGCCAAGCGACACAGCCGCACCCCCCCCCCCAAAAAAAAAATCAGAATAACCCATGTAAAAATACTGCATTTCTTTGACACATTTTACTCATTTATCTTTGTCCAAATACTCTGACTCTGAGAATAGTGGTGTATGGGGACCTGCTAGAACTAGGAGCACTTCTTTACCTTTCTTAACAATCTCTTTAGATACACCAATGCATTAAAACACTGGTTTTTCAGCTCCACTTGTGTGGTTGGCTTTTTCAAAGGAGTATGGGAAATCTAGCAGATATGAGAAAGAGAATACAGTAGACCTGTTTACCAACCTAGGGGACTCTATTTTATCAACATAGAGCTTCACATTTTCTACAAACACAGGTTACATTTTATAATACAAGTAGACTTCTCAGTAAAGAAACAAAGTCTTTCTGATTCTAGTTTGTAGCACACTTATTCCTGAAATATAGTGTAAAGGGAAATAATCCTTTCTTTTTTATTATTTAACAGGGGGAAAAAAAGTTTAATTGGTATGATGTAATGTTCACGTTCCTAAATTAAATGTTCTTATTTATTCCTGAACGTTGGCCTATGATGTTATATACAACATGTATGCTTTTCTTTTCTAGAAGCTGCTAGTGTCCAACAGAAGGTCAATTTCTTGGAAGAAGGTATTTTCTCTTAAAATACCATGCAGTGTATTCTAAATCTTGTTGTTGTTGTTAAGATTAGAAGCAATTTTGGTAGGTATTTAGGAGAGAGGACACAAAAGAAGGCGTTTTTCTTCAGGAAAAAAATATTCATGCTTAAAATCTGAACTGTTAAATGGACAGGTAAAAATAGGATAGAATGTATGATGATGGCTTTAATGTATATTTTAAGCATCTTTTGTCTGTTGAAATTAATTTAAGCAAAGCTTATATTTTCCATTTCTGTCTTGTGCTAGCCTTTGATTATGCTATTAAAATAACCAGTTTTCCAAATCTTATATTTGAATAGTACAGTAAAATTTAGTCTATTTATTTATTTATTTATTTATTTTTATTTTTTAATTGAAGTGTAATTGCTTTACAGAATTTTGTTGTTTTCTGTCAAACCTCAACATAAATCAGCCATAGGTTAGTCTGTTTTTAAGTTCACCATAATCTGAGATTAGTCCCCTGCATACTGAAATGTTTGAATGGGTGTATGTATATACACACCCTGTTCGCAAACATACACTTGTATATGCAAACACATTAGTGCATATACTAATCTTGTATGAATTTGTACACTAATTTTATGTACTTTTCCTCACCGTAAGGTAAAACTTTCCTTCTGTGTAATGTTCTTTTGTTTACTTTTTTACTCTAAAGCCTTAGAATACAATCTTACTGAGTATTCGTTTGGGATATAATTATGTACTTAGGAGAACATGAAATAAATGAGCTCAATTTTCGCTTATTTAGAACTTTGTGACTCAGGATACTAAGCATAATAAATAGCAATTCTATATCTGATTATTTAAAAGGCTTCATTTTAATGTCAGATTACTTGTTTTTATTTTTTTTTAATTCAGATCTTTAAAGACATAGAATAAAGACTATAATAGTGTGTTTTTATTTTGTTTTTAGGGGAAACTGAGGAAAATGATCAAGACAACTCCGACAGTGATGTTACTGTTAAGGTCAGATCCGGGGATTCTGTTGAGTCTGGAGGTAACATTGCCTTATGCTTTATGACTCTAATATTAGGAGCTGTAGTTCTAGGTAGAGTATAAAGTATTCAGTGAATTTGCTTTTTTAAAAAATATTTTAAAGTATTAAACTATTTTTTAAAAAGTGTACTTTTAAACATTTATTAAAATTACTGATTCCACATACGTATTTGATTAGTAATATAATATCTAAACAAACAAATCACTTCTACCTTGCCTTGTTATTTGTGGAACATATTTTTTTGCACCAAAAAAAAGTTATTTGTGGTTTTTAAAAATTCTTTGATAGAGACATTGATCACACTGGCATAGACTCCCTGTACTGTCAGGAGTGTTAGCTAGCTTTTAGGAAGTTTTAGTAAACTTAGATTACTATTTTTATCTCTGAATTGTTCAAATTCACACCAAGTTAGCAGTAACAGTTTCTGATGGTTCACGAAAATTGATGTTTTTCAAGGAAAAAATTGTTTCCTTGAGGTTTATTCAAGATAAAAATCAACTGAAGGAAAAAGAAGTACCAGCTTGAAGCTTAATGAGAGTGCTGATCAAATTTGTAAACAGTGTAACTTATGAGTAGTTCTATTTATACCTTAGTCCCATTAACAATAAAATCTCTACTTACTCTTCCCCACCTTTTGAGGATTTCTATAATTCCTCTGTTTTACTTAATCATTCTACTTTCAAAATGAGCTCAGAAGCCGGTTTATGGGCATTTGATATTCTTTATGTTTCCCACCCTTCATCATTTTCCCCCATCCTTCCTTGACACGTAAATCCAACGGAGATCTGCAAGACTCTAATACAGTGGTTAAGACCATGGCTCTTGAGTTTCCCTGGCTTCACTCTTCCAGTGCTATGGGTAGGTTTTGTGCCCTCAGGCAGTTGCTTAACTTTTCTGCTCCTCAATTTCCTCACTGGTTTATTGTGAGGTTAAATTACTCAGAGAGTGCTGGCAAATAGTAAGCACTCAAATCACGTGCTGTTGTTAGTTTTCATATATGCATATACACCTGTGCTCTAGAACTGAGAGACTGAGTAAGCCATTCGTGTGGCCACTAGCTCGATACATTGCCGCCGGTGCCGCTTTTTGAGAGCATGTAAACCGCAGGCTCTGTAATCCCTCTTGAATTCTAATAAATTCTTACTGAACCACATATACCCCATGCAGAAGGAAACTCTAGCTAAAGAACAAAAAAGTGAAGCATAGTAGGAATTCTGATCTTTCTAGATTCTCTTCTGGGCCTATTATCACCACAGAGGTGGTAGAAAATCCACTGGAGTGCAGAAGGAAAATATTAGAATTTAGTGTATTACAGCTTTTATTTCATCCATTTAAAATGTCTGTTTTAGTTTGTTTTAAAATATGTACAATACGTTAGCTAATATTATTTTAGTAATGCTTATATATAAATTAAAAACATACTTTGGAGATTGATGCTCAAAAGTTTTTTAGTTACAGGAGTACACTAGCAAAACTACTTACCGACTGCCTGGATGTGTCAAATACTTTTGCTCCCAAGATAGCAGTCCGATTGCTTTTAAACATAATTTGTTGTAAATTCTACTTTTAAATGAAAAAAAAAATTGAAGATTTTTAAGAAGGGAAGACTAAAATACATAACATATTGATCACTTACAAGAAAAATTTAAAGCAAAATGGATGGTAATGATTCTAAGAAGATCCATTATTGTAAACTGTCAAGATTTTCCCCCATTCACAGGTGTCATTATTTCTTTTATCTCCTGTCATGTTCTATATCTTACCTTTAAAAAGAAAAGACAGTTAATTTTTTAGATACAACATGACCCTTTAGAAGCTAATTTTTAAAATAAATTATACATTCACATTCAAGTATTGAACTCCCTGAGGTTTATCTGAATATTTTTGCTCTTTTGATTATTCATTATTTTCTGGTAAATGTGCACTTAGAAAGTTAAATGTGCTTTATAGTATACTCTATTTCTTTTTTGTTTTTAGACCAAATCAGCAGATCATCAAGTCAATATAAAGAATCACTTTGGCAGTCATCACAAAGTAGGTAAAACCGTAATTTACACTCTTAAAAGTTGAGATGTGATTGTAGTCAAATGCTATTCTTATTTTTGAAGATTGTCTTTTGCAGTTTAGTGTAAAATGTTGAAAGAGGGTATAATGAATGCTAAAAAAAAACCACAAAAAACCTCACATCTTGAATTTGCTTCTTGAGTTAATCACCTCTGTACTCAACCTTGATTTTGAATGAAAAAAAAACCAAAAAACTACTGCTTTCTGTGGCTTGTTGAATGTCCTTGTTTGCAGTACAAATTTGTTGATAAATCAGGTATAGTAGAAAGTTCATGGTACATTCATTAGTGTGTAGATGACAGTCTTATAGCCTTGCTTCCAACTTTGAAATTTTTCATAATAAAATGTTGAGAAAATGTAGCACAGGCTGGGAGGTAATATGAAGAGGCTAACAATGATCTGTTCAGGACAGTAAAACCATTGTTGACGTTTTTCATTTTCTTTTCTCTATATTTTGTAGATTATCTGCAATGAGTATGTATTTCTTAGATTAAGCAGAAATTACATGGTTTTTTTCTTTTTCCATTTTAAAATAAAATCCCAGAATTCAAATTAATAATAATATCCTGGAATGTAAAATCTTCAAAAAGTTTGTTTTCTTCCCACATGGCCATTTTAAAAATGGGACTTTTTATATTTTTAAAGAAACATGTTTTTTAATATATGTAACTGTATTTATTTATTTTTGGCTGTGCTGAGTCTTCACTGCTGCACTGACTTTTCTCTAGCTGCAGAGAGCAGGGGCTGCTGTCTGGTTGCGGTGGTGCAGGCTTCTCATTGCGGTGACTTCTCTTGTTGCGGAGCCTGGGCTCTGGGACATGTGGCCTTCTGTAGTTGCTGCTGCTGGGCTCTAGAGCACAGGCTTAATAGTTGTGACACATGGGCTTGATTGCTCCATGGAATGTGGAATCTTCCTGGATCAGGGATTGCACTCATGTCTCCTGCCTTAACAGGCAGATTCTTTACCACTGAGCCACCAGTGAAGCTGTGAAACTAGCCATGAGACTATTTTTATAAAGAAAAGCTTTGGAAATCTGTTTTATAATCACCATGTTCATAGAATTCCACTTTATATATGTGTGTGTGTATATATATACACACAAACACACTATACATGTATTGGTTTTTAGTAGGTTCTAGGTTTGGAATTTAAAGCATCTGAAACAAAAATCAGTCTCTTATGGAAAATTACTCTCTGAATCATCTCATATACTTGGCCTTTGTTATTCTAAATCTTTAATCTTTGGAAGCTCTGAAATGTGTCTCCCTATATTATGCTGTACTTATACAATGGTATACTTTTCAGTTATGGAAAATGAGTTGTTTGTATACAGTTAGGTGATCAGTATATATTTCATTGAATGTAAAATGCCATCGCTTTTACATGTCACTGAGAAAGAAAACCAACCAGTTAAACTGTGTCATACCATTGACTGTAAGATACAGCCCTAACGCAAAGGTGTTTTTTAAAAATTACTTCATAGAATCAATGAAAGACAATACAAAAAAGCATGTGTCTTACTTTCTTCAAGTTCTTTGTTAGTATAGACTGAAAACAAATCTGGAATATACGTCTCTCTGTGTTATTCATCATAGTTTTGCACATAGTAGACACATAATAGATGCTAATGAATTTTTAGGTTTTGCATTTCTAGAATGGTGTGTTTGTATTACAGCCAGCATGTATTACATTTATAGTCAGAAAAAAGTTACGTTGAACATAAATTTATATTGATGCTTGTATCAGTAGATAGAAGTAACTTGTTTCTTCAGGGCAGATTTGGAAGTCTACCACATTATAATTGTAATATCATTTTCCAGTTATCTCCTTGTATTGTTTTATAGTTGTCCTTAACTACCATCCCAAAACATGAAGTAGCATCTTGCACTACTTTGCTTATATGGTGTTCACAAATTTGCTTGTGTAGTATATACTGTTATATAAGAACTGCTGGGTTTCTATCTCAGTCCTACTACCTTTACATATTTAATCTTGGGAAAATTTTCAGTTTCCTTATTTGTGAAATAGGAATAATAGTATCTACTGCATAAAGTGGGAGAATTAATAAAATTATATTTAGTAGTGGTAAGCAGTCAGTACATTTAGCCATATTTTGATGGTGTTCCTCTTAAAGCTAGCTTCTTATTATCCAATTCCTAAACATTTTGAAGTTTAGGAAGGGAAAACACATATAGGTTGTATATGTTTGAGACTGATGACAGAAAGGTTTGATTTTTTTGTTTGGTTTTGGTGTCAGTAGTAAACAAGCAAAATGTCTGTGCATCCAGCCATCTTCATTTTTTTTCCCCAAGGTGTCTATAACCTTATCTCTGTTTTCTGTTTCAGGTGGAGACTTCACAGCTTTTGATAAGCAACCATTAATGCTAAGTAAGTGGTTGGTTGTCTGTTCTTTATCAGTTAACCAAATCTAACCGAGTCTTATTCTGCCAACAAAAAATTGAATAGGATTGAAAGTCATTTTACTTCCTTTGCCTTTTAATCCACCACAGATTGGTACTATATGTAATATTGGTACTCTGTAATGTGGAAATGTGTTCAATACTACTTTACCCAATGTAATTTATTTACAAAAGTAAATGGTTACTTCTAGGTAAATGGTTACCTTTCTCTTCTTAATTAATATCAAAGTGTTAATGAAGTTCAAGTGTTGATAATCCCATTCTCCTAGACCATAGCAAAGGACTTGTGCATAGTTTTGTCTGTTAGGAGATTATGTGTTTATGTGTTGCCTCTTTTGCTGTGGGAAGTAGTTCATCCTCACTGATGTGATCTTTTGATGTTATCGTTTACTTCCGAACCTATTGCTTTTGTTTTTTCCTTTCCTAACTTTGTTTTACCTTTCTGATAATTGTACCTTATAACACTTAGATATAGAATATATTTTCAAAGTATGTGCAATAATATCTTGATATGTCGCAGGCTCAGGATATCAGAAAACTCCTCAGGAATGGGTTGAACAAACCACAAGAATAAGGACTAGGAGGCAAAGTAAGTTGATAAATCTGCACTTGTTATTGAAGTATTTTTAAATCTCTGTTATTGAAGTAATTTTATTTGCTGTTTTCTTGATTATTTAACAGATAAGACTGTTTAGTTCTTCAGATAAGTATTTGAGTTGTTTGTGATCTCGTTAATAGAGGACATTTATGATTGCTAATGTAGTTATTTCTATCTATTTGGACTGGTAAAAAATGTAGATAGTAGTGTGAGAAAACCAGTGGATGATACGTCTGTACTTGACAAGTTGTCAGTTCTGTCCAGCAGTGGTACAGTCTGCACGTGAAAATGAAATTCTGATCTTTTGACAATACCTTTTTTTGTTTTTTTAATATTTAACAATTGTTTGTGTGAAAGTCGCTCAGTAGTGTCTGACTCTTTGCGATCCCATGGACTCTACAGTCCATGGAATTCTCCAGGACAGAATACTGAAGTGGGTAGCTGTTCCATTCTCCAGGGGATCTTTCCAACCCAGAGATGGAACCCAGGTCTTCAGCATTGTAGGTGGATTCTTTAGCAGCTGAGCCTCCAGGGAAGCCACCAGGGAAGGTAAACAGTTGTTTACCAGTATGTAAGTAAACACTTGGACCAGCTTTGCATACCTATTATTTTAAATTATAAACGCTGAAATCCTCGAATTGTATTTTCATGTTTAGGTTTAGGATACAGTAGATGTCATAGAGTTTAAGAAATATTTAAGAAATAAATAGATGCTATAAAACTTTGAATTCAGTATCTATTGTAACATCTGTAGCAATGTATCCACATTAAACTTTGTATTAAAAAAAAATCCATGCCAAGCTTTAAGCTAAATTGATAACTCCTATATAGTATATTCTCTGCATTTCTGCTTTATCTTAAGTTTGTACATTTGCTATGGCTTAAACAGTTGTATGTTGATTGATAGCCATCCACCATATATATAGTACTTCCAGAATTAAATAGAAATTATGTAGCAGAAGTTTTGCACATCAAGGTTCAGATAACAAAATTTTTTAGATTTTTGACTGCACAAGGACTTCAAGATAAGAACAATAAACAGGAAGAATTTTCAAAGAAGACTGCAATGGTTTCCAGACAGCCTTATAGATTTCTCTTCAACCTAAGATCATTTGAAAAAACTTAGGTTTCCAAGTTTCATATCTCATTGTCTTAACTCTGTACTTCTGCTTCTTTGAGAAAAAAAATACTCATTTTTAGATTTAGGTGAACTTGGATTTCAAATTGTTTTTATTCTTTGTTAGCCCTGGCTTCCTGGGTAGACAGGTCCCAGTTCAGGTTTCTGCCTGTATCCAAACCTTTTGGGAAAGATAGAGCCATTTTCTTTACTTTTGGTGTTGCCCAAGTGATAAAATAGTGAGAGTAAGAAAGACTATCCATGGAAAGTCAGGCCTCTAAGTCTATGCTTCATCAGTATACATGCTTTGGAATCTGCCTCTGAAAGGGATATAGAGAAAAGAGGAGAGCTTGGAGTTAGAGCTATTTAGTTGTGGTCCCAGCTCTTCTATTTACTAATTGAGTGATCTCGGAAAAGTCACTTAACTGTTGTCAATGTCAATTTTCTTAACTTAAAAATTTGGACAGTAGTGCCTATAACTAGGTTATTCTAATGAGCTAGATATGTGAACACATTTTTTAAGTCTCAATGTATTAGTTGTTGCTCAGTCGTGTCCAACTCTTTTTGACCCCATGGACTATATAGCCTGCCAGGCTCCTCTGTCCATGAGATTTTCCAGGCAAGAATACTGGAGTGGGTTGCCATTCCCTTCTCCAAGGAATCTTGCCAACCCAGGTTTCCTGCATTGTAGATGGATTCTTTTACCATTTGGGCCACCAGGGAAGCCCAGGTCTTAGTGTATCACATGAAAAGTGAAAGTCACTCTGTCTGACTCTCTGCGACCCCATGGACTATACAATCCATGGAGTTCTCCAGGAACTCCCACTGGAGTGGGTAGCCTTTCAGGGGATTTTCCCAACCCAGAAATTGAACCCAGGTCTCCCGAATTGCAGGCAGATTCTTTACCAGCTGAGGCACAAGGGAAGCCCCATGTATCACATAATTAATACTTATTATTAACTGTATATGTATAATAATAATCAGTAGTAATAGCTATGAAGTATTCATGTTGTCTGCTTTTGACTTTATTGAGTGATTGATTGTTATCTACTCTTCATACTAAAAAAACTCTGGGCTTTATCTTTTTAAAAAGATCTTTTTTAAAGGAATTTTTATTACTTTCTCTAAAAATATTTTTAATAAGAAAGATAGAGTTTACCTTTTAGCCAATGTGCTGCCTCAACAGTATATGCCCTGCTAAGTTTGTGTTCTTTGAATTCTATAAATAAATATTTCATACAGTGTATAATAACTTATAGTGAATTTTCATACAGTATATAGTAGCTATTCTATATCCTTAAAATCATCATAGAAGGGTATGTAAAAACATTTTTATGTGTTGTCGCATTGGATCTTTGCAACCATAGATTAAGGTATTCACGATAAACATCTTGATGGATTTTCTTCCTTTTAAGAATATTTTATTGAAGTAGAGTTGATTTACAACGTTGTGTTAATTTCGGCTGTATAGCACAGTGATCCAGTTTTATATATATTATATATATATATATATATATATATATATGTATAGGCTGGATAAACAAGGTTTATTCTATGATAAACCATAATGGCCTATACATAATAGCCTGCATCTGCTAATCCCAGACTCCAATCCATTCCTCCCCTACCCTCATCCTCTTGGCAGGTCAGCCTATTCCCTATGTCTATCTGTGTTTATGAGTCTATTTCTGTTTTGTAGATATGTTCATTTTGTGTTGTATTTTAGATTCCACGTATATGATATCATATGATATTTGTCTATCTCTGACTTACTTCACTTAGTTTGATAGTCTCTAGGTCCATCCAGTGCAAATGGCATCATTTCATTCTCTTTTATGGCTAATATTACATTATGTATGTATGTGTGTGTGTGTGTGTGTGTGTATGCCACATCTTTATCAAGTCATCTGGAACTGACATACATTTAATGTATACAACTTATGTATTTAATGTACACAACTTGATGAGTTTGGACAAAAGTATACACCTGTGAAACCATCACGATAATCTATGCCGTAATATGTGTATCACCTCCAAAAGTTTTTTCCCACCCTCTTTATTTATTGTTAATGTGTGTGAGATAAGAACACTTAAACTAAGATCTACCCTCTTAGCAAGTTTTTAATATATAGGACAATAAATATAGGTACTATACAGTAGATGTCTAGGATTTATTCATCTTATTTAACTGAAACTATGTACTCTTTGTCTAGTATCTTCTGATATCTCCTTGTTCCAGGCCCTGGAAACTACCTGCTTCTATGAATTTGACTATTTTAGATTCCTCACATAAATGATATCATAAAGTATTTGCACATCTGTATCTGACTTATTTCATTGGGATAATACTTTCCATGTTGTCAAAAGTGGCAAAATTTCCTTCTTTTTAAACGATGAATAATAATTCCATTTTGTATGTGTGTGTATCACATTTTATCCATTAATTTGTCAATGGACATTTAGTTTGCTTACACGTTTTGGCTATTGTAAATATTTCTACAGTTAACATGAGTATGCATATATCTCTCCAAGATCCTAATTTCAATTCTTTTGGATATATATCCAAAAGTAGAATTGCCAGACCATATGGTTATCCATTTTTATCTTTTGAGGAACCTCTTTAATTCTTTTCCTAGTGATTGTACCAGTTGATAATCCCACCAGCCGTGTACAGGGATTCTGTTTTCTCCACATCTTCTCCACATACCTTGCACTTTTTGTTTTTTTAACAGTAGCTACACAATATCTTTGATAATGTGAGGTGATGTGACTTTGATCACAGAAGTCATTGTGCTTTTTAAGTTTGATGTAACCCCATGGTCTATTTTTACTTTTGTCGTCTGTGCTTGTGGTGTCATAACCAAGAAATCATCGCCAGCGCCAACTTTAAGATGGCTTTGCCACATGTTTCTTCTGGGAGTTGTATTATTTCAGTTCTTAGTTTAAGTCTTTAGTCCGTTTTGAGTTGATTTTGGGGTGAGGTATATGATATGGGTCCAATTTCACTCTTTTATATGTGGATATCCAATTTCCCCAACATCATTTATTGTTGAGACTGTCTTTTCTTCATTGCATGTTCTTGACACCCTTATTGAGGATCAGTTAACGACATCTTAGGTTTATTTCTGACTCTGTTCTCTTCCATTGATCTATTATGTCTGTTTTTATGGCAGTACCATAATGTTGTGATTACTCTAGCTTTGTGATATATTTTGAAGTCAGGAAGTGTGGTCCCCCCACTTTTGTTCTTCTTATTCAAAGTTGTTTTGACTATTTGGGATCTTCTTTGGTTCCATATGAATTTTAGGATTGTTCTCCTTTTCTGTAAAAAAGAAATGCCATTGGAATTTTGATAGGGATTACACTGAATCTGTAGCTTGCTTTTGGTAGTGTGGACATTTTAAGAATATTCTCTAATCCATTACCATGGAATGTCTTTCCATTTACTTATATCTGCTTTAGTTTCTTTCATCAGTGTTTTAGAAGTTTCAGTTATAATTCTTTTACCTCCTCGATTAGTCTTATTCCTAAATACTTTCTTCTTTTTGATGCTGTTGTCAATGGGAGTTCTGTTTGTGTTACCTTTGTTTTCTTAATTCTATGTTCTATGAGTTATAAATGTTACATATGTTTCATAATAGCTAATTTAGCTATTCATTATTAATATCATCATGTACATCACAGATTTTTCATATATTATCTCATTCAATCTTTGCAGTCATGGAGTAAGGTATTTAAGATAAACATTATCTACTGGGATTTTAATTTTAATTTTGGTGACCTAACTTTGAAGCTTCTAAATGATGACATTTCCTAGACTAAACTAGTAATTGCAAAGCAATTATTAGCTTAAAGTTAAGGTTGATGTCATTTTGTTCCATTTGAGGTTTTTTGTCATATGACCAGAAATAAGCCTATTTCTATTAAAAACAACAACATAAATTAACAGTGCTAATTGTATTCTTCCAGTTTAGTCCAGTGTTTCTCCAATGAAAACTGTTGGTAAATACTAGAAAGATCACTTATACACATAAAAGCTATAAAGCTCCAGGCAAGTGATAGATGACAGTATTGGTAATGTAGATCATACAAATGAATAACTCAGCCTCTTCACCTTCTGAATGCGGTCTTTCCATTTCCTTTTTCTTAGATGTTAAAATCTGTCACCATGCCAAAAAGGATGGAGGGAAAGAGGAAAGAGCTGGATAGTTTTTTGTTTTCTAAAGTAACGATGGAAATAGAGAGTTGATGGAGTTGTGAGAAAATTATTTCTGATATCTATTGTTTAACTAGCCACAAAGATAAAACAGAATTGCTTGTCTACTAACAAATGGTGGAAAGTTTTTTAGTGTAATTTCTGAAATATTACTGATATTTGTAATGGTCAGAAGCACCAGAGGCAGTATTGAGTCAGTTTGAGGTGGAAAATAAGAAGATTTAAGATTGAGTTTTACCTTAAAAATCCCTGATCCAAATAGCTCAGTAATCCATAATCCACATTTTGTCCTTCTTTCCCTCTTTACAGCATCATCACCAGGCAAGCATTCAATATATGGCAGTTTTTCAGATGGTATAATATGTTTCCTTTTATTATAGTTGTACTTGTTTTCTTTGTCCTCTTACCTTTGTCCCAGAAATTTCACCACTCCCATTAAATAATTTGGGTCAAATTCAAGGCTTTCTCACAAAACTAATGTATTAAGGGTATGCTTTGTACTAGACTTTTACATGCCATGAATAATCATGAAAGAAATGGGTCTTGTGTCTCAAACAGCTGTCAATCTACTAGACACCCGAATCTTCTGCTTTTTCTTCTGTTTCTGGCTGATCTCTCCCTTATTTTCTCTTGGTGAAATTTGTATTTTCTTTTTTCTATGGGAAATACCAAACTTATGAAACATAAATTGATCATCTTTATTACTCCTATCATTAGATGACAGTGTTCAGAAATCAGAGCTTGGAAACCAATCTCCATCAATCTCCAACCAACGTAAGTTTTTCTATTCTCTGTTATTAAATGAGTCTCAGTCTCAATACCACTTTCCACTAGGAAAGTTAATAAATATCCCTTAATAAGTATCCCTAGAGACCTTTGGGGAAAAAAAGAGTTATACCTGTCTATAATTACCTAGAGATTAAAGCTGAAAAAAAATTTTTTTTAATGTTTGTCAATTATTTTAAAATAATTTTGTGTTTTCTCTAATCTCTAATACCTGGATAATAAAATGATCTGGAATTTCATTCTGCTTCTGTAGAAAAATGAATGTAACATTCATGAATGAATTCAGCCTGTTACAATAGATTGTTTTGGTTGAGGTATCTGCAAAAATTTAGCTTTGTATGGATATGTAATGTTTTAATAGTCTTTAGACATTTGGGAATATTCTCTTTTGATACTCTCTCAAACTCAGATAACATTAGTTTCTAAATGTTATTTGAAATCTGAAATCTGAAATCACATTAATGAACTTTTTGTATTCTGTTACATTAAAACCCATTGATCTTTCTTGTACTTTGAGTATCATGCACTGGTCATTTGGAAAAAGTTGGTTCACTGAGTTATATAGATCTTCCAAATGCTGACATGTTTTTAATACAATATAAAAAAAAAGATAACATTTGTTAAGATCACCACCAGTCTCAAGACAAAGAAGTCTGAAGTATTGAGAGCTGTTAAATTCATGATGGCAGATATCCTGCAACTCTGATTTTCACTTGAAACCTTACTTGGAACAAAGATTGTCAGTTTCCTTGAAAGCAAGAGGCTCGCATTGTTCCTTTTCAAGAAAATGTCTCCCAAATACGAACTCTGACTAACCATGGTGTTTCACTTGTCCTTTCCAGTAAAAATTCTATGAAAAAAAGCACTAGTTCAGCTCACAACTCAGTTGTGCACAGTGCTTTCTATATACTTTCCATTTCTTCACATAGAATGTTATACTCAAGGGTTGAGTTTTAATAAGGTAAATAGCTTTCAATGTTTCATGAAGGATGTTCTTAGGTGAAATTGATAACCTTGAATGCATGGCCATGAAGAATACAGACAGTCCTAGTATAGTTTGGTGCCACTCCCCTGTGATTCATCTAAAGCGTCAATTGTTTTTCCTACCACGGCTTTTTACACCATTGATGCAGATGTCACTATGGTGGGGAAAAGGTGAATAAGATGTTATTGTTAGGAGAACAGCTTTAACCTCAGAGATCCCCTTGAGGAAATCTTGAGATAGCCCACCAGCCATACTTTGAGAACTGTTGGTCTACAGGGTCCATAAATAGAAAGTAAAAATATTATTGCTGTCATGTTTAAATGGTTAAATGATACTGTATATGAGAAAATGCTTTATAAACTGCAGTTGCAAAGCACTAGGTAAATACAAATTGATATCACTGCCAATAATAATTAGAAGTGAGTTACAAATGAGATTTTGCCAGTGTTAACAACTGCATGCCACAAAAGATAGACATCAGTGCAATTATCTGGATGATTTCATGTGTAATGCATCCTTTTGTTTATCTCTTTTTATACTTAAACATTCCACCTTGGAGAATAATCCATGTTAGTTTCTAAATTTAAAACTATTTTGTAAAGTGTCTTTTAATATTGTTTACCTCCCAAATATTACCAGTAGTAGTGATAGCTCTGCTTTATAAATTGTATTCTTTCCAACTTGCATATGCCATTTTATATACTTAAATTCTACTTTTCCTCTGAGACTTCCTATCATTTTGATATTGAAGAGACATATGCATACACATACACATAACTTAAAATACATGTGTTAAATTATTTATTTAAGAAAGTAAATTATCAGCTCCCTTCTTTAAATTCCTCCCTCTCTTATCTAATGTTTATAAAGATTAATATGGGCTTTTTTAAAAGTCACTTGCTCTTGAATCTAAGCAAAATAATATTTGTGTGTGTCATTTTTTTTTCCTGAGCAGAAATGACTGGGCAACCCAAAAGTGCATCTTCTGTCAAGACAAAGTGGTATTGGCCCCTTGTTGTGATAGCCGCTCTTCTCATTGGGAGTTTTTTGTACACTCATCCTCCTGAAGCAGAAACCACTGCTGTTCAAGAGTTCCAGAACCAGATGAAACAACTGATGAATAAGTACCAAGGTCAAGATGAGAAGCTGTGGAAAAGGAGCCTAACATTCCTGGAAAAACATCTCAATAGTTCCCAGCCTCGGCTTCAGCCTGCAATCTTGCTGCTCACCGCCGCCCGAGATGCTGAAGAAGCACTCAGGTGTCTGAGTGAACAAATTGCTGATGCCTACTCCTCCTTCCGTAGTGTTCCTGCCATCCGGATTGATGGGGCCGGCAAAGCTACTCAAGACAGTGATGCTGTCAAAGAAGAAGTAGATCAGGAACTGAGCAATGGGTTCAGAAATGGCCAGAATGCAGCTGTGGTCCACCGCTTTGAGTCCCTGCCTGCAGGCTCTACTTTGATCTTCTATAAGTATTGTGACCATGAAAATGCAGCCTTCAAAGATGTAGCCTTAGTCCTCACTGTCTTGTTGGAGGAGGAGACGCTTGGAACCAGTCTAGGCCTAAAGGAAATTGAAGAAAAAGTTAGAGATTTCCTCCAAGTCAAGTTCACCAATTCTGACACACCCAACTCCTACAAACATATGGACCCAGACAAATTAAGTGGGCTCTGGAGTCGTATTTCTCACTTAGTCCTGCCTGTACAACCTGAAAATGACCTGAAAAAGGGCATCTGCTTTTAAAGAAGACAGAAGAGAAAATTATGTCTCAAGTGCTGAGAATTGTTTCAAACTTTCTAACCAGACATCACTCAGAAAGGACTGGTTTCTTTTTAAAGGAGGTTAGGTTCTGAGGTAAACATGGAACATCTGTATTGTTTATTCAGCCTAATTATATGTTACCTGAGAGACTCATTTCCCACTGAGATCTGTGTTAATGATATCTACGGACTATAAATTATATACAGTCCCATAGAGGATCTACTTAGATTCCGGGGTGAATCATTATTGCTGTGGTATGACCAGTGGGAGGGGTTAGGCTCCTTCCTATAAATCCTCCCCAATTTTTTAACTTGGATTTTTTTCATAGAGTTTGTTATTAGTAAGACAGCTTCCTGAACACAGCTGTGGGCTTTCCTGTTTTGTTCTCTTTTACATCATTTAGATGTGAATTCCTTAGTCAGCTTCTCCTTATAGGAACAAAAATAATGAAAGGTCATCTGAGTGTTTGTTTGGGTGTTTTTTTTTTTTTCTTTGATTTTGGAGGGCAGGGAAAAGGAGACCAGGGGAAGGTTGTGGAATGGAGAAGCAAAGGGGAGGAAAAATTTTCAAGGTGAAATATTAAAATAAGTCACTGGGGGAATTCCTTGATGGTCCAGTGGGTGGGACTCCATGCTCTCACTGCCAGGGGCCTGGGTTCCATCCTTGGTTGGGGAGCTGAGATTCTGCAAGCCTCCCTATGCACACTCAGAAATTAAAAAAAAAAAGTCATTGTCACCTGGGGTTCATCAGACATAGCTATATGAACTCCATTCTCAGTGAATTCTGTTGGGACTTTTATTTTTCTTAACGAAATTTTTACTCCTCCCAAGGATTCTAAAGCATGTATATGATGAGGTTTAGTATATTTGCTCACTTGGCTCTTAAGAATGGGCAAATTCAGGCAGTTTATTTTATTCATATCCTGAAAGTTTTGTTAAGAAAGATAATGTTAGAAATTGGTAAACCATTTTGTCAACCACCTCTCCTCAGTGACTGAAGAGGGATTTCATTTTCTGCATGTCCATTTGTTGCAGTCTAAGTCCTTTAGTGACACTCTTGTAACAAGTATAAAGATTTACTATGCACGTGATAAATTCTATTGAGTGCCTCAAGCCAATAAGAAAGTGAAGTTTACTATATATGAAGGATGTTAAGATGTACTGCTATACATTACTGTAACACAGTATTTCAGTTTTAACTTTGCATCTCTTAACAGCTTTCTCATATGTCAACAGCTTTGGTTTTCTTAGAATCTTAAAATTCTGAATCAACTTTATTTTTTTATTGTCTACAAACCTTTAAATGACAATATTGTTTTTAGAAAGTAGAGCCTGTCAGTGGCTTTATCATTTACCTTTTGAGCATCCCGTAACTGATGGTAGAGTATGGTCTTACTTCTTCCCACTAGGACTACCAGTATTTGTAAATTTATACTCCTTATCATAATTTGTTCCCAACACTATCAGAAGTCAGACATTCTTGATTTATAGAGGATTCTAAAACAAGAATTTTTGAAAAGGCTTATTTTATACATATATGTATTATATGGAGAAACAGATGTTTTTATTAACTGTTTCATTGACCAAAATTTTAAAATAATATTACTTATATCAGGAAAAATAATTGTAGCAGCTGATCTATAAATGACTTTAAAAGCTATTTTAGTAACTTAAATAAATTTACTTTTTTGGTTTGTACTCTGTGTGTTGTAAGTTTAATGACTCGTATACCTTTAAAAAAATTATTCCTAGGGTTTTCTTTACACTTGAACAAATTTAGTCTCTTCTGCTTGGAGAAACAAAGGACAAAGAGAGAACTGGAGCTGCTCACAAGTATATTGGTAAAATATACAATCACTGGTTTTCTGTTTCATCTGGGGATTTTGAATTATCACTGAAGTTGAATTATTTTTTTTTTCATTATTCTTTTTTTTTTTATTGTTTTTGCCATACATTGTCATGATATCACCATGGGTTTACATATGCTTCCCCTCCAGAACCCCCCTCCCTCCTCCCTCCCCCCCGGGAAATCTCGCTGCACCAGTCCCGAGCATCAATCCTGGGCTGGCGATTGATTAGACACATGACAATTAACATGCTTCAATGCCCTTCTCCCATATCATCCCACCCTTACCCTCATCCACAAAGTCCACGAGTCTATTCTATACATCTGCGTTCCTTTTGTTGTCTCGCATGTTGGGTTCTCGTTACCGTCTTTCTAAATTCCATATATATGCGTTAATATACTGTATTGTTGTTTTTGCTTCTGGCTTACTTCACTTTGGATAATGGGCTCCAGTTTCGTCCATCTAAGTAGAATTGCTTCAAATGAATTTTTTTTTAATGCTGAGTAATATTCCATTGTGTATATGTACCACAGCTTTCTTATCCATTCGTCAGTTGATGGGCATCTAGGTTGCTTGAAGTTGAATTAAATTATTCCTCCCTTGGTAAAAATCTACACTATATTTCTCAAATTTTTCATTCTCACCTCCCTAAGGAACCTTTTTAGATATTTCTTTTTCCCTAATCATCTACCCCCATGAAATTTTAATACTGCATACAGACTGTGAATCATATACATATTTTTATGCTTTATACACATGAAGGGTAAGATTTTGTTGCCCTCACTAAAACTGCGTACTCAAGAACATCTGTATTTTAGATCATTGATGCCTGAAACATTGTTTTGTTCATGTTACCATAATACTTTTGGAGGGGAAATTGTAATAAGTCATTGGCTTGAAAATAGGAACTTGGGCCTCTAGAAATTAGGTCATTGTGACTTTGGGTGACTACATGGGCCCAGGGAAAACCACAGTGCATTACTGACCTTACAGATTTCTGTAAACATAATTTGCTTCCCATCTTAATGACTTTCTTATATAACTCGTAAAAAAGTTTTCTAAATCTCTAATCCTCAAAATAAAAACTGGAAGTAAACCTGATTTTCATTCTATGAAGAGAATTTAGAAACTCAGAATTTCTAAGAAATTATAATTTATAACTTAGAATTTGCATAGTTAATACCTAAACTGAAGCTATAAAGCCCAATTTACTTCTGATCTTAGATTATCAGAAAGTGGACTTTGTTTATTGTCCAACTCTCACCTCCATACATGACCACTGGAAAAACCATAGCTTTGACTTGATGGACCTTTGTCAGCAAAGTAATGTCTCTGCTTTTTAATATGCTGTCTAGGTTGGTCATAGATTTTCTTCCAAGGAGCAAATATCCTTTAGTTTCATGACTGCAGTCACCAACAGCAGTGATTTTGGAGCCCAAGAAAATAAAGCCTGTCACTATTTCCATGGGGAAACAGTGGGAACTGTGGCTGACTTTATTTTTCTGGACTCCAAAATCACTGCAGATGGTGATTGCAGCCATGAAATTAAACGACGCTTACTCCTTGGAAGGAAAGCTATGACCAACCTAGACAGCATATTAAAAAGCAGAGACATTACTTTGTCAACAAAGGTCCGTCTAGTCAAGGCTATGGTTTTTCCAGTGGTCATGTATGGACGTGAGAGCTGGACTATAAAGAAAGCTGAGCGCTGAGGAATTGATACATTAGGACCTTGTTTATCCATCCTATATATCATGATTTTTATCTGCTAATCCCAAACTCCCAATCCTTCCCTTCTGTATCGTTCCTCCCCCATTGGCTGCCACAAGTCAGTTCTCTCTGTAACTGTGTTTCTGTAGCATAGATACATTCATTTGTGTCCCTTTGAATTCCACATATAAGTGATAACACGGTATTTGTATTCCTCTTTTTTTCTATACAATTTAATTATTTTTGACTGTGCTGGGTCTTTGTTGCTGAGCAGGATTTTCTCTAGTTGTGGTGAGCAGGGACTACTCTTTAGTTGCAGCATGTGGGCTTTGCATTGAAGTGGCTTCTTTTGTGGGGGGCCCAGGCTCTCGGGCTAGTGGGCTGAGTAGTTGTGGCTCCTGGACTCTAGAGCACAGGCTCAATCGTTGTGGCATGTGGGCTTAGTTGCTCCGCAGCATGTGGGATCTTGTGGGTCAGGAATTAAACCCACATCTACACTGGCAGGTGGATTCTTAAGCTGCCAGGGAAGCCCTCTATTTCTCTTTCTGACTTACTTCACTCAGTGTAATTCTAGGCCTATCCTTGTTTGCACTATCCTGCAAGTGGCATTTTTTTGTTCTTTTTAATATATGTGTATACTCACCTCTTCTTTATCTGTTTATCTGCTGATAGACACTTAGGTTGTTTCCATGTCTTGACTATTGTAAATAGCTGCTCTGTCCCTAGGAATGCATGTATCTTTTTGAATTAAAGTTTTCTTAAAAGAGCTAGCAAGTTTCCTTATATCTGTTCATGTTGCCTAAGAGGGTAATTATAGTCTAGATAAGAGATGGCTATTCATGTGGAGAGAAGATAGATAAAGAAAAATATTTAAGAAGCAGAAATGATAAGATTTGCTGATTGAATGTAATATTATAGAGAAAAACACCTCATAGAGGACTCTTCAAAGTTCTGTACTACTAAAAATATCTCTTCAGTCTATTCAGCTCATCTGTCTTCTCCCCAGATACTAAGTACACAGTGGTAGACTAAATTCTTGTCTCTACATATCTTTCTGTTGACTTTTAGCATTTTGTAGTAGAGACTCAACATAATCAGGAATTACTTGATTGTTAATAAAAATCCTGTCTAATCAACAAAAGAGAAAAGGAGGGGTAAGGTGGATATTATAAGAATACAGATCTCAGACTCCAACATGGGAAAATATGGGAATTATGAGGACTGTTCTGCATGGAAACCTCATGCACGTTCCTCTGCCTCTCTACTTCCTGCTTGCTATGCCTCAGCAACTTCCCCCTTGTGACTTAAACACACCAAGAGAGTGAACCTGATTGACTTGCAGAGCATGAGGTGATCCCTGAAAAGAATGTTTAAACATAGCTGCCTAGGTCACCCCTTTAACAGGGCTCTGTGGGCTGGGGATAGAGTTGGACAGTCTTCTGAGGTCAGGACAACTGAATGGGCAGACACAGTTAAGGGACAACGGAATACATCCTCAAATTTATAGACCTTCATATAATGTGATGCTATCCTTTTTCATTCATTTTGCCTTTTAAAAAAAATCAGTGAAAGGAAATTAAAGGTAATGGAACCAACAATGAAGTTTTAAAATCTGAGTCCTCATGACTCTGTCTGATAAATTTGACCTAAGCAAGTCCTTTTTGTAGCTCTGCTACAAATGTGTTCCGATTTTTCCCCATTGATTCTGTGTAGTGTTTCCTATGCTGAAAAAAAGAATGGCACAGTAAAAAATAAATTCTAGCTATTATTTTAATGTATAATGGCTATTATTAATTTGTTCTAAGTTCCTCACAAGCACACTGAGCTTTCTTTAGTTTTCAGTTTGTTTCTTGGGGAAGTGAGGTAGGAAGTGACCACATATTCTTGATTGAAACTTGATTTTTTAAAGAGTTTAGTGCTTTTAGAGAGCACCATTCTTAGGCTAAACCCAAGAAGAGAAACCACTCCTTTCTTACAGCCCATAAGAGAACATTTAAATAATAGTAATGTCCTTTTCTTGACGAGCAACTCTTTTTAATGTGCTCACAATATCTCAAAGTTTAAATGGACTTTCTTTTATCTTGTTTTTAATAAAGATGGAAAAGATCTTTATCAAGATTTCTGTATTTGAATATGTATTAAGTTGTCCCTCATTCTTTTCTGGTTTTTGTTAACTATTGAGTACTTATTAATGCTCCAAACACTGTTTCAACAGCTCTGTATGTATTAACTGATTTCTCACAATAACCCTGCAAGGTGGTTCATTTCATTTTAGTTCAGTCCCTCAGTCATGTCTGACTCTTAGAGACCCCGTGAACTGCAGCAACCCAGGCTTCCTGTCCATCACCAACTCCTGGAGCTTGCTCAAACTCATGTCCATCGAGTCAGTAATGCCATCCAACCATCTCATCCTCTGTTGTCCCCTTCTCTTCCTGCCTTCAATCTTTCCCAGTCTCAGGGTTTTTTCAAATGAGTCAGGTCTTTGCATCAGTTCAGTTCAGTCGCTTAGTCGTGTCCAACTCTTTGAGACCCAGTGGACTGTAGGACACCAGGCCTCCCTGTCCATCACCAACTCCCAGAGTTTACTCTAACTCATGTCCATTGGGCCAGTGATGCCATCCAACCGTCTCATCCTCTGTCTTCCCCTTCTCCTCCTGCTTTCAATCTTTCTCAGCATCAGGGTCTTTTCAACTGAGTCAGTGCTACGCATCAGGTGGCCAAAGTATTGGAGCTTCGGCTTCAGCATCAGCCCTTCCAATGAGTATTCAGGACTGATTTCCTTTAGGATTGACTGGTTTGATCTTGCAGTCCAAGGGACTCTCAAGAGTCTTCTCCAATACCACAGTTCAAAAGCACCAATTCTTCAGTGCTCAACTTTCTTTATAGTCCAACTCTCACAACCATACATGACTACTGGAAAAACCATAGCTTTGACTAGATGGACCTTTGTTGACAAAGTAATGTCTCTGCTTTTTAATAGGCTGCCTAGGTTTGTCATAGCTTTTCTTTAAGGAGTAAGCGTCTTTTAATTTCATGACTGCAGTCACCATCTGCAGTGATTTTGGAGCCCAAGAAGATAAAGCCTGTCACTGTTTCCATTTTTTTCCCCATTTATTTGCCACGAAGTGATGGGACCAGATGCCATGATCTTCACTTTTTGAATACTGAGTTTTAAGCCAACTTTTTCACCCTCCTCTCTAACTTTCATCAAGAGGCTCCTCAGTTTCTCTTTGCTTTCTGCCATAAGGGTGGTGTCATTTGCATATCTGAGGTTATTGATATTTCTCTCGCAATCTTGATTCCAGCTTGTGCTTCTTACAGTCCAGCACTTTGCATGATGTGCTCTGCAATGTGGTACTATTACTCCAACTTTATTAATAGGAAACTGAAGCACAGAAAAGCTAAAATGACACTCAAGAATACCCAAGTAAAAAATAGTAAAGCAAAGATTTGAACAGAGGCAGTCTGTATTTAAAACATCTATCCTTACTTCTGTGCAGAGAGTTTCTAAAACCATATATATGATGTTTTCTTCCAGTTTATTCAGGCTCTATATTGGTTGGAGTATTTTTCCAATTTTGTAGAATTTCTTTTCTATTGAATTGTAGTTGATTTACAGTATTGTATTAGTTTCAGGTGTACAGCAAAGTAATTCCATTTTTTTTTCAGATTCTTTTCCATTATAGATTATTACAAGATATTGAATATAGTTCCCTGTGCTATACAGTAAAACTTCGTTTTTTGTTGTTTTCACATATAATTATATGTATCTTACTTATTCCTCCTCCCTTCTTTTTCCCTTTTTTAACCATAAGTTTGTTTTCTATGTCTGTGAATCTGTTTCCATTTTGTGAATAAGTTTTTGTATCCTTTTTTAGATTCCACATATAAGTGATATCACATGATATTTGGTTTTCTCTGTATGATAATTTCCAGGTCCATCCATATTCTGCAAATGGAAATATTTCATCTTTTTATGGCTGAGTAATATCCTATTATATTTATGTACCACATCTTTATCGATTCTTCTGTTGTGGACATTTGGGTTGTTTCCATGTCTTGGCTATTGTAAATAGTGCTGAACATCGGACTATATGTGTCTTTTCAAATTAGAATTTTTATCTTTTCTGATATATGTCCAGTAGTGAAACTGAGGTGTCCCATGTGGTTCAGTGGTAAAGAATCTGCCTGGCAATGCAGGAGATCCCGGTTCAATCCCTACATCAGGAAGGTCCCTTGGAGGAGGAAATGGCAACCCATTCCAGTATTCTTGCCTGGAGAGAATCCCATGGAAAGAGGAACTTGGCAGGCTACAGTCCATAGAGTTGCAAAGAATCAGACACAACTGAGCATGCACACACATGGCAACTTTATTTTTGTTTTTTTAAGGAACTTCCATAGTGTTCTCCATAGTGGCTGTACCAGTTTACCAACAGTTTAGGAGGATTGCCTTTCCTCTACATCCTCTCCAGAATTTATTATTTGAGACTTTTTGATGATGGCCATGCTGACTGGTGCAAGGTGATACCTCATTGTAGTTTTGATTTACATTTCTCTAACAATTCGTGATGTTGAGCATCTTTTCATGTGCCCATTGGTCATCTGTATGTCTTCTTTGGAGAAACATCTATTTAGGTCTTCTGTTCATTTTTTGATTGGGTTGGGTTTTTAATATTGAATTGTGTGCCAACTTTGTAGATTCTTATTTGTGATTTTCCTTTAAGCCATTGTCTGTGTTTCCTTCTTGCTCAGCTTCATGGAATCCAATATTGCACACATGAAGGATCTAAAGAATTCTAAGTAGCGTGAGACAATCACACAGTCCTACCTGTTGACTCACATTGACATACATTGACATCATGCTTTTTTAACTAGAAACCTGAAGTGTTGACTCACAGTTCATCACGCAACTGAGTTGTTACCTGTCCCTGCATACCATAGAGCCTTTGTTTTTGCCTGCCCTCAGCCTTTGGTGTCAGACAGCACTTCTTGAAATTCCTAAGGAAGATTCCATTTGCTTTAATAGCACTGGTCATTTGGGAACTCCTTGGCAGTCCAGTGATTAGGCTCTCACTGCAGGATGAAGGGCAGGGGCGGTGGCCCAGGTTCAATTTATGGTTGGGGAGCTACGATCCAGTAAGACATGCAGTGTGACAGACAAAATAAAAATCAGTAATTTCACAGAAACTTGGAAAAGGATGATTAAGAGCACAGACCCTACAATGCCAGTTCTATACTTTTGTCAACAAGAGACACTGGCAAATGACTTCTCTGTGCCTCGGTGTGTCTCTAAAAAGGGGGAAGTAACATAGCTACTCCCTTAATGGTATTGTGAGGATCAAGTCAGTTATACATACAAAGCATTTAGAAAGTGCGGAGCACATCAAAGGGTACAACATTAGCCACTTTTGTTCACCTAAATTCTTACCAAGGATTCTCTTCCCCTCTGTGTGGCATCCATTGTGACTGGCTTCTATTTCTACCTCCTATGTGATCCTTATTACATGGAGTACGTGGGCGTCTTTCCAGCTTACAGCTCCATCGCAAACCCCAATCCATTGCAATGTTCATTAAACAAAGGGCTTCCAGTTACCAGAATTCAACCTCCCCCAAAATCTGGGAGATTATGAAGAAGGAGAAAACTTTCCATCTAACATGTATTATTGATAGCTCTTTCATATTTCCATGGCTTATTTAGCTTCACTGTCCTCGAATCCTTAAAGATCTTACTTTTACTCAAGCAACTGTAGTTTGTTGAGATTATTTTCCAAGTGCTGCACAGACCACCCTGTGTTAAACACAGAGATGTGCCACCTAGACCCCCTTACAAGGAAAAAATTTTTGTGCCAAATGCTGGGAGTGTGGCCAATGGACAATGTCACAGTCTGCTGCTTCATGAACTGCTTCAGCTGCAGAGTCACTTTACCCAAGGTTATGCCAGGGGAGTGGGAAGGGGTGCACATCCCATGGCTGATTGACAAAATATATATAGATTCAGCTTTCTCAGCCCAAGACAATGGAGTTTGGACTGGTCATTTGCATCCAGAGCTCCCCCATGAGCTCTGCTTCCTTCCCTACCCTTCCACAGGTGTTCATTCATACCCAACACATTCCCTGGTAAACATGCAACATACTACATTTTGTTTCATAGACTGCTTCTCAGAGACACCCCCTCCTGTGTCATGCTCTAAGCTTAGTGTAGTCCATAAATGGAGCAAATAATAGCTAATGTTTAGTGAACATTAAGTATGTGCTGTACACCATGACTAACACTAAATATTTTTTCCATAAGCTGGCTTTAGTAACAGTTATTTTTAATTCATTCAAAAGAATTTTGTTAGATTGTATTGTTAACAACTGTCACTAAAAAAAAAAAATCTAAGTAGGCGATTTTTTATGTAGCCATTTTAATATTGAAGATAGAAGGTAAAAAGCAACATGTTCAGCATATTATGTTTTATTATTTCAAGAAAGGTAAAAACGCAATTGAAATGCAAAAAAAAAAAGGATTTGTGCAGCAGATGGAGAAGGTGCTGTGCTATATCGAACATGTCAAAAGTGGTTTGCAAAGTTTCATGCTGCAGAATGCTGCATGGTCAGGAAGACTAGTTGAAGTTGATAGCAATCAAATCCAAGACATTGAGATCAATATTATACCACTCAGGTGGAAGCTGACATATTCAAAATATCCAGATCATGCCTTGAAAATCATTTGCACAGCTTGGTTATGTTAATCACTTTGATGTTTGGGTTCCGCGTAAGTTAAGCAGAAAAAACAACCTTCTTGACCATATTCCTGCGTTCGATTCTCTACTTAAATATAACAAAAACATTCAGTTTTTAAAAACAAATTGTGACAGTCGATGAAAAGGGGCTGTTGTACAATAATGTGGAATGGAAGAAATCATGGGGCAAGCAAAATGAACCACGAACAATCATACCAAAGGCCGGTCTTCATCCAAAGAAGGTGGCGATGTGTATGTGGTAAGACTGGAAGGGAGTCCTCTACTATGAGCTCCTTCCAGAAAACTAAACAATTAATTCCAATAGTGCTGCTCTAAATTAGGCCAACTGAAAGCAGCAGTCCATGAAAATCAGCTGGAATTAGTCAGCAGAAAACACATAATCTTTGATCAGGATAATACAAGATGCATGTTCCTTTGACAACCAGGCAAAAATGGTTACAGCTCAACTGGGAAATTCTGGTTCATCCACGTGTTCACCAGATATCATACTTTTGGATTTCCTTTTTTTTTTTTCTTTACAAAATTCTCTTGATGGAAAAAATTTCAATTCCCTGGAAAACTGTAAAAGGCATCTAGAAATGGAATTGTGAAGTTCCTGAAAAATGGCAGAAGGTAGTGGAACAAAATGGTCAATACATTGTTCTATATAGTTCTTGATGAAATGAAAAATGTATCTTTTACTTTTACTTTAAAACTGAAGAAACTTTTTGGCCCACCCTATAGTATCTCACTTAATTTTCATAATCCTTTGAAGTAAATAGTACTACTATCTCACTGTTATACATGAGAAAAAGATACAAAGCTATATTGTTAGTAACTGGTAGAGATAGAATTTGAATGCAGATCATCTGACTCCTGAGACTACATTTTTAACCATCATGCTACATTCTATCCCATCATTATACCTACTTCTTAAGAAGTGAAAATGATATTAGACTATGTCTTACAAGCCATAACATATAGTGGATATAAGTTAGAAAAAACATAGTGAATGACCTGTAAGATTACTTTACAATCTGATGAAATCTGTACCTCTCTGTAGACATAACACCTGGTTTAAAAATTTTTTTTGAAACTCGATTAGGAAGAATACTTTTCTAATAACTAAGGTCTACTGTGGTTCTGATTTCCAAAATCTTAATGTAGGTTAAACTACATATGTGTGTGTTCAGTCGTGTTTGACTCTTTGTGACCGTATGGACTGTAGTCTTCCAAGTTCCCCTGTCCATGGGATTCTCTAGGCAAGAATACTGCAGTGGGTTGCCATGCCCTCCTCCAGGGGATCCTCCCAACCCAGGGATGGAGCCTGCGTCTACTGTGTCTCCTGCATTGCAGATGGATTCTTTACCCAGTGAGCCACCTGGGAAGCCTGAACTACATGTGAGTTGAACTAAATCTCTGTCAATGCTGATTCTCTAAATTTGGCAAAGGTTATGACATCTGAAAATACTGTAAAGTCCAAAGTATTTTGCTTGATGTCACCTCTGGAAGAGTCTTTATCTCTTGTAATGCATAATCTATCCATTGTTCAACAGATGATTCAAGCTGGGTTTGAGTGGTGTCATACTCGCCTCTTGAAATACTACACCCCAAATTTACTGGGCAAATTCCAGTAAAATCTTTCCCTTTGGAAACAGTCCCAAAGGATTAGATTTTCTGTTAACTGGTGGATTCCAAAGACCAAAGGTTTGCTTCTCTGAAACATTTTTATTAGCCTTGAATAAGCAGGTTGACAGACTCAGAGGGAATGAAATGCTTTCATGTTCAGGAAATTCAGCCAACTTCCTATCTCTGTCTTCACTTCTAAGTTTTTATTGTTACTGAATCAGCAAGTCTGCTCTTTGAGTCATGTAGGTTATTCCTGAAGGAGCCCCTTTACGCTTGCCATTTTTCCTGAGATGGTTGTGTGTCAGCTGGTTAGACTATAGGTTTAGCTCAGATTTAGTTCTAAGTGGCTGATCTTTTGGCCTTACAGCATGTTATCTTGTTTCTCTAGAAAAGGTACACACACATCAAAATTTACAGCCATCTCAACATCTGCCTTATATCTGTGCATGCTAAAAATTGCCTTTTATTATGAAATAAAATGCAAATAATGCAAATAAGAGAGATAGATGGATAAAGCTGGTGTAACTCTCACAGCTATAGTTGTCTCCCCTAATTAGAAAGTTTTTTAAGTACTTTTTGATTTGTTTCAAATCTTAAATGTAAGCATATGAGTTTACATAAGTGAACACACCAAACATAAAACACTTTAAATCATGGTTTCCTCAAAGCATCAGCTCTCCTCAAAACAACACAAGCAGCACAATGAAGTTAAAATGCATAAAGAGTATAAATAGAAATGAATGAAGTTGAAAAAGCAATTGAACAGGAAAAGTTCGGAAGGAAGGTACTGGGCAATCTAGTGAAGTTCATTTCTTCAGACAGTATGAGGTCATGCCTCAGATAACAAAATACTTCTGGCGCCTTTCATCTGAGTCCTTCAAGTGCTTTGCTGACATTATCTAATAGCAAATATTATTACCCCCATTTTATAGGAGGAGAAACTAAGATACTAGGAGATTAAATAACTTGCTTAAGTATACACAAGGAGCTGGTGATGGAACCAGAAATTTATTTCAGCAATCTAATCTACTTTTCTGTTCATATCATTAGGTCAGCTTTCCAGATACCAAAAGACATTTATTGGTGTAAATTTGTATTAAATGTACTTTTAAAACTGTTACCTTCTGTAAACAAGTCAATGAAAATGCTTTTGTTGTTAGTCATGGTTGCTTTTTGTAGAAGTATTTGAGAGGTGATTTAACAATAAATTCTCCCAGGTTCAAGAGTATCCACATTAAGTTAAAGTTACTTAGTAGAACCCATTTCTGGGTATCTAATCCAGAACCATAATGAAATTAAGTCAGTTAATATCCAATTTCCTAACAATTGTGTGTGGGTGTGTTTATGTGTCATACATTATTTTTGGTAGGGAAGAGTATGAACAGGAGAGATCTAGGAATTATTCCATACTTCCTAACCCTACTCAACTCAGAATTGTGTCTGAAAATTCTATAATTTCTATGGGAACATATTAGGGGAAGTGGGGTGGTTTTTGTTGTTGTCCTTTCTCAAGAATATTATTCACTCTTTCCCTTGTCTTAATCTCCAAGCTCCTGTAAATCTTTTATAGTCTGCTTTATGAACACAAAATTTTCAGTGTGTAATTGACATTGCTACTTCTGACAAGTATCACAAATATAAATTATTTATATTCTACTACTATCAAATACTTGTGCTAAAAGTAAGCTGTTCACAGGACAAAAATAAAGTTTCATAGTAATAACTGCATGTAAACTCTAACTACATTGCAAAATGGAAAACTAATAAACACCTCCTTCATTTTGGCCTGAACTCAGGATTTAAGTTGGAGAAGGCAATGGTCTCCCCACTCCACTACTCTTTTGCCTGGAAAATCCCATGGATGGAGGAGCCTGGCAGGCTTCAATCCATAGGGTCGCTCAGAGTCGGACACGACTGAGCAAATTCACCTTCAACTTTCGCTTTCATGCATTGGAGAAGGAAATGGCAACCCCTCCAGTGTTCTTGCCTGGAGAATCCCAGGGACGGGGAAGCCTAGTGGGCTGCCGTCTATGGGGTTGCACAGAGTCGGACACGACTGAAGAGACTTAGCAGCAGCAGCAGCAGGATTAAAGTTACTGACAGGAGGTCAAGGGCAGGGCACTGCACATGAACATGCAGGGATACACACTTCCTTTATTACCTGTGTGTGCTGGTCCAAAGGTGACTTAAACTATACTTCACTTTGAAAAAAAAAATAATAGGTGACCAAAGAGTTTTGAGAAAGAGAGGGATCATGAACTCAGTAAATACAGCTGTTTTACGCTTAGTCACTCATATCCTTTTTATTCAGCAACCCACTTCACCTTTGCTCATCTCTATGATGCAAATACAACTCAGGCTTTCATGAGAATTATGCAAGACAGAGTGTGAATAACCGGTTACTGAAAGTTATACAAGAGTTACTTATATGGTATATACTATATAAGTGCATATATTAGTTATATAAAATGAATATGTTATAGTTGCATAGTTACACTGTAACCACTTATTTATATATGTAAAATAATTGTCAACATATGCTAGATCAGTATATATGCTTGTTTGACACAAATTTTTCAATTCATGCTTGATATATGCAATCATTGATTTTCCCAAACCAGCTACCTATTCACCATCACTCTCATTTCTGTCTGTCATTTTTGCTGTCAGACAATTCCAGCTGCTTTTGCCCTCTTATAATATTTTGTGGACCTTCTGTTCATGCTCTAGGATTTGTAACCAAATGCTCACATGTTCTCATTTCTTGTTCAACAGGTGGGGAGCACTCTATCCTGGGATTCCAGGAGTGTTTTTAGTGGCTGATAAGCCTCATTAAAACCTGTGGGTCTTCTTCCCAGCTGCTGTTTTCTATTTTTGGAATGGCCACAGAAAATGTCCTGTCAAGAGCTTAAAATTTTCCACTCTCTGTAAATAGGATGGTTTATCCCTTGCAAAACTTAACCTGGTTTGGTTACAAACAACCTCATTCAGACTTAGAGTCTTCGGTTTTTGTTTTTTTTTAAGTTGCACCTGTCTTGCTATCAGATGTTTCATTGCACATTTCATTTGTATAATTAGTTCATAAATCAGCTCTGAAACCAAGAGATTCTCTGAAGAGAGATGGTCTTCTCTCTTGAGTGTTCTAAAAAACAGAGTTTGCCTTTGTATGCTGCTGCTGTTGGTAAGTCGCTTCAGTCGTGTCCGACTCTGTGCAACCCCATAGACGGCAGCCCAACAGGCTCCTCTGTCCCTGGTATTCTCCAGGCAAGAACACTGCAGTGGGTTGCCATTTCCTTCTCCAATGCATGCAAGTGAAAATTGAAAGTAAAGTCGCTCAGTTGTGTCTGACTCTTAGTGACCCCATGGACTGCAGCCCACTAGGTTCCTCTGTCCATGGAGTTTTCCAGGCAAGAGTACTGGAGTGAGGTGCCATTGCCTTCTCCATGCGTTTGTATAGTAGTAAAGGGATTACCATGTCTGTTAGCTAAGCTATTTACAAGCAATGCCAGTAGGTAAAATACTAAAAAGAAGGCATTCAGCAAAAAAGAGGCTAACCTTTGAAGATTCATGGAGATTATATACAGGAAAATACAATATTTAAAGCTTAGAAACATTTCAAAATCACATGTTTCAGAAGTAGTCTTTTTCTTAACAAGTATAAAATTTAATTTGGAGAAAATGGCAAAGACTTAATACTTCGATTTAAATATACTAGTTGTCTCACTCATAAATCTTGTTGAGGAAAACTAAGAAGATAGAAGTAGATCATAAAGATAAAATGATCAAAAGCCAACCTCACCCTAATCCATACCTCCTCCCCAATGTCAGAGTTGATCATTTTTCTATATTGTTGCATATTTGTATATATACATGTACCCACAGAATAAGTATAGAATCATTTTGTTTTTTATTTACATAAAAGTCAAAGTGCAGACATCTGTTCAAGCAAGTTGCTTTTTTACACCCAACAACACTTTTATTAAACAATATTTTTGAGATGTACCCATGGTTTCCAGTGTCTCATAATTGTCACAATAAATGAATTTATGGTCCTATTCCTGTATATTAAAAAAAAAATATCAGCCTCAGATGAGTGCTAAATCCTGGTTTACTTTTGACCTTACCAGAAATTGAGGAGGGAATAAATCTCTAACCCCATTGCCTGGCGCTATGCCAAGAGTACTTCAATATTCACCTTAAGAGAGGGATTAGCCATCAAAAGTGAAGTGTGGGTTTGAAGCAATTTTCCAGATAATTCAGTCTCCCAAAGCTACTTTGATCTGAATGAGCAGAAATGGCTTTTGTTCTGCCTTAGACTTCCAACTAGTTCTCCTCATCTGCTTCACTAGAAGAATGAATTCATCCATCCATCCATTCAATGAGTTTTTATTAACTGTTAGAACTAAATGCATAGCACTATGTTAAACAGGTCTGCATTTTTCTGTGATGGCAAAGAAGGGCGTGCCCTCTGTGAAGGGTGTGTTTGTCCTTCTCACGTCAACTTTACACATTACAGGATGTACTTCCTTAATCCTAGCTACCTTTCCCAACCACTATGAACCAATAACTCAAAAACAGCATGGGAGAAAGTGTAGGTCCTACCACGGATTTAACTGCTCTACAATTTCATCACATCTTCAAGTTGTATCCTATATCACAAAAGTAGAAATAGACCCTAAAACCAGAATCCCTGCTAACACTAGGTCCATACAGGTTAAATTGCTTATTTTAGAATTATAGGGCAAGTCTGTGTGGGTAGAGTTTGGAATCAGACACCAACAATGCCCTGCTATTTAAAATTTCAAGTCCTTGGGGACTTCCCTGGTGGTCCAGTGGCTAAGACTCTTGAGCTCCCAATGCAAGGGAGCCAGGTTTGATTCCTGGTCAGGGAACTAGACCCCACATGCCCCAACTAAGACCCAACGCAGCCAAATAAATAAATAAAAATAATTAAAAAAAAATAAAATAAAATAAAATTTCAAGTCCTTGTAAACCCTGAGGTATTTAATCACAAGTCTTTTATTCTCAGCAACTGGTTTGTGCAAAATCAATGTTAATTGTATCTATAGATTATTTGGAATGGGGATATTCAGATCCTTTCTTTGGTCTGCACTGTGTGGCTTGTGGGATCTTGGTTCCCCAACTGGGGAATGAACCCAGGTCCCCACAGTGAAAGCACTGAGCCCTATCCACTGAACAGTCAGGGAATTCCCTTTAAGATATTTTTAAAGTTCAAAAATAAATTTCCAGACCATCCAAAAGTAAATCTGAGCCTACTTGGGTTGTTTGCGGCTAAAGTCATTTAGCTGCAACATACATTGAAAACCTCCCCAATTTCTTTCTGAAGCATGATGTCTCACTTTCCCAGGCAGGGGTAAATCTTTTCCTTAGCAATAAGACAGAGATAATATTTTAACATTTACTCAACAAGAGGTTGTAAGTAAGTTAAGTGAAGGTCTCTGTTTTCATTTTACTAGATTCTATTTAATGATAATGTCTTTCTTCTAAGCTATGGCTTTCTGCAATGGTCAGGTAACTTTTTACATTTAAGAAGGGTGAGTATTCTGAGCCATGGCTGAGCTCAAATCCTAAGTCCTTTTTTCGTTGAGATAGACAAACACTGCTGCCTTATTGGTGTATTCTATCTGTGACTTGAATGGTTGAATTCTCAGAGAACTCGAAGACATAGTCTCACACGATGTATATTCTAATCAGCAATAGGCCTCATTGTGTGCCCTCTCACAAAACCTCAAAATCCCCAGGGCAGTTCCTCTGAGCTGAGTCATGGTCTCGGGACTGAGTGGCATCCACCATGAGAAACACAATGCATAGACTTATGCCTACAGGTTTGTCCAGTGAAAAATAGATTCTGCCAAGTTGACCCAGTGGATTCCTACCAAAGGCAAATTCTTGCCATGTATTTCTTCTAGGGCTGTTGGGATCATTAAACAAATGGGCCAAAGCCCACTGAAAACACTGCCATAAGATATTATACCTAATTCTCAGCTGATGTCTAACTAGTCTGTACTAGTTTAGTTGTTTGAATATTAAAATAGTTCCATACGAGTTGCTGAAAAACTGCTGTCCCTCAATAAACTGATTCATAAGATCTAACAATTAAGGAGCTTATTATCCCCATCCCAAAAGAGGTGGTGTGGGGAGGGAGGGCTGTGACCCTGCTCCATTCTTATTGGCTCCAAACATGACTGCACATTATAAATTTTAGTGTCACTCTCACCAAAACACATGTAAAATAAAAATGAATGATGTAACAAATGCATACACAAGTAGATTGACTATGTATTATAAATTTAATGTCCAATTATTAATGTCACATAACACGTTATCTGGAAATTTAGTAAGTTAAATAAAAATACTGCTCAGAAGTCTACAGATTGGGCAGGACTTGTCTCTGCTTCAGTTATGTTACCTGGGGTGGCATAAAGACTTGTGTGATGGTTAATTTTATGTGCCAACTTGGCTAGGCCACAGTACTCAGCTATTTTATCAAACAGCAGTCTGGATATTGCTATGAAGGCATCTCTTCGATGAGACTAACATCAAATCAGTAGATTGTGAGTAAAGCATATCACCCTCCATGCTGTGGATGGGCCTCATCCGATCAGTTGAAGACCTTAAGAGAAAACAGACTGAGGTCCCACAGAGAGGAAATTCTGCCAGTAAACTGCCTTTGAACTGAATTCTTCCCTGGGTTTCCAGCCTATGGGCCTACTCTCAGATACTGGACTTGCCAAGCTCCATGGCTATGTGAACCAATTTCTTAAAATAAATTTCTCTCTTTCTCTCTCTCCATACATACATAAAATATGCCATTTCCTTCTCCAGGAGATCTTCCTGTCCCAGGAACTGACTCCTCATCTCTTGCATTTTCTGCATTGGCAGGCAGATTTTTTTTTTAACTGCTGTGCCACCTGGGAAGCCCCATTTTTTACTAATTTACCCCCAATGAAGTTACTGTTGCTTTTTCTTGGACATAAATCCTTTTCTTGGCTTAAACTCTGATGAAAAGAATGACTGTGTTTTTCTGTCCAGTGCTGAAGAGTTGAAAAGCTTCTTGAGCCCCAGTTTTGTAAGATACCATTTCTACTGAGTGAAATTACATTTTTGTGCTGTTCTTCCTCACATTCCCCACAAGGATTTTTAAAATGCTTATTTTTATTTTTAACATGTACTATTTAATATTTTGAATATGAAAGAGCTCTGGAGAATAATAATAGCACATCCATATATCCACACCCAGCTTGAGAAATAAAACATTATCAACACAGTTGAAGCTTCCTGTTTTTACCCCATCACATATTGATTCTCCTTCTGCTCCCTCAGAAGTAATCACATTTCTGAATTTGGTATTTTTTTATTCCTTGATATTTGGGTTTCCCTGGTGGCTCAGACGGCAAAGAATTTGCCTGCAATGCAGGAGACCTGGATTCAATCCGTGGGTTGGGAAGATCCCCTTGAGAAGGGCATGGCAACCCATTCTAATATTCTTGCCTGGAGAATCCCCATGGACAGGGGAACCTGGCAGGCTACAGTTTATGGGGGTCACAACAAGTTGGACGCAACTGAATGACTAAGCACATATATTTTTTGATATTTAAAAATATTTCACTACGATTGTGTGTATTCCTAAGTAAGCTTTACCAAAATTGCACATGTTCTTAAGTTTTGTGGTAGCAGTATTATGTATATAAGGGCTTCCTCAGTGACTCAGTGGTATAGAATCTGTCTGCTAATGCAGGAGGTTCCAGTTCAATCCCTGGGTTGGGGAGATCCCCTGGAGAAGGAACTGGCAACTCACTCCAGTACTCTTGTCTGGGAAATCCCATGGACAGAGGAGCCTGGTGGGCTATAGTCCATGGGGTCGCAAAAGAGTTGGGCATGACTTACTGACTAAACAACAACAAATTATGTATATACCCTTTTTCAATTTGCTTTTTAAAAACTATATTTGTGAGATTCATCCTTTAATTTAATTTCATTGCTGCTTAGTATTTTATTGTATGACTATTCCCCAGCTTACTTACCCGTTCTCCTACTAATGGACCTATTATTTCCTCATTTTTCAGATTATAAACAACGCTTTCATAAAATCTCTTGTACTTGTCTATGCACTTGGGTTTCTTATAGAAGTTAATACATGTTTGAAATAAGGAACTTGTATCAGAATGTAAGTCAATGTACCATTTCTTTCATCAAGAAAGTTTTATTGCCAAAATAAAAAAAAAGGCCAGCTCACCTAGGCACTGTGCTTAGTGATGCAGTTGATTTATATCCTTGTACAAGCTTTGGGGGCTTCCCTGGTAGCTCAGCTGGTAAAGAACCTGCCGGTAATGCAGGAGATCCCAGTTCGATTCCTGGGTCGGGAAGGTCCCCTGGAGAAGGAAATGGCAATCCACTCCAGTATTCTGGCCTGGAGAATTCCACGGACAGAGGAGCCTGGCAGGCTACAGTCCATGGGGTCACAAAGCGTCGGACACCACTGAGTGACTTTCACTTTCCCAAGCTTTTTATCTTGTGTGGTTCAGTAACAACAAGTTTGAGAATGTGGGCCACTTTCAGTGAAATTGTTGGTTCATAGGGATATCTTCAATTTTACTGCCTATTTCCAAACCATTCTCCCAAATCATTGAATCAATTTACACAGCTATCAGAAGTGAATAGAAATTCCCATTGCTTCACATCTTTGCCAACATGTGGTATTATCATATTTTTAAATTTTTGCTAATCTGATGGTGTCAGATGGTTTCTTATTATGGTTTTATTTTGTCTTTCCATAATTGCTAGTGATGCAGAGCATCTCACCATTTAGAAGAATTTTTAAATTATTTTTTATTGAGATATAACTGACATATAACATTGTATTAGTTTTAGGTAAATAATATTATTATTTGATACTTATATTTGTTGTTAACACATAGTATTTGTCTTTCTCTGTTTGACTTATTTCACTTGGCATTATGTCCTCAAGTACCATCGATATTGCAAACGGCTGCCACTTTTAAAAATCGGTTTTCAGTTGTTTTTTAAATCACTGAACTTTTCTGGACCATTGCTACTAATCTTTCATTTTTTATTTAGTTCCTTTTTCTAAAGATGAACTATGTCAGCTATTGCTTTTTCTTGTTTTTAATTATTTATTTTTAATGTGGACCATTTTTTAAAGTCATTATTGAATTTGTTACAATATTGCTTCTGATTTTTATGTTTTGGGTTTTGTTTTTGTAATTTTTTTGGTTGTGAGGCACGTGGACTCTTAGTCTCCTGACCAGGGATCTTAGCTGCACTACCTGTATTGAAAGGTGAATTCTTAACCACTGGACCACCAGGGAAGTCCCCCACTATTGCTTTTTAAATCTCCTCCTTCTCTTTCTTTCCCCACTGTTAATCATTCCACTCTTGCCTGTGGAATATTACTGATGCACCTATGACAGACTTTCTGCTTTTCTAACTCTTTGTTGGCTCAAATTCTCTCAGAATCTATCTTCAGTTGTAAAGGTCATGTAACTGGCTGCTGAATAAGCAAGACTTAGGGGTACAATAATAAAAGCAGCATCATTCTTACACCGTCCTTCTAAACCTATTCTGTGAGGGAAATCCTTCTCTTACTCCTAGATAAAGCTCAGGAATTTCTCATGACTTTTCTGGTCAATTTTAGTTAATAAAAATTCTTAAATCACGTAAGCTGGCAAACAATGTTAATTCAGAAATAAAATATCCAGTCCAATTTATGAATCGACATTTCTATCTTTACTCAAAAGTATTACTTCTACTTTCCTCCTATCTAGGGCTTCCTGCATTTGTGGTATCTCCTTTCAGGGAGGGAGTAAAGTGCTTTTCTTTTTCTATCTGGACCATCTCCCTTTCCTCAGGTTTGCTGCTTAAACAGGGGAGGAAGGCAGGGAGTCAAGGAGGCAGCAGGAAGCTGTGAGGCTTAGGAGAACATTCTCATCTGACTGGTACTGTTGTAAGGTAAATGTTTAAAGCCAACCCTTTCTCTTGGAGAACTTCCTTGGCTTCTTTAAAGGTTCTTCTCCTGCCTGGGCACCATAGCTGCAACTCCCTGGGTGGGTGTCTGGAGTCCCCTTCAGCTGACCACTCCCAATATCCCCTCATCTTCAGTTCCTGGACAAATACTCTTCTTTCTCTCTGGATTTCAGGCTGCCCTCTAGGGAGGATTCCCTTCACTTTTAATATATTTTTTTAAAGGAAAATGCTATTCTTTATTTTAAAATATTGGATTGAAAAAACTTGTTCAATTTCCCCAGGATATCTTATGGAAAAACCTGAACAAACATTTTGGCCAACCCAATATTTGTTTTTAGAATGGCTAGTATATTCACATTTTTTTACTAACCAGTTGCTTTAGTAACCCAAAGAAGTGAAGGAAAAAGCAGCTGCCTCACCACCCAGATATTGATTTGTTCAGATATTTCAGTGCCTCCTGATATAATAAAACAATGAAAATTTTCTTTTAAAAAAAGTTCAAAATTTTAAAAGTATAAAGGAGTACAACTGACATGTCTCCCTCTTACTCCCTGTCATTAGTTTCCTTCCACATTGACAGTCAGTGTTGCAATCCCCTCTGCACCTCTGTAAATAATTTATGAGTGTGTAAGCAAATGTTATATATCCTCCCCCCTTTTCTTAAGTCGAGTCAGTTCTTAAATTGAATAGTGGAATACTAATAACATGGGTTTCTGCTTCAGGTCCCATCTCTGGTTCTTGGGATTCACTAATCTCTGACTCCCCTTTCAGAGCAAGGAAAACTTAAGTTCACAAGTAGCGTCAGATACTCAGACACAGAACCTGTTGTTCTTTTTTCAGGCCTAATTCCAGCCTCAGGCTACTCTGGCGTCCAAATCCTGGAGCACACATGTAGTTCTCCATGTTGTCTCATCAGAGCTCCTCTCTCACTAGCCTGAGGTAAGGAAGAAGCTACCTCTACACCCCACTGCCTGTTTTTTCCCCCAAAATCTCTCCCTCAAAGCCTCTGAATCTACAGTCTCTGAATTCCCTCATATCAGTGACCAAGTTGAAGGGCTCTTTGGCGAAGTTATGTGAAGAATCATAGTACTCCTTTGAAAATGTGCTTCTTGGAGGCCCGTCATGTAATTTACTCTGGTTGTTGCTATCAGTTTGCCTTAGGGCTTCAGTCAAAAATAGTAATTTCACATTTTTCCAAAGGAGACATGCAGATGGCCAACAAGTACATGAAATGATGTATCACTCATCATCAGGAAAATGTAAACCAAAACCACAGTAAGATGGCACCTCACCCCTGTTAGAATGGCTGTTATCAAAAAGAAATAGTAAGTACTGAGGAGGATGTGGAGCAAAGGAAACCCTTGTATGTTGTTGATGAATATGTAAATGTAGTGCAACTGCTGCTATGGAAAATCATATGGAAGTTACTCAAAAAGTTAAAAATAGAATTGCCATATAATCCAGCATTCCACTTCTCAGTATTCATTTGAAGAAAATGAAAGCATTTAACTTGTATAGACATATATACCCCCATGTTCATCGCAGTATTATTTATAATAGCCAAGGTATGGAAACAAACTGTTTATCAACAGATGAATGGTTAAAGAAAATGTGATATATATCTATATCTATATATATGTACAATAGAATATCCGCCATCAAAAGAACAAAATCCTTCCACTTGTGACAACATGGATGAGGGCGTTATGTTGAGTGAAATAAGTCAGACCAAGAAAGACAAAAATCATATGATCTTACTTACATGTGGAATATAAAAACAAAAGGAAAAGCAAAACTAAACTCATAGATATAGATCTCTGGTGGAGGCCAGAGACGGGGAAGTAGGGGTGGAAGAAATGGGAGAAGGGAATCAAAAGGTACAAAACTTCCAGTTATAAAATAAATGAATCATGCAGTTGTAATGTAGAGCATGGTGACTACAGTTAATAATACTGTATTTCATAATTTGAGAATTGCCAAGAGAATAAACCTTGAAAGTTCTCATCACAAGAAAAAAATTCTGGAACTATGTATGGTGATGAATGTTAACTAGATTTATTGTGGTATCATTCTGCAATATATACAAACATCAAATCATTATGCTGTACACATGAAACTAATATAATGCTATTTTTCAATTATATTTCAATTAAAAAGAAATGAAAACATTAAAAATTGCAACTTAATATCCCTGTTAATAACAATCATTTATGGTTAAATGTTTCCTTTACAGATATTCTTATTCTCCTTTTGCTCTCTGGATTTGGTGTCAAATGACTTCTCTGACCATTATTACCTTGGTTCATTCATACATACTCACATATGCACAACTATTTATATATATGAAGATAAATGACTATGTCTCTGTTTTCTTGTCAAACTTCTTATTGATAAATTTTAGGTTTTTTTTTTTTTTATAATTCTGCACATCAGAACACCAAGTACTCTAAAATAGTCAAGACTAAGCCAAAACACTGAATCTAGAGAAAGCAAGTAACCAAAAAACCCATCCATAAATTTGCACAATTTGTTAGAATTGAAAGGAGATTTGCAGTCTGAATGGTTGAATTTATTATTGAATAGGTGTGGACAAGATTACAGATCAGATTTGACACCTAGGCTTGACATTTCAATAGAAGTGTCTTTAGCCAGTCCTGACACATAATTTCATTCAATTAACCTCAAATAGTGAATGACACCACCATAGCTGTTTCTCAGTTTGTTATGTCTAGAGATCATTGTCAAAATTTACATTCTCAGGAGAGAACACATGTAGCAATTCGCCTCAAACTTAATTAAATCCAACAAACATTCAGTTTAATTCAACAAATATTGACTGCCTAGTACATGTCAGGCACATATTCAGCTGATAAAAAATAGCAAAAATAGCTAACATTTTTGAGCACCTACTATACACAGAGTATGTCCTTTATTTATTATTTATTTTTGGCTGTACTGGGTCTTCATTGCTGTGTGCAGGCTTTCTCTAGTTGCAGCAAGCAGGGGCTACTCTTCATTGCAGTTCAAGGGCTTCTCCTGCAATAGCTTCTCTTGTTGCACAGCACAGGCTCTAGGGTGCTTGGGCTTCAGTCGTTGCAGCATGTGGCCTCAGTAGTTGCAGCTTTGGGGCTATAGAGTGCAGGCTCAGTAGTTGTGACGAACCGGCTTAGTTGCTCGGCATGTGGAATCTTCCTAGAGCAGGGAGCAAACTTGTGTCCCCTGCATTAGCAGGAGGATTCTTATCCACTGTACCACCAGGTAAGTCCTATGTCCCTTACATGTGTTGTTTCTTTTGAAAGTGATAGTGTTAGTCGCTCAGTCATGTCCAACTCTCTGAGAACCCATTTCCTTCTGCAGGTCATCTTCCTAACCCAGGGATCGAACCTGGGTTTCCTGCATTATAGGCAGATTCTTTACCGTCTGAGCCACCAGGGAATCCACACAAAACCTTATGGCTGTCAGGAAGAGCCCCAGGAGAAGTAAATGGCAACCCACCCCAGTATTCTTACCTGGAAAATCTCATGGATGAAGGAGCCTGGCAGACTACACCCGTGGAGTTGCAAAGAGTCAGACACAACTGAGTGACTAACACACAGGAACTATTGTAATTTCTACTAGACAGATGCAGGAATTGAAGCACAAAGAGGTTAAATATCTGACTAAAATTATTTGATTTAATCAAAGCTTGCTGCTGCTGCTAGGTCGCTTCATTCGTGTCCGACTCTGTGCAACCCCATAGACAGCAGCCCACAAGGCTCCTCCATCCATGGGATTTTCCAGGCAAGAGTACTGGAGTAGGTTGCCATTTCCTTCTTCAAAGTTTATGCTCTTAAGTAACTATGAAGGAGGCAAAGGTCTTTACAGTCTAATGTGACAAAGATGTGTAAGCTAAATGCAGAATTATCTATAGTAGAGTCAGCCTTAAGGAGGTACATAGCACTGTGGAGTGGAGGGGTGTGCTCAGTACTGCAAAAGATGAGCAGTCATGGAGTTTTTCCTGCAGTAGATAGCTTTTGAGCTTATACTTAAGGAATGTGGCAGAAGTTACAAACTAAAGTGTTATGTGATCTAGGTTATGGAACAAAATTCTAGAAGTAGGAATGAACAGGCCGTGTCTGATATCCAATTTGACTTGAACATAACATTCAATTAGGGAAGTAATAATAGCCACTGTTTGTTACTCTCTTTTATGTGTAGGCTCTTGACAAATGTTATTTCTAATTTTTAAGGATTTCCCAGGTGGTGCAGTGGTAAAGAATCTGCCTGCCAAGGCAGGAGATGCCAGAGACACAGTTTCGATCCCTAAGTCAGGAAGAACCCCTGGAATAGGAAATGGTAACCCACTCCAGTATTCTTGCTTGGAAAATTTCATGGACAGAGGAGCCTGGTGGCCTACAGTCCATGGGGTCACAGAGTCAGACAAGACTGAGGTGACTTACCATGCATACAGAGACAATAAAATGAAGGTTTTTAAGGTCATAGGGCAAGTGATGGAGCCAAGATTTGAACTGGAATATTCCTGACACCACACCCCTGCCCTGTTTTTGTTTGTTTGTTTAATACTGCCTTACTTTAGGAAGATAGAAAGCTTGGCTTGTGTCATATTGAGAAGATCTTAAGAAGTGAGGTGGGAATTTTTGCTTATTTTGGCAGGCACAGGCAGGCAGGGGCAAAACTCAAGCTGAACTCTAGGAAGACTGCTGAAATTATTTGGGCAATAGAAAGAAATGAGAGCCTGAATTAGAAGAGCAGTGGTACAACTGGACAGAAAGGGAATAGATAGAAGAAATATGCATTACTGGTATTTGGAGACAATAGTTGTTTGGGTAGGAACAAGGCATAGAGACGAATATATAATATTTTAATACTTCTGATTCTCTCAGTTCTCAGAAGCATGTTTGCAATGATCATTAACAGAAATACAGGGCAGGAGGAGGATCTGGCTTTGTGGAACTGAAAAGAGGGAAAACAATAAACTTAATTTGGGAGTTGGAGGCACTGATCTGTATCTATGTGGAGACGGGTAAGACAGTTGGAGGTTCCGTCTGACGTTTTAGGGCTAAGGTCCAGTTCTTCAAGAGAGTTGAGAGCCAAAGCTAAGTTCAGAAAAATTTGATCTTGGTTGTCTACTAAGAAGCAGGAGAAAAAACGGAGCTGCATTAAATACCTATTATGTGCCTAGCACTGTGGAAACTATTGGGAGGTTGATGTTTCCTCATTAAGCTTCCAATCTTGTTCAAGAGATTAGTTACTCTTATGAAGAGCAAATAGTATAAAACTTAATATACTCAGGAGCCAATCTGTAGGGTAAAAACAACAGGAGTTAGGAGATGTTGAAAAGGAGAGAGCTTGATTTGTTTATGGTATTTTCAAGGTGAGGGTGACACCAAAGATCATTACAAGTTGGAAGAGATGGAAATTGTGCATAGGCTGAAATGAGAGTAATGTTGCCAGTGACAGGAATTTTTGGCATTTTCTCTGTTGCCCAGGGGATAGCATGGGGATGAAAAAAATATAAATAGTCCTTGGATTAAGGAGACCTCAAATTCTACATCTGCCCTTTATTAATGGTTTAATATTGGGCAAATCACATAGCTTTTCAGAACTCATTTTCTGTTTTTTTAAAAATTAAGTATAATACTCAATAAGATGGTTGAATACATTCAGAAAATAACATGAAAAACATCTATCTCTTTGTTTTATATAGAAAAGTTGGGGGAAATCTAATGAACTCTTTCCTTAGGTTGTTTTTCTTGCTACCACTTACAGCACTAGGATACCCACATCTCTTGCTCTTCCCTCCAGCACAGCTTCCTGGAGACACAGCACATATTTTACACATATGCAGGCATTTTGTACATTCATTTACCTTCTATTTAGGCACAGGTATAGGCCCTATATAGAAGGGGCAGTTACTGCCTCCTGCTTTTATTAAGATCGACTCGACAAGCATTTTTTGAACACCCACAATGCTCCAGTTACTATGCTAGAACCTGTTGGGGTAAAGGATAAAGACGAGAACAGCCTTTGGATATACGAGTTCAGAAGGTGGAGGAAAGTGATGGGTGGAGAGCTTATGTGCAATGAGCACCTAGCAGGTGGCATTATTTGCAGAATAGAAGTCATTTAAGCTGTCTTAGCAGACCATAGAATTCACCATCCTGAATCTGGGGAGAGAATAGAAGTGTTAGACTATACGGTGATCAAAGGGTCTCTTAAAGCACAGTTAAAACGATGTCAACACCTAACGGTAGAAAACTCCGTTTTACTTGCTCTGGAGTCTCAAGCCACTAGACAAGAGTGCACGCTGAACAGAATTGCAACCCTCGCGAATAAAACGGCCACAGTGACAGCGGTGGGTAACTGCGGCAGCCGCAGAGCCGCAATTACTCTGAAACTGACTGGGGTACAGATTTATTTGGACAACAACTGATGAAACATCGTAAACTCCGAGAAGCTGCGATTTTCAGACTTCCAGTTCATCCTTGTCACAACCCCAGCTTTTTTTTTTTTCGGCCCAGAGTGAAATCCGCAGTCCGAGGCCCAATTAGCTGCTGAAGAACGAGGGCGGGGGATGGGAGCAGGGGGAGACGGAGGGGCGGGGGGCAGGGGAGGTCTCCGCTGCGGATCTCCTTTGGCTCCTCCCAGGTCCTGCAAGGCTCAAACTTCGCCACACAAAACATGGCGCCCTTGACGTTCCTCTCCTCGTTTTATCTCACAGTCGCCTCTCGGCCACACTTAACATGGCCCTAACTGAAGGTTGCATTCCTCTGGCTCCGACTCGGGACAGTTCTCGCGAGGTTTGCCCGGACCCGGACTGCTCCCGCCCTGCCTCGCGCCGCCGCCACAGCCGCTGCCGCCGGCGCCGCTCCTCCTCCGTGTCAGTTGTTGGGCTGTAATGGCGACCGGGCCGCCGCTGCCGAAGTGACTCCCGGGCGGGGGAGCCGGGCCAGACCTGCGCCAGAGGGAACTGCAGAGAGCCGCAGCTCAGGGGGTGGCTTGCTGTGGGGGAGGGGAGGCAGCCTTTCCGCCTCTCCTTCCTTCTCTGCAGACCGGCGGATCCCGGGAGCCGGTGCGAGGCGGGCAGCCGGTGCGTCCCCGGAGCGGGGAGGCCAGGCCGGGCAGCCCTGGGGCCGGTCGGGGCGGCGTCACTGCACCCTCCGCCAGGCCCCGCGGGATGCCCCGTAGGGGCCGAGGGCGGAGGCGACACTCTCAGGTGAGCTGCGGGGGGACCTGGCTGGCCCCGCGGATGCTCGCTGAGTCTCCGCTGCCTCTGTCCGCGGTCCCGGGTCCGCGGCGGCGGCGAGAGAGGCGGGGCGGGGCGCGGGGAGCCCTGGCCCAGCCTGGCGTCTCCCTGAAGGAGCCTCCCTGCGTCCTGAAGCTTTGCTGGGAGGGCCGTTCTGAGACCTGGGTTTCAGGTCCCACCGGTGCCTGCCGTGGACGAGATTTCCTCCTTTACCTTCCAGTGCCTGTTCACCCCCCCTCCCCCGCCCCTCCTCTCCTCTGCAAAAGATGTGAGATACACTCTTGCCTTTGGTCTCCTGAGAAGTGTCCCTTCTTCATTTGGAGATCAGGCATATTTTGGGAAATTCCGGGGAACTGGCTACAGTGGCAAGGATGACTAGTTTCTGTTCCTATTTGGTGGGAATAAACATTCTCGAGTATAGGGAAAACTTTGATCTTCTGCTTTTCTGGCAGCTACTGAATGTAGTCTATTCATTTACTCACAAGTGGTGGAGGGGGAGATTTAAAAAGCTTGTACGCTTTGTAAGTTGTCAGTATTCTCCCCCGCCCTCTTTTAAGTGTAGCCTAACATGCTAAATGACATTTAACTAATGTCACAAATGCGGATTGGATTTTGACTGGCTTTTCGGATAGGAAGTTTGCACATAGGTATAGATTTTGATGTGGTTTTGGTGTAGCAGCAAGTCCTCCATGTAGAAAAAAAATGCGTTGTCAGGAATAGGGATCGGTATCCCTGTCTGTACTCCACCTGATTGTTTTGTTTTGATGGTGATCCTTGTTTTGAGTTTCGAAAAGTCGTTAATGGTTATGTTGCCATGTTAACGATACCTCCCTCAGTCCTGTCTGTTAAGGGGTTTAAAAGAATGGCTATTTTAGGGAACTGGAAAAGGTTTGTGGAAGCAGTGATAAACTACTCTTCAATAAACATTTTCGTAGTTTAAATTTTTTTTTTTTAAACAAAGCAACGTGCTGCCATTAATCATAACATGAGATTGTGACTTTGGGGGATTGTTAGACCTGTGCTAGAAGTTGCCTTAAGCCCCTGGGAATGTAATAATTAGTTCTGGTGTGCTAAATTGGCAAACTCCATTCAGTGTAATAAAATAAATCTGAACTGTTGAGCTGTCATTGCATTCAATTTAAGATACTTTAATCAGAAAAATAAACACATAACTAGGATACATTGTATGTATGGATAAATACATGTGTATCTCATCTTTGCATGGTGAGTAGCAGGGCATGTGTTGGTAAAGATGGTTAGTTATAATATGTAAGAAATTTCATACATCTGTAGAAAAATTTCTCTGATTCTCTAAGATATATTGGAGTATAGAGTTATGTAAGAGTGTTAATATTTGAACACCCAGCCTCCTGTTGGGTAATCAATGAATTATGAAGTTTAGAATTTTTTTCTGATGCTCTAATTGCTAGTCTTTTGTCCATTTTATAATACTTTTACCGAAGAAAGGAAGATGAAGTCACTATCTAATAAATTTTGTTATTAGTTAAATAGCTGTAAGTTACCTTTGGAGTAAAAAGAAGCTGCTGCTAAAATAACTTACTTCATTTTTTGGTGTGCTGCACATAAATTATTTTATTTAGGCCTCATAGCAATTTTATGATGTAGATTTGACAAATGTCTTTATTTTGCAGTTGTGGGAATTGACAGGGAATAAATAAATGAACAAAAAAGTTCATTTATTTATGTGAATGATATTTTCACAGATGATCAGAGGCGTTAAAATTTTTATTTACTTCATTGAGGTATAATTGACATATTAGTTTCAGGTGTATAACAATGACTCGCTCTTTATATATATTGTGAAGTGATCATAAATCTAGTTAACATCCTAGGATTAGTATCACTTAAAATTGAATATTAATATAGATATTTCTGGGATTTGTTTTCTTTTTACATCTAAAAAAAGTTATTTTTTCTTCCTTTTGGTAAGCCAGAAGTTCCTTATATTGATGACTGTCAGTTCTTTAAAAATACTAGAATTTTCATAGCATTAGGTTAATTAGTAACAAGCCATGAATTATTGTAGTGAATTGCTTTACTTCTATATGTACTTTTTGGTTGAACAGTGTTCTTGAGAAATTGTAATTTATCATCTTTCATTTTGTTTGAATACTGAGAGTTCTGTCATTTTTAGTATTTCGGATAGTTTATATCTTTGTTTAGTTGAAACACATATTCAAGGCACAAGCAGCATAGCTGAAAGGTATTGACATCTTGGTGATTTTATTATTGAATTGATGATTTAAAAAGTTAACTTGCCGCCTGTACTTGTGATTGCTATTTTTGTCTTGTGGGGCAAGTTGTGAAGTAATTTTCTTTATTGACTTTTTTTTCCATGTCAGTTTCTAATGTCATAAAATAGCCTCCCAAACCTGAATTATCAAAAGATTGCATAGTCTTTTGATATGCAATCTTTTTGTGTGTTAATATTTTTTTGTTCAGTGAGCAAGTATAACTTCACATTTACTAGTGGTTTCTTTGGGTTTTTTGCCTTTCTCATCTAGTCTTTAAGTTCCATGATGGCAGAGATTGTCTATCAACTATTGTGCACCCAGTGCCTAGCACACAGAAAAATAGTCAATAAAATTTGACTGAATAAACTGACTAGAGAGTGGTGTTGGTGTAGTATATAAACGAAGTAAAACACTAGTTCATGGTTCCTAGGCACACATCAGCTCTTCTTAGGAATATACTCCACAGGTAAATTCACCTTTGTTAGGTAGCAGGGGAATGACAGCCTGAGGTTAACAGATATTGAGAATAAGACATAGGTAGATCCTGAAAACCTTATTGACTATTTTACTGATTTGCCTAGATGTTCTGGCAATAGTTATTGTAATTTAAAGGAAATGGGAGCTTTAAGACCCTGACCTGTTATACTAGTACTGTAATTACAGGCTCTAATAACTTTAAGTCACTTCTTAATTACAGCATTGGTAGTTTTAAGTCTTAAAGGCTAGCTAGTCCAATTCCCACGTTTTATATATAAGTAAATAGAGGATCATATAGAGGAAGTATCTTACCCATAGTTGATTTCATAACTGAAGACTCCACTATACAGACTCTACTACATTTGTTTAATACGAAGATAATTATCAAATCAGTGGGTAATTGTGATCAACCAGCAATCTCTTCTCTATAAGAAGAAATTGTATTAGTTGAAAACTCAAAAGAGGTCTCACTTATCATGAATCAAAAATATTTTTTAACTTAAATATGAATCTCAACCCTCTTCTCTGTCATTGGGACTATAATGTGGTACAGCTGTTTCTGGAAGGAAATTTGGCATTACCTATCAAAATTAAAACTGCACATATTGTTTGGTAGAGTCATTTCTTTTTTAGGAGTTTACAGAAATTTTGATACAGAAGCACAAGAACACATCTATAAGGATGTTCATTTTAGTATTATTGCAAATAGATGTCTATAACATTTATAAATAGCAAAAAAGTCCTAAATGTCCATTGGTAAGGGAATAGTTAAAATTATAGTATATTTATGCTGTGACGTACGATGCACTTGTTAACAGATGAAGGGAGAGCTATACTTCATTCATGAGAAGTAGCTGAGTGTTTCTTTGAGCACAAGGACCATGCCGCCTACTTTCTGGGATCACATCCTAACCATTTATTAGCTGTGACCATCAGCAGGTTACTTAAACTCATCTGTAAAGTGGATATAATTATAGTTCTCACCTTCCAGAGTTGTTGTGAGAATTAAGTGAGTTAATGTTTAAGCCCTAAGTAAGCACGGAGAACCTGCCTGCCAGTACAGGAGACATAAAAGGCATGGGTTCGATCCCTCGGTCTGGAAGATCCCCTGGAGGAGGGTGGCATGGGAACCCACTCTGGTATTCTTTTCTGGAGAATCCCCATAAACAGAGGAGCCTGGCGGGCCACAATCCATAGGGTTGCAAAGAGTCAGACACGACTGAAGTGATTTAGCATGCACGCATGCAAGCCCTAGATAGATATTTGTAGTTACTGTTATGTTCTGACAAGGAAGAATGTTCATGATATAATATTGAGTGAAAAAAATTAGTTGCACTAACTGTGAAATGTGGTTCAGTGTAAAAACAAAAACATAGGCAAAGAAATGTAGTTTGATTTTGTTTTGATTTTGTATGTGCATAGGAAAGGGACTGTAAGGGATAGATATTAAACTATTAGCCGTGTTTATGGCTGGAAGAGTAGATCACTTCTTTTTTTTTCTTTTTCCCTTAGACATTTTTGTGTTGTTAACTGTAAGTTCCACTTTTTATCATTTTTGAAGCCTTTTTCTGAAAATAATATTGAGGCAGAATTTTTCTCTCTTATACAATCATAAATATATTTTTGAATATAATTTTTCAGAGAGCTACAGAGTTCATTCACAATATTACATGATTAGATTCTATTTTAAAATGTTTATTAATGGAAAGTTAAAACTAACCTATGAAAATTTCTAGTGAGTGTATTTTTCTTCTCACCTTATGACCTCACATATTATTTCTTAATTTATAAAGTAAGCACATAGGCTGGATCAGTGTGTCTTAAACCTTGGATCCCTAGGCCATGCCGTGATGCCATGGGGTACCTGGGAGCACCGTAGTAAACTTTCATGGGCACTCTGGAATGTTTCTAAATTCTTGAGGGAAACAGTTACACTTGACAACTGTGGGTTCAGTTTAATTCGTCACTCAGACATGTCCAACTCTTTTCGACCCCATGGACTGCAGCACACCAGGCCTCCCTGTCCATCTCCAACTCCTCGAGTTTACTCAAACTCATGTCCATTGAGTTGGTGGTGCCATCCAACCATCTCATCCTCTGTTGTCCCCTTCTCCTCCTGCCTGCAATCTTTGCCAGCATCAGAGTCTTTTCAAATGAGTCAGCTCTTCACATCAGGTGGCCACAGTTTTGGAGTTTCAGCTTCAACATCAGTCCTCTCAGTGAACACCCAGGACTGATTTCTTTTGAATGGACTGGTTGGATCTCCTTGCAGTCCAAGGGACTCCCAAGAGTCTTCTCCAAAAACAAAAAAACATTCTCCAGCACCACAGTTCAAAAGCATCAGTTCTTCGGCGCTCAGTTGTGTTTATAGTCCAACTCTCACATCCATATATGACTACTGGAAAAACCATGACCTTTGCTGGCAAAGTAATGTCTCTGCTTTTTAATATGCTGTCTAAGTTGGTCATAACTTTTCTTCCAAGGAGTAAGCGTCGTTTAATTTCATGGTTGCAGTCACCATCTACAGTTATTTTGGAGCCCCCCCAAAACAAAGTCAGCCTCTGTTTCTACTGTTGCCCCATCTATTTGTCATGAAGTGATGGGACCGGCTGCCATGATCTTAGTTTTCTGAATGTTGAGCCTTAAGCCAACTTTTTCACTCTCCTCTTTCACTTTCATCAAGAGGCTCTTTAGTTCTTCTTCACTTTCTGCCATAAGGGTGGTGTCATCTGCATATCTGAGGTTATTGATACTTCTCCCAGCAATCTTGATTCCAGCTTGTGCTTCCTCCAGCCCAGCGTTTCTCATGATGTACTCTGCAAATAAGTTAAATAAGCAGGGTGACAGTATACAGCCTCGACATACTCCTTTTCCTATTTGGAATTGGTCTGTTGTTCCACGTCCAGTTCTAACTGTTGCTTCTTGACCTGTATACAGATTTCTCAAGAGGCAGGTCAGGTGGCCTGGTATTCCCATCTCTTTCAGAATTTTCCACAGTTTATAGTGATCCACACAGTCAAAGGCTTTGGCATAGTCAATAAAGTAGAAATAGATGTTTTTCTGGAACTCTCTTGCTTTTTCAGTGATCCATTGGATGTTGGCAATTTGATCTCTGGTTCCTCTGCCTTTTCTAAAACCAGCTTGAATGTCTGGAAGTTCACGGTTCACGTATTGCTGAAGCTTGGCTTGGAGAATTTTGAGCATTACTTTGCTAGCGTGTGAGATGAGTGCGATTGTGCGGTAGTTTGAACATTCTTTGGCATTGCCTTTCTTAGGGATTGAAATGAAAACTGACCTTTTCCAGTCCTGTGGCCACTGCTGAGTTTTCCAAATTTGCTAGCATATTGAGTGCAGCACTTTCACAGCATCATCTTTGGAATATTTGGCATCTGTGAGACCACTGATCAAACTATTAGTTTGAGATACTGTGCTTGAGATTGTGCTCCTCTCCTTTGGGTGTCTTTTGAAGACAGTGTGTCTTCAAAAAGCTAGACTTCGCTATATGGCTCAGGAAACTCAAACAGGTGCTCTGTATTAATCTAGAGGGTTAGGATGGGGAGAGGAAATGAGAGGGAGGTTCAAAAGGGAGGGGATATATGTACACTTATGGCTGATTCATGTTGAGGTTTGACAAAACAACAAAATTCTGTAAAGCAATTATCCTTCAGTTAAAAAATGAAGAAAGTTAGGTTTTGGGGGTGGTTGTGATTCAAAGAAAGTTCTGTGCAGAGATGAGTGGCAAACAGTAAATCAAAGTGGCTGTATCCAAAATGATTTCAAGGTTTGAAAAATTATGTAGTATTTATTAGGTGCACACATCCCATTAATAGGTAATTGTGGTTATTTAGTAATTAAAATATTTCTTTTAATTTGATATGTATTTTTCAAGCGGCCAAGTTGTTAGGCTATAAATATTTATTAGGTTGTATGGACCTAACTGCCTAATAAATGGGACTGTTTCCATTAGATATTGTTTTAGCCTATGGGCACTGTGAAAAATAACTGATACACTAAAGATTCTGTGAACTGAGAAAGCTTGGGAACCTCATGAACTCTTTGACTGGGACACCCACAGTATAAAATAGATTTTCCATGGAAACATAACATAGCTACATGTATATCTGTATGTAAAATGAAATGGAAGCTTCACTTTAAAAATCCAATAGACTCTGATATTTTCAGTCTAGTTTTATTTGGTTTCAATAAAAAATTCAAGCTTCAACCCATCAGATTGATTTCTTCTTGATCTGCTAATGGTACCATTACTGCATATTTGAAAAACATGAGGCTAGGTGACCCATAACTTCCAACTGTAATATGCTCTGTTCTCTGTAATTAGTTATAAATGGAGTTGGACTACACTTCCATAGATACATCTCTGAAAATCTGTATAGATGCTTCACTTTCTTGTTGAAATGATGAAACATTTAAATTCTTTAGAGAAATAATGATGTAAAGGAAATCTTGTTATAGATGGAAGGATATTTTTACAACCAGAAAAATTGAATTTATCTTTGATAAGTTTTGAGTTAGGTGATTTAAAAAAAAATAACCAATTAAATTTTTTGTTGTTTTAAGTGGACTTGTGACATCTCTCCCTTTTAAAAACCAGATTTAAAAATCATGCATGAGTAATAATAGCACTGGCTTAATTTATGTTAACAGGCTTCATTTAATTCATGTTTTTTATGTATAAATTTATAAGAGTATTTTATAAACTTAGTTTGGGGCTTATTTTAAAACATAAAATATATCTATATAACTATTATTTTATAATCCTTATTTTTTAATATATTACCATGAGAGAAATCTTTTGCTTTCCAGTGGTTAACCTCTTCATATTATATGAAATACCTTTGGTTTTTTTTGTTTTTGTTTTCTTTTGCCCTGTTTGCATTTACGAATGGGATTCTGATACTTATCAGTGGGGCCATCATTCAGCAGACAGGTCTAGGGCACCTAGTATGTGCTGTGTACTGTACATGGACTAGGGATATAAAGAGGAATAAAACATCATCCCCACAATCCCATGTAAAAGACAGATATGTAAATAGTAGTATGGGGGTGGGGAGATAAGAGGAAAGGTAAAGTGCTGTAGATCCACAAAGTGGGAGCGACTACACAGTGTCAAGAAGTCAGAGGCTTCCAATGAAATAAAAAATTGTTGTATTTGTTTCCTTAACAGCCTCTAAATTAGCTAAATTATTGAATGTTGAAGAAAACTTCTGAAAATTATTTTTCCTTGCTTGTTTCCTCACAAGGTGATAAATGCAATCGTTACCCAGCCTTCTATACTCCAGAGGCCAGACTGCTTTAAAAAATTCAAAAGCATATCCACTGGAAAATCTGCTTTCTTTCTCAGACTCTCACTCCTTCTCCGCAGAGTTAACCAGTGTTAATGGTTTCTTCTGTATCAGGGAAGCTTCTATAGTGAAAATTTCATACTTTAGGGGAAAAAAAAATCCTGACTTGTAACATGAGAAACTTTTATAGGGATATATTCCTTGAAATCAATTTAGAGTAGTAAATATTCCAAATGGATAACTAGATAGTAGGTGGAACAAAATATAGGTTCCTATTTTTAGGGTTTTAAAAATAAAAGACTATGGGTACCTTTAGTTAGGTTCTGATTTAGCGCTTCATTTCATATCAGTGGAGGACATTGGATTCTTTGCAGTCCTTATCCAGTCTCTTATACTCCAGAGGCCAAACTGATACCAAATGTTAGTTTTTTTTTCTTTTATTTCCTGGATTATAAGTGGTCATTCTTCATATGTAAAAGTAGTTGAAGTTTGTATATTATACATGAGAAGAGGTGAGGCTAATTCTCAGATCATTTGTTTTTGTATATTAAGGGAGTATTGGTTACTCTGAGAATTTACATGGAACAGTATAGGTCTGATTTAGAGCTGGAATGTTTTCCACTTTTCCTAGTCTGGTCCTTACTAAATTTGTCCATTTTGAGACTAGATAGTATGATTATTGCAGGGTTGGTGTTCTCAACCTTTTCAGACAGAGATAGTTGTTACATAGGGTCTGATAAAGATGAGAGAACTGAAGCAAAGGTATGGAAAGTACTTCTTGGGAGAGCCAGAACAAAGTCACATCTTTTGTCTTTTATCCCCAGTACCTGGCGCATAGTTGGTGCTCAATAAAAAGTTGAGCTCAGTAAAAAGTCACATAAGTCTATGTGACTGAATGAGAGTGCTGTCAGTAAATGTGAAAGGAAAATTTGCTGCTAGAAGATACTTGAGAATTGGCTAGTTCAAAATGTCATATCTTATTTGGGTATACATATGATACGTATGGACTTCCCAGGTAGGACTAGTGGTAAAGAGTCCACCTGCCGGTGCAGGAGATGTAAGAGACACGAGTTTGATCCCTGGATTGGGAAGATCCCGTGGAGGAGGGCCTGGCAACCTACTCCAGTATTCCTGCCTGGAGAACCCCTTGGACAGTGAAGCCTGATGGGATTCAGTCCATAGGGTTGCAAAGAGTCGGACATCACTGAAGCAACTTAGCATGCATGCACTCATGATAGGTACAGATCAGAGTTTCTCATACCTCTTGGTGTCAAGAAGACACATTATATTCGAGTTATTGAAAATTCAAAGAGCTTTTATGTGGACTATATCTGTTGATATATATTATATTAGAAATTTAAACATTTATTTATTTAAAATAGCCATAAACTCATATCATATTGGGCTTCCCTGGTGGCTCAAATGGTAAAGAATCTGCCTGCAATGCAGGAGACTCTGGTTCAGTCCCTGGGTTGGGAAGATTCCCCTGGAGAAGGGACTTTTAATACATAATATTTTTAAATAAAAAAACAGCTGTATTTTCCAAAATAAAAAAACATTAGTGAGAAAGTGGCATTGTTTGACAGTTTTCAAATCTTTTTAATGCTTGGTCTGATAGAAGGCATCTGGGTTCTCATATCTGCTTCTGTATTCAGTCTGTTGTAATATATGTCATGGAGCCTTCAGAAAACTCCACTACATGCACTCTGATGAGAGTGAAAAATACAAAATCTTAATGTAATTATGGAAATAATTATGACTTTAAAGATGCCCTCAAAAGGGTCTCATAGACCCTCAGAGATGCCTGGACCATGCTCTGAGAGCTGGTGGTGTAGATTATAAATTCAAAGGGTCTTAGAGGTCATATAGTATAATTATTAACCTCCTATGGGTATTTCTTGCCTGTGCAACTGGAGTGCAATAGGAGATACTTTGTTTGTCTTTTGGGAACAATCATGAGTTGGATTTTGGAGATGATGTGTGTGATGTGCTTTGAGATTTCTAAATAAGCAGTTGATTATATGGGTTAGGCTATCAGAGATAAGATCTGACCATAGTTTCAGAAATCAGTAACATAGGTTCTGTATCACTGTATTGCACTTGGTCTTCTTACAGTACTGTAAACTTAATTTTCAGAAAACTTGAGAATACTTTGTTTTTTATTTGACTGAGGAGTTTTAGTGTAAATTTTACAGTGAGTTTAACTGCCATCTTACAGAGAAACAAGTTGTTTTGTGTAAAAGTCAAAGCATAAATAAACAATACTGCTTTGTTCAGACCAAAGTCAGATATCACAAGAACTAAAAAAGAAACTGTATTTGGCAGTTTACTCTATATGCATCAAGTAAAATATAAATGAAAGCTCCAAATAGTGAACTCAGAAATAAAAATGACGAGTGTGTGTATGGAAAAGGAGAAGGCTGCAGAAGCAGTGGAGTAGTGGTGGGGAAGGGACAGACAGCTAACTTCCAAGACTTAGCTCAGGGTGAGACTAACTCACCAGTAGAAAATGGAAACACAGTTTCAAAAAAGCTATGATAAATGGTATAAAAAGAATCTAGTTAAAAGTGATATAAATAAAAAGCAGGAAAAGCTATAAATCAATTAAGACTTCAACTAAAAAAAAACCTATTTGCTTGATAACAATCATAATCTTAAGGCCAACAAGGAGTCCATACTTCATGAATCACCAAAATATTGACCTCATAAGAGAAGTAAGTACAGTCTCAGAAAAGACCAACCAGAGCTGAGAAATTTAAAGGAATTATATTTACGTTTTACCTTTCCCTCTTACTGTGCAGGCTAAGAGTTCATAAATAGGGAGAATGGAAAAAAAAAAAGTAACTTTTAGAGGAAAGGGACCATAAGAATACTTCATCTGTTTTAACATTTCCTCACTTCAGGTTCTCTAAAGAAACTTGGTAACCATTAATTGTATTTTCTCTCATATGTATCTCTAGCCTTCTCTTCTCTCTGAAATCTCAGCATTTATACTTAATCTTAAACTTCTTATCAGCATTTATACTTAATCAAATCTTACTTAAACACAAAAATCCCTCAACACAACACCCTCCTCCTTTACTGCTGCTTTTTCCTTTACAGACTTTTCAAAAGAGTTGAATATGTTTTCTACCATTGTTTAAAAGATACTTTCAGTCCCTCTCCAAGCAGTTCCAATGAACTTGCTACCCCCATTTCTCCACATTTAGCTCTCAGTAAAAACACCAAAGATTTCTTTATCTGTAAACCTAGTAAGCATTTTCAGATAACAAACTCTCAACCTGCTTGGCCTTTTGGCAGCATTCATAACATCTGATCACTCTTTTGACTTATTTTTCCTTTGAATTCTATACACTAGACTCTGATTTCTTCCCTTTCTCAGTATCCTTCTCTAGCTAGTGCTTATCTTTCAAATCTTGAGGTGCAAGAGAGTTTGATCTTGGGCTCTTTTCTTCTCTAGTGGTGGACTCCGGGAGTTGGTGATGGACAGGGAAGCCTGGCATGCTGTGATTCATGGAGTTGCAAAGAGTCAGACACGACTGAGTGACTGAACTGAACTGAACTGTGTTTTCTCCCTGGGTGACCTTTCCTATGCCCAAAGCTACCATCTGTATGCCAGTGACTGCCATTATATGAATGACCATTAGTGACTTTCATAGGTTTCAGAGAGGGAGAGATCTAGATTTAATTTCCAATTCTGTCTCTTATTAGCTGAATGACCTTGGGCTAGTTCCATTGTCTGATACTATTTCTTCATCAGTACAATGAGTATAGGGATAGTTGCCTTATGAGATTGGAAATAATGTATGGAAAGCAATGTGCTCCCTTGGCCCATATAGAAGAAACACGGACTATGTTAGCTATGGTTATTTCCTACTAAATGCCCTCATGTTCATCCGCCATAGTGTTAGAGGTCTGTGATTTTGCTTCCTGATTTAAAATGATTGTTGTTGTCAAGTATTCTGGAACTTCAGGAAAGAGATGCTGTCAGGTGGTTGGGGAATAGGATTAGTTCCCTCCACTGATGCTCATCTTTATGGGATCAACAGTGTTTTGGGGCTTCAGGTTGCAAAAAGTAGATTGAAGATGATTTCTAGAGCTGTAGTTCTCAAAGGTCATATGTATTAGGATTTCTGTAGACCTTTTAAAATACAGGTTTTTTACTTCTCAGATCCACTGATTCAGAATCTCTTGGGAGTAGAGCCTTGGCATCTGTTTTTAATGTGTTATCCAGGTGATATGTCCTCTAGAACTGCTTGAGAAAGTATGCTCGAGAGACAGGAACTCTGCTGCTGCTTGGCGAAAGGCATTGCTTGGCTGCTCAGAATCTCACTTACAGTGGGAATGATTGGGAATGTAGAATTTTTGTTACTGGGTTTCAGTATACATCAGACTTCATATCTGCTGAGGATATACACTCAACAGCATCATGATACTTCCAGAATCAGGAAATCTGATTGCTAACAGACATGGAATTCTTTTTTTTAATTAAGTAATTCATTTTTTATTTATTTTTGACTGTACTAGGCCTTTGCTGCTCTGCATAGGCCCTCTCCAACTGTGGTGAGCATAGGCCACCCATTGTTCATCCCACGCCCCGCCAGTTGTGGAGTACAGGCTCTAGGGCACACAGACCTCGGTAGTTGCAGCATATGGGCTCGGTAGTTGCAGCCTTCAGGCTCAGCAGTTATGGTATATGTGCCCAGGTGCTCTGTGGCACATGGAGTCCTCCTGGACCAGGGATCAAACCCATGTCCCCTTCATTGGCAGGCGGATTCTCATTCACTGTGCCACCAGGGAAGTCCCAGATATGGAATTCTCAACAAGGCAGGTGTGTTTGCCAAATTGTAACCCAACAGTTTGCAATAATTTGTGAATGTTCAGTTGCTAAGTCATGTCTGACCCATGGACAGAATACAGAATATTGGAATGGGTTGCCATTTCCTCCTCTAGGGGATCTTCCCAACTCAGGGATCAAACCTGTGTTTCCTACCTCTCCTGCATTGGCAGGTGCATTTTTTACCACTGTGCCCCTTTAATGATACCCCTCTAGTAATTCCCACAAAGTATCTGTTTAGCTGGGGCCATACCATTCTCCTCCAAAGAACACTAAGAGTTTTCATGAGGTTGAAACCATGGGTCTAGTAGTTAATATTTGCTCTGGGTGAGTAGCTGGGAGAAATGTCTTCCTTTTCTGAGTAGTTTCTGCTGTTGAGTGAATCTCGATGGCAGTGTATTATTAAGTGAAGTGAGAGTCACTCAGTTGTGTCCAACTCTTTGTAACCTTATGGAGTATATAGTCCATGGAATTCTCCAGGCCAGAATACTGGAGTGGGTAGCCCTTCCCTTCTCTAGGGGAATCTTCCTAACCCAGGTCTCCTGCACTGCAGGTGGAATCTTTACCAGCTGAGCCACCAGGAAAGCCCAAGAATATTGGATTGGGTGGCCTCTTCCTTCTCCAGCAGATTTTCCCAACCCAAGAATTGAACGGGGGTCTCCTGCATTGCAGGCAAATTCTTTATCAGATGAGCTACAGGGACTTATTTCTCCACTGTAACTGCTCATTACCTTGTACATGTCTAGAGGGTGAATAAATGAACCTCAAATACAGTTTATACATAGTTCTTGTATTGTTTTTTGACCTAATTGTAATAAAGCCTTTACTTGATTATAGCAAGAGCAGTAGCATTGTCTTTTGCTCCAGTCTTCTGATTCATTGTACGTTAATGATAGATGATGTATTTTTATCAAATGACTTCCATCTTTTCCATGGTATTGTACATTTAACTTATTAAATGGTTACCTGTAGCCCTCTTCTTTGCCCTGCTATCAGCAAGGTCAATTATACTTTTTGTATGTGTGCCTTGTAGTTGATTTTGTCATATATTCTTATAGGCTACTTGCACAATAGTGTATGAAATCCATTCCTTTGTTTGCCATTTCTTTTTTTTCCCCTACTGGCTTACCGGCCTAGTGATGTAGGTTAATTGTGTTCCTCTTCTTTTCTTATGAATATTTTCTAGCCTGGCTTTCATTTTTTTTTTTTTTTTGGCCACAGCTCAAAATGTGTGGGATCTTAGTTCCCTGACCAGGGATCGAAACCAGGCCCTCCACAGTGAGAATGAGGAGTCCTAATCTCTGGATCTGTCAGGGAATTCTTAGCCTGGTTTTTCATCCACCTCTTCTGCTTCTGTGATCATGTTGCTTGTCACTTCTAATGATTTACTTCACTCTCTATCCTATATATCCTTTCACTGGCAGCTCTTTCTTTGATTCCTTTTTATCTTTTCCTGTTTCTATTTGTTTGTATGTATGTCTCCCTTCTTGAAATGTGAACACTAGGTTCAGTTCAGTTCAGTCACTCAGTCTGTCCGATTCTTTGCGACCCCATGAACTGCAGCATGCCAGGCCTTCCTGTCCATCACCAACTCCTGGAGTTTACCCAAACTCATGTCCATTGAGTCAGTGATGCCATCCAACCACCTCATCCTCTATCATCCCCTTCTCGTCCTGCCTTCAATCTTTGCCAGCATCAGGGTGTTTTCAAATGAGTCAGCTCTTCCTATCAGGTTGAAAAATACTGGAGTTTCAGCTTCAACATCAGTCCTTCCAGTGAACATCCAGGACCAATTTCCCTTAGGTTGGACTGGTTGGATCTCCTTGCAGTCCAAGGGACTCTCAAGAGTCTTCTCCAGCACCACAGTTCAAAAGCATCAATTCTTCAGCACTCAGCCCTCTTTATAGTCCAACTCTCACATCCATATATGACCATTGGAAAAACCATAGCCTTGACTAGATGGACCTTTGTTGCCAAAGTAATGTCTCTGCTTTTTTGGTCATAACTTTTCTTCCAAGGAGTAAGCATCTTTTAATTTCATAGCTGCAGTCACCATCTGCAGTTATTTTGGAGCTCCCAGAAATAAAGTCAGCTACTGTTTCCACTGTTTCCCCATCTATCTGCCATGAAGTGATGGGACTGGATGCTATGATCTTAGTTTTCTGAATGTTGAGCTTTAAGCCAGCTTTTTCACTCTCCTCTTTCACTTTCATCAAGAGGCTCTTTAGTTCTTCACTTTCTGCCATAAGCGTGGTGTCATCTGCATATCTGAGGTTATTGATATTTCTCCCAGCAATCTTGATTCCAGCTTGTGCTTCATCCAATCCAGCATTTCTCATGATGTACTCTGAATATAAGTTAAATAAGCAGGGTGACAATATACAGCCTTGACGTACTCCTTTTCCTATTTGGAATCAGTCTGTTGTTCCATGGCCAGTTCTAACTGTTGTTTCCTGACCTGCATACAGGTTTCTCAAGAGGCAGATCAGGTGGTCTGGTATGCCCACCTCTTTTTAGAATTTTCCACAGATTATTGTGATGCACACAGTCAAAGGCCTTGGCATAGTCAGTAAAACAGAAATAGATGTTTTTCTATAACTCTCTTGCTTTTTTGATGATCTAACAAATGTTGGCAGTTTAATCTCTGGTTCCTCTTCCTTTTCTAAATCCAGCTTGAATGTCTAGAAGTTCACAGTTCACGTACTGTTGAAGCCCAGCTTGGAGAATTTTGAGCATTGCTTTACTAGCGTATGAGATGAGTGCAATTGTGCTGTAGTTTGAGCATTCTTTGGCATTGCCTTTCTTTGGGATTGGAATGAAAACTGACCTTTTCCAGTCCTGTGGCCACTGCTGAGTTTTCCAAATTTACTGACATACTGAGTGCAGTACTTTGACAGCAACATCATTTAGGATTTGAAAGAGCTCAACTGGAATTCCATCACCTCCACTAGCTTTGTTCGTAGTGATTCTTCCTAAAGGCCACTTGACTTCACATTCCAGGATGTCTGGCTCTAGGTGAGTGATTACACCATCATAATTATCTGGGTCATGAAGATCTTTTTTGTATAGTTCTTCTGTGTATTCTTGCCACCTCTTCTTAATATCTTCTGCTTCTGTTAGTTCCATACCATTTCTGTCCTTTATTGGGCTCATCTTTGCATGAAATGTTCCCTTGGTATCTCTAATTTTCTTGAAGAGATCTTTAGTCTTTCCCATTCTACTGTTTTCCTCTGTTTCTTTGGACTGGTCACTGAGGAAGCTTTTCTTATCTCTCCTTGCTATTCTTTGGAACTTTGCATTCAGGTGGGAATATCTTTCCTTTCCTTTGCTTTTCACTTCTCTTCTTTTCCCAGCTATTTGTAAGGCCTCCTCAGACAGCCATTTTGCTTTTTTGCATTTCTTTTTCTTGGGGATGGTCTTGATCACTGTCTCCTGTACAGTGTCACGAACAGGACATTGTACACACAATTGAACAGCACAATCCGTAGTTCATCAGGCACTCTATCAGATCTCGTCCCTTAAATCTATTTCTCACTTCCACTGTATAATCATAAGGGATTTGACTTAGGTCATACCTGAATGGTCTAGTGGTTTCCCCAACTTTCTTCAGTTTAAGTCTGAATTTGGCAGTAAGGAGTTCATGATCGGAGCCACAGTCAGCTCCCAGGCTCATTTTTGCTGACTGTATAGAGCTTCTCCATCTTTGGCTGCAAAGAATATAATCAGTCTATTTTGGTGTTGACCATTGGTGATGTCCATGTGTAGAGTCTTCTGTTGTGTTATTGGAAGAGGGTGTTTGCTATGACCAGTGTATTCTCTTGGCAAACTCTGTTAGCCTTTGCCCTGCTTCATTCTGTACTCCAAGGCCAAGTTTGCCTGTTACTCCAGGTGTTTCTTCCTACTTTTGCATTCCAGACCCCTGTAATGAAAAGCATATCTTTTTTGGGTGTTAGTTCTAAAAGGTCTTGTAGGTCTTCATAGAACCATTCAGCTTCAGCTTCTTCAGCGTTACTGGTTGGCGCATAGACTTGGATTACTGTTAAATTGAATGGTTTGCCTTGGAAACGAACAGAGATCTTTCTGTCGTTTTTGAGATTGCATCCAGGTACTGCATTTCGGACTCTCTTGTTGACTGTGATGGCTACTCCATTTCTTCTAAGGGATTCCTGCCCACAGTAGTAGATATAATGGTCATCTGAGTTAAATTCACCCATTCCAGTCCATTTTAGTTCAGTGATTCCTAAAATGTCAATGTTCACTCTTGCCATCTCCTGTTTGACCACTTCTAATTTGTCCTGATTCATGGACCTAACATTGCAGGTTCCTATGCAATATTGCTCTTTATAGCATTGTACTTTACTTCCATCACGAGTCACATCCACAGCTGGTGGTGATGTTGCTTTTGCTGCGTCTCTTCATTCTTTCTGGAGTTATTTCTCCACTCTTCTCCAGTAGCATATTGAGCACCTACCGACTTGGGGAGTTCATCTTTCAGTGTCCTATCTTTTTGCCTTTTCATACTGTTCATGGGGTTCTCAAGGCAAGAATACTGAAGTGGTTTGCCATTCCCTTCTCCAGTGGACCACATTCTGTCAGAACTCTCCACCATGACCCGTCTTGGGTGGCCCCACACGGCATGACTTAGTTTCATTGAGTAGACAAGCTCTGGTCCATGTAATCAGATTGGCTAGTTGTCTGTGATTGTGGTTTCAGGCTGTCTGCCCTCTGATGCCCTCTCTCAGTGCCTCCTGTCTTACTTGGATTTCTCTTACCTTGGATGTGGGGTATGTCTTCACAGCTGCTCCAGCAAAGCACAGCCACTGCTCCTTACCTTGGACGTGGGGTAGCTTCTCTTGGCTGCTGCCCCTGAGCTTGGACCTGGGGTAGAATTAAGTACTCAATGAATTTTCATTAACTAAATGAATGATTGTGTGTGTGAGGGTAAGTGCTATAGAAAGTGAGTAAAATGGCATGGTAAACAGATGAAGTAGTAATTCTGTTAAGGGACTACCTGGGAAAGATTTATAGAAGATGACATTAGAGGTTGGTCTTGAAGGGTATTTCTGCCAGAGAAAATTTAGGAAAAGAAGATACGGAGATAATGAAAGTTTGGATGTTTAAAGAAAGCATGCTAGATATAGCTGTTTGACAGGAGCAGTTGGTATACTGTGAATAGTGAGGGGTATGACTAAATTAAGGGTTGTGAAGAGTCTATACTTCCATCATGCTAAGGGATTTGGAGCTTTATCCTATAGATGATGGCCGCTGAAGAGTTATAGAAGTAGAGTTGCTAGGATCTGTTATAGAAAGGTAACTTTGGTTGTAGTATGGAAAATGTTAGGAGTGGAATAATTTAGGAAGCTTTTTACTATAATTTAGGCTAAAGATGATGCTCTAACAGAGGCAAGGGGAAGAGAGAGAGAGAAGTTAGAAATATCTTAAAGATTTATTTTTCAGCATCTTTGTAGAGGCATGTTTTATATATCATAAGAGAGAAACATCTTAAAGTTAGCATTGACTTGGTAACTCAGTAAATAATGAAGTGAGGAAACGGCAGGAATGTCAAAGATGAGGTGGATGCATGGTAATCCCACTTGCTAAGAGAACGAGAAGAATGAACCATTTTGAATATAGATGATAATAAATTTGGTTCTGAGCTTGATAAGTTTGAAAGGCCAGTTGAACTTGGAGATACACCATCAAGTAGACTGCAAACTTGGGTCCAGAGCTCAGAGAACAATTCAGGACATAAAAATATGATGACGTTTAGGAAGTAGTTGAAACCATGAAACTGTGTGAGATTGCCTGGGAAGAAGGAGTGCCAGAAGAAGACACCTAGAAATGGAATCAGGAAGAAATAGAAAATATGAACAGATTGATTACTAGTAATGACATTTAATCAGAAATCAAATGTCTCCCAAGAAACAAAAGTCCAGGACCATATGGCCTCACGGCAATTCTACCAAACATTTAAAGAAGAGTTAATACTGTCCTCAAACTATTTTAAAAAATTGAAGAGGAAGGATTTCAGAAATTTCAGGCTCATTCTTCAAGGCTAGAGTTACCCTGATACTAAAATTAGACAAAGACCCTACAAAAAAAAGGAAGGAAGGAAGAGAAATTGCAGATCAATATTACTGATGAACATAGATGCAAAAATCCTCAACAAAATATTAGCAAACCTAATTCAAGAATACATTAAAAGTGTACACCATGATCAAGTGGACTTTATTGCAGAGATGCAAGGGTGGGTCAGTATTTGCAAATCAATCAACCTGATACAAGACATTAAAAAAATGAAGAATAAAAATTGTACAATCATCTCAATAGATGCTGAAAAATCTGACATAACATAGCATCCATTTATGATAAAAACTCTCAACAAAGTGGGTATAGAGGGAATATGCTGCTGCTGCTGCTAAGTCGCTTCAGTCGTGTCCGACTGTGCAACCCCATAGACAGCAGCCCACCAGGCTCCCCCGTCCCTGGGATTCTCCAGGCAAGAACACTGGAGTGGGTTGCCATGTCCCTCTCCAGTATACCTTAATGTAATAAAGGCTGTATATAACAAACCCACAGCTCACATAATACTCAACAGTGAAAAGCCCAAAGCTTTTGTTTTAAGATTGGGGACAAGATAAAAATGCCCACGTCTGTCACTTTTATTCACTTAGCAGTGGAAGTTCTCAGTTCAGTTCAGTCGCTCAGTCGTGTCTGACTCTTTGTGACCCCATGAACTGCAGCACACCAGGCCTCCCTATCCATTACCGACTCCTGGAATTTACACAAACTCATGTCCATTGAGTCGTGATGCCATCTAACCATCTCATCCTCTGTCGTCCCCTTCTCCTCCCGCCTTCAATCTTTGCCAGCATCAGAGTCTTTTCAAATGAGTCAGCTCTTTGCATCAGGTGGCCAAAATATTGGAGTTTCACTTTCAACATCAGTCCTTCCAATGAGCACCCAGGACCGATTTCCCTTAGGTTGGACTGGTTGGATTTCCTTGTAGTCCAAGGGACTCTTCACGAGTCTTCTCCAAAACCACAGTTCAATATCAATTCTTCTGCACGCCAGCTTTCTTTATAGTCCAACTCTCACATCTATACATGACTACTGGAAAGTCCATAGCTATTGGACCAAAAAAAAGGGGGCATCCAGATTGAAAGGGAAGAAGTAAAACTGTCACGATTTGCAGATGATGTGATACTATGTATGGAAAACCCTAACAGCTCCACCAAAAAACTATTGTGTGTAATAAATGAATTCAATGATGTTTTAGAACACAAAAGTAATATACAGAAATCTGTTACATTTTTATACAGTAATAACTTTCAGAAGGAAAAATTAGGAAAACAGTCCCATTTACAGTTGCATTAAGAAAACATATACCCAGGAGTAAATTTAACCAACAAAGTGAAAGACCTATAGTCTGCAAGCTATAAGACATTGATGAAAGAAATTAAAGGTGACACTGATAAGGAAAAGAGACACAATGTTCATGGACTGGAAAAAATAATATTGTTAAAGTCCATACTGCCCAAAACAATCTGATGTAATCCCTTAAAGGGCATTTTTTACAGAACTAGAGCAAATAATCCTAAAATTTGTGTGGAACTGCAAAAGATAGTAAAAGTTTTAACAGATTAGATTTTTTTTCTTTCTATGAAGAGATTTTTTTTTCATTGTACTTATTCCTCAATGATTCTTTTTTCTATTATAGAAAATGGTGACATATGTCTTATATATTTTAAATGTAGAACAGACCTACTTAAATAGATTTTATTAATAACACTTACTTATTGGGCATGGGATAACCATGGATTATGAAAGGTGGATTATTGTCAAATTGAAGTATTTCATGATACTGGACATATTATAGAAATGAATTAAAATTATAATTGTAAACCTAAGCTAGGATTTGGTTGTTTCATGTTATCTGAAAATACTTGGGGAGAGGGGAGAATAAATTGGAAGATTGGGATTCACATATACATACTGAAGTGAAGAGAAGTCACTCAGTCGTGTCTGACTCTTTGGGACCCATGGACTGTAGCCCACCAGGCTCCTCAGTACATGGGATTTTCCAGTGGAGTTGGGTTGCCATTTCCTTCTCCAGAGAATCTTCTCTACCCAGGGATTGAACCCGGGTCTCCTGCAGTGTAGGCAGATGCTTTACCATCTCAGCTACCAGGGAAGCCCCATATACACACTATTATATATAAAATAGATAACTAAGAAGGACCTGCTTTGGGCTTCCTTGGTGGCCACTTAAGTGGTGGGAGACATGGTTTCGATCCCTGGGTCAGGAAGATCCCTTGGAGAAGGAAATGGCAACATACTCCTGTATTCTTGACTGGGAAATCCCATGGACAGAGGAGCCTGGTGGGCTACAGTCTATGGGGTTGCTAGAGTTGGACACGACTTAGCTACTAAACAACAACAACAAAGGACCTACTGTAGCTCAGGAAACTCTACGCAATAATCTGTAATGGCCTATTTGGGAAAAGAATCTAAAAAAGATAGATATACATATATGTATAATTGATTCACTTTTGCTGTACACCTGAAACTTAACACAGCATTGTTATTCAGCTATACACTAATAAAAATTTAAAGAAAAAATACTTTTAACTGAAGTTTCATAGATGTTGAAAAAGTGTTTGAGTGTACAGTTTGGTGAAGTCTTACAAACTGAACACACCCAAAAAGTCAGCACCCACATCCATCAAGTTCAGCACCCACATCCATCAAGTTCAGTTGCTCAGTTGTGTCTGACTCTTTGTGACACCATAGACTGCAGCATGCCAGGCTTCTCTGTCCATCACCAATTCCCAGAGCTTACTCAAACTCACGTCCATTGAGTCGTGATGCCATCTAACCATCTCATCCTCTGTTGTCCCCTTCTTGTCCTGCCTTCAATCTTGGCCAGCATCAGAGTCTTTTCAAATGAGTCAGTCCTTTGCATCAGGTGGCCAAAGCACTGGAGTTTCGGCTTCGGCATCACTCCCTCCAATGAATATTCAGGACTGGTTTCCTTTAGGATGGACTGGTTGGATCTCCTTGCTGTCCTAGAGATGCTCAAGAGTCTTCTCCAACACTGCAGTTCAAAAGCATCAATTCTTTGGTGCTCAGCTTTCTTTACAGTCCAACTCTCATATCCATACATGACTACTGGAAGAACCATAGCCTTGACTAGATGGATCTTTGTTGGTAAAGTAATGTCTCTTCTTTTAATTATGCTGTCTAGGTTGGTCATAGCTTTTCTTCCAAGGAGTAAGTGTCTTTTTATTTTGTAACTGTAGTCAGCATCTGCAGTGATTTTGGAGCCCCCAAAGATAAAGTCTCTCACAGTTTGCATTTTTTCCCCATCTATTTGCAATAAAGTGATGGGACCAGATGCCATGATCTTAAGTTTTCTGAATGTTGAATTTGAAGCCAACTTTTTCACTCTCCTCTTTCACTTTCATCAAGAGGCTCTTTAGTTCTCTTCACTTTCTGCTGTAAGGGTGGTGTTATTTGCATACCTGAGGTTATTGATATTTCCCCTGGCAATCTTGATTCCAGCTTATGCTTCTTCCAGTCCAGCAGTTCTCATGATGTACTCTGCATATAAGTTAAATAAGCAGGGTGACAATATATAGCATTGACGTACTCCTTTTCCTATTTGGAACCAGTCTGTTGTTCTGTATCCAGTTGTAACTGTTACTTCTTGACCTGCATACAGATTTCTCAGGAGGCAGATCAGGTGGTCTGATATGCCCATCTCTTTTTAGAATTTTCCAGTTTGTTGTGATGCACACAGTCAGAGGCCTTGGCGTAGTCAATAAAGCAGAAATAGATGTTTTTCTATAACTCTCTTGCTTTTTTGATGATCTAACAGATATTGGCAGTTTAATCTCTGGTTCCTCTGCCTTTTCTAAATCCAGCTTGAATGTCTGGAAGTTCACAGTTCATGTATTGTTGAAGCCCAGCTTGGAGAATTTTGAGCATTACTTTACGAGCGTATGAGATGAGTGCAATTGTGCTATAGTTTGAGCATTCTTTGGCATTGCCTTTCTTTGGGATTGGAATGAAAACTGACCTTTTCCAGTCCTGTGGCCACTGCTGAGTTTTCCAAATTTACTGACATATTGAGTGCAGCACTTTGACAGCATCATCTTTTAGGATTTGAAAGAGCTCAACTGGAATTCCATCACCTCCACTAGCTTTGTTCGTATTGATACTTCCTAAAGCCCACTTGACTTCACATAGGTGAGTGATCACACCATTGTGATTATTTTGGTCTTGATGATCTTTTTTGTATATTTGATTTTGCCAAATAAGTAAACAGTATTATTAGTACCTCAAGCCCTTCCTTGCTCCAGTTCTTGTCACTCTCCTCCCGAAAGCATACATAAGGAAAAAACGAAAGAGAGCATACATAATGACCATCCTCAGTTCTAACAGAGTAGATTAATTTAGCCTGTTTGATGCTTTATAAAATGTATACAGCATGTATACTAGTTTCTGGCATTCTTCACTCAACACGTTTGTGATGCTCAACTAATCTGGTTGTATGTAGTTGTGATTAGTTCATTCTCATTGTTAGGTGGTGCATATACTGTAACATATTTGCAGGGTGAAATTCTGTATAAATGTCACACTCCTTACATTTAGTCATTTGCTTTTGAAGATGATTATTAATAGACCTATTATTTTGAAGCAGATAGATTCTTTTTTTTTCTTGGCTACACTCTGTTGTGGCGCGCAGACTTTCTCCAGTTGCTGTGTGCAGAGGCTTCTTTATTTGTAGAGCATGGGCCCTAGAGCATGGGTGCATCTCTAGTTGTGGTGCACAGGCTTAATTGTTCGGTAGCATGTGGGATCTTAGTTCCCTACTGGGGGTCGAACCTGTATCCCCTGCCTTGGAGGGCTGATTCTTAACCACTGGACCACCAGGGATGTCCCTGAAGCAGATTCTTTTCTTTTTGCTGATCTCCACTGTCTCAGCTTTATTGGCGCTAGCTCTTAAGCATAGAAATTTTGGATGTATATGTAGGTTTTGATGATTTAATCTGTTTCTGCTTCCCATTAGAAAATTGACCATTATTATATATTTTAGCATCTATTTTAAAGTGAGGTCTGTTCAAAGAAAACTTTTGGGTAGTCATTGACAGATTATTTAGTAATATAGAATAGTTCGTGTTTGTTTCGGAGGAGGCCGTGGCAACCCACTCCAATACTCTTGCCTGGAAAATCCCATGGACAGAGGAGCCTGGTAGGCTGCAGTCCATGGGGTCGCTAAGACTTGGACCCGACTGAACGACTTCACTTTCACTTTCACTTTTAACTTTCATCCATTGGAGAAGGCAATGACAACCCACTCCACTTTACTCTTGCCTGGAAAATTTCGTGGACGGGGAGCCTTGTGGGCTGCCATCTATGGGGGTGCACAGAGTCGAACACGACTGAAGCGACTTAGCAGCAGCAGCATGTTTTTATCATTTGACACTTAACTAGACCAAAAGTATTTTTATGAGAAGGACAGTAAAGTGAGTTTATTTTTCTAACTATGTTGGTAGCTCTGATTCAAGTTTTTATGGTTAGAAAATTTTTAACTATTGGCATATTTATTGATTTTCAAATTTTTACTATTCTATTTTTAAAAACCTAGATTGCCTTTTCTTAGAATCATATTGTATAATCTATGAAAATTTTATTTTTAGAAAATGTTTATTTTTGGAGCATTTTTGAAGTTTTTTTCCTAAGAAATTTATGAATCAGGATTGTTTATTATAGGTAAAAGTAACTCTCTTAAAAATTATACCTTTAGTTTTTCATGTTTGAACTTAGTTGGTAGGCTTTTTCTTTTTTATGTAAATTAGAGTCTTTAATAATTACAATATTGAACTGCTTTTACAGACATTGAAGAAAATTATTTTTATCAAATCTGACAAAGGTTTAATATGCTATTTATAATGTAAGAACTCAGCAAATCAATAAGAAAATCTTTACTATCCTGGTAGGTTAGTGGGCAAAGGACAAGAAGAGATAGTTCACAAATAAAGAACTAAAATTAAGATCTATAGCAGAGTGTTTAGTCCTTCAAGCAATCTACTAAATTCAAATTAAAGAAATCATTTTCTGGTACAAATGAACCTACTTACAAAACAGAAACAGACTCACAGATTTAGAGAACAAACTTATTGTTACCCAGGAGAAGGATGGGGGGAAGGAGAGATAGATAGGTAGTTTGGATGGACATGTGCATGTGTGTGCTACATTGCTTCAGTTGTGTGTCTAACTGTTTGCCTACCAGGCTCCTCTGTTCATGAGATTCTCTAGGCAAGAATATCAGAGTATGTTGCCATGCCCTCCTCCAGGGACCTTTCTCACCTAGGGATCAAACCCGTGTCTTTCATGTCTCCTACACTGGCAGACATATTCTTTTCTAGCGCCACCTGGGAAACCCAGATGGACATGTACACACTGCTTTAAAATGGATAACCAACAAGGACCTACTGTGTAGAACTCTGCTCAATGCTATATGGCAGCCTGGATGGGAGGGCAGTTTGGGGGAGAATGGATACATGCATCTGTATGGCCGAGTCTCTTCGCTGTTCACCTAAAACTATCACAACATTGTTAAACAGCTGTACCCCAATACAAAATAAAAAGTTAAAAAGACCATTTTCTTCCCCGAAAGGAATATAATTACTATTCCTTAATAATCATTAAGAGTAAAAAACATAGTTAATGTTAAAATATATTAATGAAACTGATCAGCTCATATTATTGTAAATTGGAAAACAGTTCAGCATTGGATCTCTAGAGTAGCATGTTCTATATATTCTTTAGTTCAATTTTTGCATACTTTGTAGATCCTGTTCTTGTTGAATAATCTAAATGAGCAAACATTCATATGCATAGGTATTTTCATTACAGTATTATTTATAATAGAGAAAATGAGTCATATTATTGTATTGATAATCTCTTGGATTACTTCCAGGATGGCTCATTCATATGGCTGTAGGCAGGAACCCTAAGTTTTTTTGCCACATGGATGTCTTCATAGGGTTGCTTGACTGTCCTTATGACATGGCAGCTTGATCCTTGAGAGAGAACAGGAAGTGCCTTTTGTGACTTAGTTTTAAAAGTCCCACGTCATTTCTACCACATTTGATTTGTTAAAAGTGAACCACTAAGTCCAGCCTACATCCAATGAGAGGAAAAGTAAGCACTACTTCTTTAAGAAAGGAGTATCAAAGAATTTGTGGATATATTCTAAAACCACTTCAAATGTCTAGCATTTAAATAGAACACAAAATTGAAATTATAGTGATTACAGTAAAAAAAAAAAAGAAAAGAAAACTAAAAAGAACAGAAGGAATCTTAATGATTGTGTTAAGATTTGGAGAGCAGGAATGAGTTTTCCCCTTCTACATTTTCCAAACTGTGTTTTTATGTGACTTTTGCAACAGAATTTTGTCATCAGGCTGTTTAGTTAGCATAAGTAGATCATGATCTTTCTCTTTGAGTCATTATATAATTTTTTCCCATTTTTAATTTGTTTTTTTTTGTGGTGAGATACATGTAACATAAAATTTACCATATTAATCATTTTCCAGGATTCAGTTGAGTGGTACTAAATACACTAATAATGTTATGTAGTCATAGTAACCATTCATCTCTAGAACTCTTTTCATTTTGCAAAAATGAAACTCTATACCCATTAGACAATAGTTTCCTATTTCCCCCTTCTCCCAGCCCCTGTCAGCAGCTATTTTACTTTTCGCTCCTATGATTTGGACTATTCTAGGTATCTCATATAAGTGGAATCATGTAGTATTTGTCTTTGTAACTGGCTTATTTCACTTAGCATAATGTTCTCAAGGTAGCATAATGTTCTCAAGGTTCATTTATTGTAGAATATGTCAAAATATCCCATCTCTTTAAGACTGAATGGGTCATTGAAAAAGCAAGAGAGTTCCCAAAAAACATCTATTTCTGCTTTATTGACTATGCCAAAGCCTTTGACTGTGTGGATCACAATAATCTGTGGAAAATTCTGAAAGAGATGGGCATACCAGACTGTCTGACTTGCCTCTTGAGAAACCTGTATGTAGGTCAGGAAGCAACAGTTAGAACTGGACACGGAACAGCAGACTGGATCCAAATAGGAAAAGGAGTACGTCAAGGCTATACATTGTCACCCTGCTTATTTAACTTATTTGCAGAGCACATCATGAGAAACGCTGGGCTGGAGGAAGCACAAGCTGGAATCAAGATTGCTGGGAGAAATATCAATAACCTCAGATATGCATATGACACCACCCTTATGGCAGAAAGTGAAGAAGAACTAAAGAGCCTCTTGATGAAAGTGAAAGAGGAGAGTGAAAAAGTTGGCTTAAAGCTCAACATTCAGAAAACTAAGATCATGGCATCTGGTTTCATCACTTCATGGCAGATAGATGGGGAAACAGTGGAAACTGTTGCTGACTTTATTTTTTGGGGCTCCAAAATCACTGCAGAAGGTGATTGCAGCCATGAAATTAAAAGACACTTACTCCTTGGAAGGAAAGTTATGACCAACCTAGACAGCATATTAAAAAGCAGAGACATTACTTTGGCAACTAAGGTCCATCTAGTCAAGGCTATGGTTTTTCCAGTGATCGTGTATGGATGTGAGAGCTGGACTGTAAAGAAAGCTGAGTGCCGAAGAATTGATGCTTTTGAACTGTGGTATTGGAGAAGACTCTTGAGACTCCCTTGGACTGCAAGGAGATCCAACCAGTCCATCCTAAAGGAGATCAGTCCTGGATGTTCATTGGAAGGACGGATGTTGAAGCTGAAACTCCAATAATTTGGCCACCTGATGCGAAGAACTGACTCATTTTAAAAAACCCTGATGCTGGGAAAGATTCAGGGCAGGAGGAGAAGGGGACGACAGAAGATGAGATGGCTGGATAGCATCATCTACTCGATGGCCATGGGTTTGGGTGGACTCCAGGAGTTGGTGATGGACAGGGAGGCCTGGCGTGCTGTGATTCATGGGGTTGCAAAGATTTGGATACGCCTGAGTGACTGAACTGAACTGAATAATGTTGTATGTATACACTGAAAGTGAAAGTGAAGTCGCTCAGGCGTGTCTGACTGTTTGTGACCCCATGGACTGTAGCCTAAGAGGCTCCTCCATCCATGGAGTTTTCCAGGCAAGACTGCTGGAGTGGGGTGCCGTTGCCTTCTCCAGGGGATCTTCCCCGACCCAGGGCTCGAACCCGGTTCTCCCTCACTGCAAGCAGACGCTTTTACTGTCTGAGCCACCACACTGCATTTTACTTATTTTATCATTTGTTTATGGACACTTTGGTTGCTTTCATCTTTTGACCGCTGTGAGCAATGCTGTGAACAAATACCTCTTCAAGATTCTGCTTTCAATTCTTCTGTGCTGGACCATATGATAGTGTTCCTTTAAAATTTTGAGGGACTACTGAGCTATTTTCCATTGCAGCTGTACCATTTTACATTCCAACAAACAGTGCACAAGAGTTACAGTTTCTCCACATCTTCATTAACACTTTTGTTTGTTGGTTGGTTTGATAGTAGCTATCCTAGTTTATGTGAGGTTGTTATGATATAATTTTTAATAGTTTAGTTTTCCAAGCAAAAATAAAGTTATTAAGATATCAGGAACTCTTAAGAGAATATAAAGACAACTTTTAGAGATGACAAAATTCTTTTTTGACTTTCACAAAAGGCGAGATAGGGCATTTTCTTCACTGATATTATAATGTTGATTTTCAATGAATGCTGATGATGTGATTGCAGGTAAATTGGCAGGATGAGGAGCAGCAAATCAAAAGAGGTGCCTTTACCAAATCCAAGGAACTCTCAAAGCACGGATACTATTCAAGGTATGATTTGTTTTTTTTTTTAAACTGATCTTAATGCTTTGTTTAGTTCCTGTGCCTAAGATTTTGGGCTATTCAGTAAATGAAAATACCCATGTGCTTTGGTTTATAACAAATGGATAAATGCTTTTTAAAATTCAGTTTCATTTTAAATATACATATGTACTTTATCTTCAGTGGCATCCAATAGTAAACTGCCTTGTAAAGCAATATGTTCTTTTTAAAAAAGAATTAGTATATGTAAAATTAGTTATATATAATATCTTACATTAAATTCTGACTTAATGTCATTGAACTTCCTGTTTTTAGTGATGCATGGGGGTAACTTTAATTTAGGACTTGATTTTTTTGAGGGACTTTGATAAATGAGTACATCTGGAGCAAGATAATTGGGTTCGTGAGGGACCTGGACATCATGTCACATGAGGAGCATTTAGAGAAGATGAAAATATTTATCCTAGAGAAGGCTGACTCAGGGGAAATATATAGACTATTTGAGTATATACTCTTTGAAGGGCTATTGTCTGAAAGAATGAATAGATGTTACCTTTGTTTCTACTAGTAGGTTGAAGTCTGGTGTAGTTTTCTGATCTTTTCATATCATAATATGAAATGCAGTATGGTACTTAACTGTGTATTTGTTCAACTCATTGGGATAAACTGAGGATACTGCTTATTGTTGGATAGGGGTGTTAGTCTGTTTGTCCTGTGGGATCAGTGTCCTAAGGGGATCAGTGCCTAATACAGCTCTGAACCGTGTATTGGGAAGCTAGGCTTTACAGGGTGGGAGAAGAATCATGTTTTGGCTCAGTGTAATAAAGCACTTGCTGGAGAATAGTTCTGCCTAATAAAGTGGTTCTCAAACTTTTGAGTGCTTTTGGGAGCTTATTAAAATGCAAATTTCAAGGTCCACTTCAGAGATCCTAATTCAGTAAATATTAATGTTGCCCAGCAGATATAACCGCACCATGGGATGCACTTTCTCAGACCAAGGCTGCTGTAAGTAATTATAGGTTCCATTTATTTCCTTCTAGTTTAAAATTTTCTGTTATGATTGAATAGATTAAAATTCTTTTCTATAGTGCTGTTTTATAAGAAAATAGTTAAACTTTTCAATATGATAAGTTATATACTATGTTACAAAATGAACATTAGACTATTAGATTAGTTGAACATTACAACTATTAGATAGTAAAGCAATAATTAGGACATTAAGTATCAGAAACATTAACACTATGGCATATAAAATATTAAACTTTTTTGTGTTATTCTGCTTTAGTTGGTATGTTGAGATGAAGATTTAAAACGTAGAATTTATTAGAGAAGGTAGGACTGTGTCTATGTAGGAAGCTCACAGAGCGGAAATGAAAGGGACAGCTTTTTCTTGAGTGGACTGTGAGTCACCTACTGGTTTTTTGTGGCAGTAACAGGCTGTTTTCTCTTAGCACTGCTGAAGAAGAATGATTATGGGCCACCGTTCTCATTTATATTCTGTCTAGCCTTGTCTGGAGTTTAGGAATCCAGATTTGTCAAGTGATACATAGCTCTTTAAAAAGAGACCTTTTCCTTTTCCTTTTCATTTGCTTTCTAGGCAAATTGCTTTTCTAATATATATTAGGTTGGTGCAAAAGAAATTGTGGTTTTTGCATTATTGAAACTTGCCATTTGATATTGGAATACACTCTAAATGTGGTTATATTATACATCGTTTTAATGCGCATTTCTCACTTTATTTTTTTTTGCTAATTACTTATATTACTTGCTGCTTGTTTTATATTTATTTTAGACTATGGAAGTGATGTTAGACAAAAAGCAGATTTGAGTGATTTTCTTGAGTTCAAAATAGGTCATTTGAAGCAACAGGGGCAACTGACAACAACAATGCTTTTGGACCAAGAACTGCTAATAAATGTCCAGTGTAGTGGTAGTTCAAGAAGTTCTGAAAAGGACGAGACACTTGAAGATAAAAGAGCATAGTGGCCGGCCATCAGAAATTAACATGAGTAATTGAGAGCCATCATCGAATTGATCCTTATCTAACTATTCGAGAAGTTGCTGAAGAACTCAGTGTTGACCATTCTACAGTTGTGCAGCATTTGAAGCAAATCGGAAAGGTGAAAAAGCTCTATAAGTGGATGCCTCATGAGCTGACTAGAAATCAAAAAAATTGTCATTTTTAGAAGTGTTTTCTCTTATTCTATACAACATCAGTGAACCATTTCTCAATCGGATTGTGTCATGTAATGAAAAACAGATTTTATATGACAACCAGCAACAACCAGCCAAGTGGTTGCACTGAGAAGCAACTCCAGAGCACCACCCTAAGCCAGACTTGCATCAGTAAAGGGTCCTTGTCACTGTGTGGTGGTCTGCTGCCCGTCTCATCTACTGCAGCTCTCTGAATCCCAATGAAACCACTACCACTGAGAAATATGCTCAGAAAATCAATGAGATGCACCCAAAAATCGCAATACCTGCAGTTGGTATTGGTTAACAGAAAGGGCCTATTTTTTCTCCATGACAGCGCCCAACTGCATGTCGCACAACCAGCACTTCAAAAATTGAATGAATTGGGCTACAAAGTTTTGCCTCCAAATCCAGATATTTACCTGACCTCTTGCCAACCAACTACTTCTTCTTCAAGTATCCCAACAACTTTTTATAGGGATAATGCTTCCACAGCCAGCAGGATGCAGAAATTGTTGAATCCTGAAGCACAAATTTTTATGCTACAGAAATAAACTTCTCATTGGCAAAAATGTGTTGATCGTAGTGGTTCCTATTTTGATTAATAAAGATGTGTTTGAGCCTCGTTATAATGATTTAAAATTCGCAGTCTGAGGGCTGCCCTGTTGGGTTAGTGGTAAAGAATTCACTTGCCAATGCAGGAGACAGAGATTTGAGCCCTAATCCACAAAGATTCCACCTGCTGCAGAGCACAACAGCTGAGTTCGAGAGCCTGGAAACCAAGACTACCGAAACCCTTATGCCCTAGAGCCTGTGCTTCCCAACAAGAGAAGCCACTGGAATGAGAGGCCCACACCCCACAACTAGAGAGTAGCCCCCACTCTCTGCAGCTAGAGACTGAAGCCCACAAAGCAATGAAGACCCAGGCCAGACAAAAATAAATAAATAAAATTATTTAAAAAAAGCCACAGTCTACAAAGAATTAATCTCAAAAATATACAAGCAACTCCTGCAGCTCAATTCCAGAAAAATAAACGACCCACTCAAAAAATGGGGCAAAGAACTAAACAAACATTTCTCCAAAGAAGACATACAGATGGCTAACAAACACATGAAAAGATGCTCAACATCACTCACTATTAGAGAAATGCGAATCAAAACCACAATGAGATACCATTTCACACCAGTCAGAATGGCTGCTATCCAAAAGTCTCCAAACAATAAATGCTGGAGAGGGTATGGAGAAAAGGGAACCCTCCAGCACTGCTGGTGGGAATGCAAACTAGTACAGCCACGATGGAGAACAGTGTGGAGATTCCTTAAAAAATTGGAAATAGAACTGCCATATGACCTAGCAATCCCACTGCTGGGCATACACAGTGAGGAAAGCAGAACTGAAAGAGACACATGTACTCCAGTGTTCATCACAGCACTTTTTATAATAACCAGGACATGGAAACAACCTAGATGTCCATCAGCAGATGAATGGATAAGAAAGCTGTGTTACATATGCACAATGAAATATTACTCAGCCATTAAAAGGAATACATTTGAATCAGTTCTAATGAGCTGGATGAAACTGGAGCCTATTACACAGAGTGAAGTAAGCCAGAAAGAAAAACACCAATACAATACACTAACACATATATATGGAACTTAGAAAGATGGTAATGATAGCCCTGTATGTGAGACAGCAAAAGAGACACAAATGTATAGAATAGTCTTTTGAACTCTGGGAGAGGGTGAGGGTGGGATGGTTTGGGAGAATGGCATTGAAACATGCGTATTATCATATGTGAAACAAATCGCCAGTCCAGGTTCGATGCATGATACAGGGTGCTCGGGGCTGGTTCACTGGAATTACCCAGAGGGAGGGAGGTCGGGGGAGGGGGATTTCAGGATGGGAACACATGTATACCCATGGCGAATTCATGTCAATGTATGGCAAACCAATACAATATTGTAAAGTAATTAGCCTCCAATTAAAATAAATAGATTTATATTAAAAAAGTCAGTCTGAACTGTAATTATGTTTGCACCTACCTTATATATGTATGTGTTTGTGTATGTATATATATTTATACATTTGTCTTATTTGCTTGTTTTGTATTCTACCAGAATTCAAGTCATCTATTTCTTAACTGTGTAAATTTGATACTTTCTGTCCAATAGTGTTTTGTTTTTTTTAATTTTCTTTATTGTGTTGGTTTTGCCGTACAATGACATGAAACCGCCATGGGTTTACATATACTCCCCCTCCAGAACCCCTCTCCCTCCTCCCTCCTGTCCTATAGTGTTTTGAACTGATTCGAAAGTCAATCTGGAAAAGGTACTATAACCTAGATTTGGTCATAATGCAGAGTCAGCTTTTGGGTCCATGAATATAGCAATCAGCACATATTCTCCCTGAACATTGTAAATTTATAATATAAGAATAGCTTTTATCACCAATTAAATTTAGAGCTAAACTAACTTAGAGCTGAATTTTTAATAGTTTTTTTAAAAAAAATTATTGAGGTTTTAAAAATAATTTTTAGGGGTGATCAATGGTTCATAATATAAATGGGGGCACAATCTGTATAGAACTATTAATTTTGTGAGTGCATTGCACTACAAAAATCTGAAAGAAGATAAATCAGACTTTTACACAAAGTTTTTATCTCTTGTGGTGGAATTTTTGAATTTTGAATAATTTTATTTTTTTCTACTATTTTCTGTTTTCTTCAGGTTTTCTCCTGTAAGCATTTAGGAGAAAATACTTTTTAAAATCATTGATGGTTATATCAAAAGTCAACTTAACTGTAGTGCTTGGAAACCTGAATTTTATCTTATTAACTTTGTCCTTATTGTGAAACTTATTTTATAAATATAAAATGATAAAAAGTTGTGGCTATTTAAATAATCCAAAATTTTAGTCTAGAGGAATTGTTCTTTCCTCACTTTTGCATGTAAAACGTAAAAAATATGTAGAAATGCACAAAGTATGTAGCATAATGATATGCAACATACAATGTCAGAAAATTTACTGCTTTTAAAAAACTCACCAATTAAAAAATAAGTCAACAGGTCAAATAGAAAACTCTCGATATTCTATAGACATTTTGATTTTTGTGTTCAAATTTGGGCAGCATTGGCCAATTGCTTAAGTAGTAAATAATAGAAAAACTATTGTTTTTAGTTCAAATTAAGCATTCTTAAGTTTTTTCTCCTTTGGAGAAAGTTGTTGGACAGTATAATTTAAGTAATTAAATTGATGGTAGCTGGTTTAGAATAGAATTAACCTATTTGTTTTGATGGTGTTTAAACTTTAGCTGAGACACATTGAAAACAAACTGGAAGTAGCCCCTACGAGTACAGCTGTATTTGATTCTGTCATGGATACCAAGAAATCTGCAAGTGCTACCAGAAAAATTAGTAGAAAAGGTATGTCTGAGGTGACTTCCAAAGATATAAATATATTAAATATGGAGTTTTGGTGTTTCAGTTTAATTTCTCCATATAGTCCCATGTTCTTTTGTCAGAGACTAGATGCTTCATCAGCATTTAGTTTTTTTCCTTTGGTACTGAGTAGTTATGAAGCAGCCTCATATTCAGTGACTGTAGACGATGTTTTCACCATCTTGATCAGGGACTTAGCACCACAGCATCACCTTTGGCAGTGAGTTTTCATTTGTTAGTGAGAATTTGATTTTGAGCTTTTAGGGTTATATATGTCCTTTTTTAAAAAAACTCACAGATATTTCAGTTAGAAATTTAGTTGACTTAAGACTTTTTTTTTTTGATTGGGATTTATGATCTAAATTAGAATATTTGTCTTACAGATACTATCATAAATTGACACTATCAATATTTTCTTTGGTTACCTTTCATATATTTAATTTTGTGGTTGCATAATTAGTGGAATAAACATGGAGATTAACTGAAACTATGATTCTTTTTATTAATCTGTCAGTCTGTTGGGTTTTATCTGATGCATCTTTTTTGAAGTGAGAGCATTTGACAAAAAGGAATTTTTTTATTTAGAATTTTACTTTGCATTGTTTGCTTAGAATGCAGTCTTTTTCTATAGGTTGAGTTACTGTAATAATATAACCTGAATTTTTTTGATCTACTTGCATTATGTCCAGCTCAAGAGTCCAGAAACAATAAGATACCTAAGTTATTTTCTTAAATGCTAGCCACATTCAGAGACAGTTGTATTTTATATTATGTGTTTTCATAGATTTCCTTTTTCTTCAGATGCTAGATACCTGGATGATTCTTGGGTTAATGCTTCAGCCTCCAAATTTTCTAAATCACGAAAAGAGAAATCTCGTAGTCCTCTCAGAGCTACCACCCTGGAGAGTAATGTAAAAAAAATTAATCGTGTTGAGTTTCGTGACCCTTTGGTTTCTTACAGGTTAGTGTGGGTTTCTTTTTTGTTTTTTTAATTATCTGTAGAGTTAACCTTAGTACTTGGTACTAATATTATAGTTTATTTTCTCAGTTTTTCATCACATTCTGGATCTAGTATTATTACCTTTTCCATTTTCCAAAAAGGTAAAGCAAAATCTTTTATATTATGAAATGCTAACTTTCTGTTCTTTTATAGATTGAATATTTGGGGAGAAGTAGTAATATTTGCCCCAGACCACTCCATTGTAATATGTTTCCTACAAATAAATTATTTAGTTTCTGGAAGTATGGCTTTCTTCTCCCTTATATCTCAGATTGGGTGTTCTACATAGTGGTCTTCACATAGTTTAGTTTTCTTCTCTTTTTTGAGTTGGAGGGGGTGTAGCATTAATCAGTTACCTAACATTTCTTTCTTCTGAGAATGTGAGTTGGTTTATTGTTTGACTGTGTTGCCAGTGGCTCCTTTCAACAATTTAGTTAGATGTTCAAGACTGATTAATGAATTTTAATATATGAATAGTATAAAATGCTTTGCATTTTTGTTAGCTAATATAGGATATTCAGCAGATAAAATGAAAGAGTTTTGTATTAGAGGGACATTTTAACTACTGATAGAAATATGTTCTTGCAAATAGTATTAAGTAATAGACACTGAAACTTACAGTTCCTTGTTTCGTTTATAATAATTTTTTAGTATTTTGAAGTGTCAGTCAGTAAACTAAGAAGTTTAATGATGGTGCTTGGAAGTACTTAGTTTTTATACTTGCTGTTGTTCAGTTGCTGAGTCATGTTTGATTCTTTGCGACCATCAACTGCATCATGCCAGGCTTTCCTGTCCTTCACTATCTTCCCAGGTTTGCTCAAGCTCATGTCCAGTGATTCAGTGATGCCTTCCAACAATCTCATCCTCTGTTGCCCCATTCTCCTCTTGCCCTCAATCTTTCCCAGTGTCAAGATCTTTTCCAATGAGTTGGTTCTTCACATCAGGTGGCATTCAGCATCAGTCCTTCCAATGAATATTCAGGGTTGATTTCCTTTAGGATTGACTGGTTTGATCTTCTTGTTTTCCAAGGGACTCTCAAAAGAGTAGTCTCCAGCACCACAGTTCAGAAGCATTGTTTCTTCAGCACTCAACCTTCTTTATGGTCCAACTCTCACATCTTATATTTGAGATAAAAAATTTGGGTGATGAAAGTGAATTATGCTTCCCCGGTGGCTCAGCAGTAAAGAATCTGCCTATAATGCAGGAGCTGCGGGTGACATGGGTTTGTTCCCTGGGTTGGGAAGATCCCCTGGAGGAGGGCATGGCAACCCACTCCAGTATTTTTGCCTGGGGAACCCCATGGACAGGGGAGCCTGGTGTGCTACAGTCCATAGGATCACAAAGAGTTGGACACTGAAGCAACTTAACACACAAGCATGCAGAGGTAAATTATGGGTTTGATTTTCACTGTGTTCCATTTGATGTAATTTTGAAATATCTAGGTGAAAATTTTCAGTAGGCAGTTGAATGTTTGGATTGCGATGTGTGTGGAAAAGTCAGTGCTGCGAATATAAAGATGGGAGTTTTCAGCAGCATTGAAGTGTTAAAAGTGAAAAAAATAAATAGAGAAAAGGCCAGGGACTTAATCTGGGCACAAGTGCATAGAAAAAGGAGAAAGGGAAAATTTAAAAGAATAATGAGATGCCTAGAAACATAATCGCTATCAGAATCGAAACTAAATTACTATTTCTATTCTAATGTTCTTTCTGCAAATAATACTACCTCACATTTAAAATTGTGTAAATTATATATCTTTTAAGAAAAGAAACAAATACCCATAGGATAGCTGTGAATAGAACACCCTTCGCCTGGCCAGCTCCGTTCATCATCTAAAACTCACCTTTTATCACCTTCTGTATGAAAGACTGCTATATCTGTTTCTACCCCATTTCATCCCCTAGCTTATTCAACCCTTCCTCTGTGCTTCCCAGGTGGCACTAGTGGTAAAGAACCTGCTTGCTAATGCAGGGGACAGAAGAGACTCAGGTTCGATCCCTGAGTCAGGAAGATCCCCTGGAGAAGGGCATGCCAACCCACTTCAGTATTCTTGCCTAGAGAATCCTATGGACAGAGGAGCCTGGCAGGCTGTAGTTCATAGGGTCGTAAGGAGTCGGACACAACTGAAGTGACTTAGTACTACCTGTGCTTCCTCTGTTGGAGCATTTTCATGCTGCATTATACTTTGAATCATGTGTACCCATTACATTACTTTATGTAAAACTACAAATCTGTCTCATTCCCAAGCCATTATCTTAATGCTTGTCATTTAACTTAGTATTCTGTAGTTATTTTTTCCAGCATTTTATTATGATAATTTTCATATTTATAGAAAAGTTGAAAGAATTGCATAGTGAGCATCCTTATTCATAGTAGATATTTAATGAGTGAGTGAAATACTGTGTGAAATTACTTTTTTTTTTTTAAAAAGTTCATTTATTTTGATCTATCTAATTTGGCTCTGCTGGGTCTTAGTTGTGGCATGCTGAGATCTTTAGTTGCAGCATGCGGGATCTAGTTCCCTGACCAGGGGTGGAACCTGGCCCCCTTCATTGAGAGTGCAGAGTCATAGCCATTGGACTACGAGGGCAGTCCCTACTTTACTTTTTTTTGGTAAATTGTCCTTCCCTCAGGATTAAAACATGTAGGTAACGTACCATTTTATACTTTATTTTATTCTCTCATTGTTTAGTCGCTAAGTTGTATCTGACTCTTTGCAATCCCTTGCACTGTAGCTTGCTAGGCTTCTCCGTCTTTGGGGTTTCCCCGGCAAGAATAGTGGAGTAGGTTGCCATTTCCTTCTCCACGGCATCTTCCTGACCCAGGCATAGAATCACATCTCCTGCATTGGCAGGTGGGTTCTTTACCGCTGAGCCACCAGGGATTCCTATTTTATTCTCTGCTGATTTTATACCTTAATCATTTCAACAGTGAGTTGCAGTCTGGTCAAGATAGTGAAAATAATTGACTTTAGTCTTGATCTCTAGTGGAAGCTGCAGAACTCAGTTCTCAGCCCCCATCTTATTTAATAATCAGCCTCTTAGAAGAGGGTCTAATGTTTTTTGAGTCATGGAACCCAGTGAGAATCTGATGAAAGCTATAGACTGTCTCCTTAGAAAAATGCACACACTCGTGCACTCGTGATAGCTGCAGAATTACCATATTTTGCTGTAATAGAGCCATGACTTTAATAATTTTTGTGATATTTAGAGTTTTATGCCTAAACTGAAATATATAGATCAGTAATATACAATGGCACCATCAAAGTGAACCACACATATGTAATTTAAATATTTTTAGTAGTCACATGCATACACCCAAAGATGTTGTATGGTCTTTTTTTTTTTTAATTTTTAAAAATCTGGTATGTAATTTACACACAGCACATCTCAGTTTGGGTTAAGCACATTCAAGCACTCAGTTGCCACATGTGGCAAATGTCTACTCTTTCAGAACTTGGAGGTCCTGATGATTGTTATGTCTGTTTTTATAATTTTGTTGGGTAATTTTTCATGTCTTCTTCCTACTGCTGAAGCTTGTCTTCATTAATCTCCCTTGTAAAAACTGCTTCTGTTTCTAAAATATAACTTACTAGAATGCTATGTAAAAGCAAAATAGTTTCTCAGGGAATACTTTTGCTAGTGTTTTTGTGAGTAGAGAATATGGATTCTGTGATACGTGCTTTGGCTGTGTCCAGTCTTCTTTGCCTACTCTGGAATTTCTAGACATGCTTTACATAATTTGAAGCTGCCAAAAAAGTTGTCTGTAGTTCAGAGAGATTTAACTTTACTAATCATATTTATTTGGAGGTGAATGTTTATTGTATTTCCATTTTATTTCTACTCCCAATCTATTTGCTAATTTCATACACTATTTAGAAGTTATATATGTGAAATGACAGAATTTGAGAACTTTTCCCCCTAGTTCTTAAGATTTTATGGGAAAGTAAAATGTACATTTTGGTAGTAAGTGTCAAATGAATATTCAAAATCAGATTGTTATTCTGCTTTCTGGGGTTCTTAAGGAAATCTCTGCATGCATCTTTTGCATAGTTCTTATTTTATAATATGCACATTATGATTTAGATTATTTGCCACCTTTGATACTCAGGGGGCATTGAGCATTGAATTTTAATAGTAGTAATGATTATCTTGTTATTTCTAACCTACTAAAGTATCTAGGTTTTGGGGTCTCTAGTTTTACTTCAAGTTCTCCATTCAGTTTGTATAACTGGTTTTTGTATTCTTTATTTAAAGCTTATTATTTTTTAATAATAGGGAAGTCCATGGCACACCATCCAGTATAAGTCCCAGCCATTTAGAGTCAAAGCATGTATATTGTGTGGATGTTAATGAAGAGAAGAAGCCTGAGAGTGGGAACCGGTTGATATGCAGTCTAGAAGACCGGAATATACTTTGCTGTGATTTTGAGAGCTCCCAGTCATCTGCCGTCGATGATACAGTTGTTAGGTTTTTAAATGATCGACCAACAATTGATGCATTGCAAAATTCCGAATGTTTGATTAAGGTGGCAGCTACCGTGAGAAGTGATGAAGAAAAACCTAATAGAACAAAAGGAAATGAGAACACTTTGAAGTCTTCTGTGTGTAACATGGGATATAACATTGATTCAAAAGTGTTACGGTTAACTGACTCTTCTCCATCTTCTACTAGTACTTGTAATTCCCAAAGATTAGATATCCTAAAGCGACGACAACATGATGTCAAACTGGAAAAACTCAAGGAGCGGATTAGGAAACAGTGGGAACATTCAGAAGAAACCAATGACCAGGGCCAGAATCTGGGTCATATTGACCATCCAGGAATGGTTGTTAATGTTGATAGCTCAGTGACAACAAAAGTCAGGAAAGTGGCAACAGCACCACCTGCTCCAACATATAAAGGTTTGTAATCAGTGTTTGCATCTTCTCTTTTCCTACCATCTTGTCTCCCTGTTTCTCTAGGATGTATTCAAGTAGAGAGGATCATCTTTAGAATAGGGAGTGATTCTCAAATCAAACGCATAAAAAAATTAATTCAAAGTGCATGCTAAAAATGCAGATTCAGATCCCTCAAGAGGTTCTTTTAGTTTGAGACCTACCGTATGAACCTTTAATAAGTTGAACAAAAGAGAAAATAAAAATTAGTATAAGTTTCAGAGAACTGAAAGAATATTGCTCTTATTCTGCCATTGTATTTCGATTGTTATTAGAAATTCTTTCAGAAGCAATGTTTGAAAGATGCTTCAATCACTGCTAGTTAATATTTGGTTACAGAATATCTTGGCACTGACATTTTGATCCTGTTTTGTTAACCTTAGAATTTTGACAGGGGTTTTCTCCATGTTTAAGAAAACAATAAATCAGATTTCCATTGAGAAGATGCTTTTCAGAGAGAATTTCTGCTTTCAGCCCAACTCAAGTTTTTATATATGGTGGTTTTAGTAGTTTGCATTTTTATGTTCTTGAAATTATTTTCACAGGGTCAGGGTCATCCATGTAAAATTTTGATTCACTGATGAGGTTACTCTGTTAGACTTTTGTCTTAGAGTTCCTATCATTCTGGCCTTTCTTTGCACATATTTTTTCAAGTTCAGTATTTATAAATGTATGAAGATCAAAATATGATCAAGATTGATTTATTCTGTTAATTTTAACAGAACAAACTTAACTATCTACAGTCTGAACAATTTATCAGTTTTTTTGTGATATGTTTTGCTAGTAATATTCATTATGAATTAAAGATAATTAGCATTTTATTCTAGATAATTTAAGATAAAATTGTGGGTAGTTCCCTTAATAAATTCTTTCTTATCCTTCAAGTTGTTTGTGTGCCATGTAGAAATTGTCCACATTGCTGAGAAAGCAGTTAGCAAATGATGAGGTCAGAAGTTCTTGCTGGTTCTAAGATAGTGATTATATAAAACTTTGGCTATATTTATATCAGACTCATTAAATGCAGATTGTAACTTGAAGGTTTGTTCATTCTAGAAGTCAAAAGTCTGCAGTTTCAAAAATCCTTCCACTAAGGCAGAGTTAAGGTGGTTGGTTTGAATCTGTATTTTATTTAATAATTTATAAAAATCTAAAACTTAAGAAAAGAAAGCAACCTTAAAGAATCAGAGTGAAAATCTTAAGTATGACTTTGAGTTGTGACTAGATTTTGTATATTTCTTTTATTACTAGTTTTAATACTTTAGTTTCCATATTAAAATATATTATGAATTTAACTTTTATGAGGTTAACTTATGAAATATAGTATACATTTCAGAAATCATAATAGAAAATGGTTTCCAGTGGTATCCTGAGCAGTGGATTTATCTTTTCCAACAGTGAAGAACTGTTTTTCTGCTAACTTTTTGTCAGTGTAAATTAAAAGTATCTTAATATACTGTCTTCTAAAGTGACATTTTGATTTCATTTGTTTAAATACTATTTAATAAATTCATTCAATTCACAATTGAAAAGATGAAAAAGACATAAATTGAAAAGCTGTATCATTCTTGTGCTTCAGTCACCTGGTCCCCTTTCTGGAGGTTACTTATGTTAACAGTTTATGTATCATTCCAGAGATAATTTTCTCTTACACAAATGAAAGAGAGAGAGAGAGAGAGAGAGAAGGAGATTTTTCTTTGTCTTTTTGTATAGTTGTTAGTATATGAAAGCCATTCTAAATACATTACATTTACATGTGTATATGTTTTGAAGTAGTGAACACAGTCGTTCTCCCTTGTTTTATACTTAGTAGTCTACATATCTTTTTCTTTCTGGTTTAAGTGCCCAAGAAGGTTAAGCCTATACTGATCATCTGTATTTTACTTCAAGACTTAGTTCAGTGTCTTGGACACAAATGCAGTGTAAATTTTTTTATTCTGTTCAATAAATTCAATTAGTAAGAAAAACTGTGCACAAAGAGAATGGAAATAAAAACTGGGGAGCAGAAAGAGAAACTTATGTAGATACTGAAAGCTGCTTAAAGTTAACTTGTAAGTAAAGATGCAAATATAAAGAAAGGCTCTCATAAAGATAAAGTTTCCTAAAGAGAAGAGAAGAAAAAATGACAAGGTTGAATGTAGAGAGATGGAATGAGGGTAAGAAATGTTGGGAGAAAGATAGGTTTACATGGGATTGCCACACTTGCTTGTTATAAACTGTAGTTTGCAATAGACTAAACACTATGTATATAAACTTTTTGTTTATATAGCTATAAGCATAGTTGTGTGTGCCCCATGGTACAAATTTCAGGTAAAATTAAGCTTATGCTGTTGTCGTAAGAGCTGAATAGATTATTTTCTATTAGACGTGTACTATTTTACCAGTAACATTTTATCTAGCACTTTTAAAGTGCTTTTACCAATTTTTGACTCCATTAAATTGATTTAATTTTTACAAAATATTTAATGGCAGTTCTTTGGTAAGTTGAGCCCATTTGAAAATACAAATCTTTTTACTATTCTGATTATCATCCATATTCATTACTTTATCTTTTTTTGCAAAGTAACATTTTAAGTTTAGTATATTTCTTAAGGAAAGGTGATAAATTTTAAGTAGGAAATTAGAATGATAATTTCTAGGAAATAGCACATGTGTAATGTTTGTTAGGGAATTGAACAAGTATGTTTTAAGGAACTATTTTCCACACTTTGGTTGTCTGATTTTGCCTGTGTAGACAAGCTTGTCCAGTTGTTCAGCCATAGGCAAAATCAGGCAGATGGTAGTGATTAATGCCTGTCTTCAAAGAAAAGAAGAGTGAGTATTGTTTTTTCTCCTCAGATTTGAAAAGGTAGTTTGTTTCTCTGATATCCATAATTTATGATTGACATTCTTTTATCATTTAATTTGGTACTTCTCCATTTCTAGTCTTTTTGATCAAATGTAAATTGCTTTGTCTAACTGAAGCTTACTTTTCCAAATAGCACTTGTTAACACATTATGTGGTAGCTAATGATGTATTCTTCTTTTAAAAGCTTATAAAGCTGTTCAGCATTTAATTATTAGGGATGCACAAATCAAAACCACAGTTAGATACCATTTCATACCTATGAGGTGACTATAATAAAAAAGACAATAACAAGTGAAGATATGGAGAAATTGCTGGTAAAAATGTAAAATGGTGCAGTTTCTTTAGAAAACATTTTGACAGTTCCTCAACAAGTTCAACATAAGAGTTACCATATGACCCAGCAATTCTACTCCTAGATATACTACCCAAGGGAATTGAAAAGATATATTTACACACATCCTTGTGCATATATGTTTATAATGACATTATTCATAATAGCCAAAAAGTAGAAACAGCCAAGATGTTCATAAACTGGTAAATGAATAAGCAAACATTAATATATCTGTACAATGGAGTATCATTCAACAATAAAAGCTAAGTGAAAGAAGCCAGACACAAAAGGCCACATATTGTAGGATTCTGTTTATATGGAAATGTCCAGAATAGGCAAATCTATAAAGACAGAAAATAGTTGAGTAGTTGGCAAGGAATAGAGGTAGTGGTGTGGGGAGCGACTGCTAATGGGCATAGGGTTACTTTTCAGGGTGATGAAATGCTCTAGAATTAGATGGTGGTGATAGTTGTATAACTATCTGAATATCCTAAAAAGCAGGGAGTTGTACACTTTAAAAGAGTGAGTTTTATAGTATATTAATTTATTTCACTTAAAATTAAGAATATAACAAAACTTTGAATGCAATATTGATAAGAATGTTTTGTATTGTTGGTTATATATTAGGCTTCAATCCTTCAGAGACCAAGATTCGAACACCTGATGGGAAAGTGTGGCAGGAGGCTGAGTTTCAAAACATGAGTAGAGAACTGTATCGTGACTTAGCACTTCACTTTGCAGGTGAGAGTAGAGTGTTCCTAGGTTTTGCGTGTTTTATCATACATATTACCTAAGCTGCAATACTGAAACATAAAATTGTCACCAAACTAAAGTTATTTCCCATTTCTAAATGCATGGTATACTTAAATAGTGATATTGTCAGTCACAAGACTCTTAGCTTCTAGGCTTTACTCCAGGGTTAAATTAGCATATATAGCTGAAAAGACAGAAACTAGGCTATTTTTAAACTAAGGGACTTTCTGAGTTGGCTTGTCTGATTTGAAGGAAACATAAAGAGTCTAGTTGAAGTTTACTAGCCCCCTGAGATCTTTGAAATGGTAATTTGGTGGGCAGCAGATAAGATACTAATGTGAGGGCAAAAAGCAGGAAGAAAAATGAACATTATCAGAAGGGAATAATGTGTGTTAGAGGAATGGAAATAGAAGGAACTTATGGAAGACTGGAAGAGGAAAATAGGAAGATCATACATATAATATTACTATATGAAACCTTTATGATTTTGGGCAAGATGCTGCTTGTTACTTGATCTCCTGAGTGTTTTACAGTTGAGGAAGTATAAGCTCAAGGAGTAATTTTCCCATCGTTGCATAGAGCAGTTAAGAATTGAAGCCAAGGTTTAAAACCAACTCAGTCTGACTCTAAAGCCTGAGATTTTTGTGGTAAGCCCTAGTAGAGAGTCTGCTAATAAAGATGGCATTAACTATCCAGTCCCGTTTTCCTACTATTATTTTTGGAACAATATCTTCAGAAATTTTTTCTCATATGAGAAGGAAATATAATGCAATAGTTAAGAGCAAAGATTTTGGAATTAGTTTACAAGGATTCAGATTCTGGCTTTGCCACTTAATTAGCTTTTCGTACTATCTGTGTTACATAAACTCTCTTCCTTGGTTTTCTCATCTGTAAAATAGGAATGATAATATGCTTCATAGAACAGTATCAGTAGATTAGTGGAATGATGTATGCCAAAGAACTCTTTAAAGAGGTATGCCTTCTCATTTGTTTTGGTGGGGTCAACTCTCCTGCTCCTTCTATCTTAAGCAAAACCCATTTACTTCTGTATTAAATTCCATTTGCTTTAGTGTATTTAAAGGCATTACTAAAGCCCTGTTTTCTTTCCCATCATCAAGTTTTCCCTCTCTTATGAGGTCATGCCCATCAACAAAGTGTTTGATAACATGCTGTTATCTGGGCCATCATAAAAGAACCCCTCTTTTGGCCCTACTCTGCTTTGTTTCTCTCCTTTTATTTACAGTGAAGTTTCAGAAAGTTGCTTGATCTTCATAGTCTCCAATTTTTCTCCTCCGTTTTACTCTTGAATCCTTTCTGTTAGGTTTTTGCTCCTACTTCTCTGTGGACTGCTGTTACCAAGGTCATCAGTGACTTCCACATTGCTAAACCCAGTGTGTAATTCTCATTCGTTATCCTGCTTGATCTCTCAGAAACATTCAGTTCAGTTCAGTCACTCAGTTGTGTCCAACTCTTTGCGACCCCATGGAATGTAGCATGCAAGGCTTCCCTGTCCATTGCCAACTCCCAGAGCTTGCTCAAACTCATGTCCGTTGAGTCGGTGATGCCATCTAACCATCTCATCTTCCATTGTCCCCTTTTCCTCCTGCCTTCAGTCTTTCCCAGCATCAGGGTCTTTTCAGATGAGTCACCTCTTCACATCAGGTGGGCAAAGGATTGGAATTTCAGCTTCAGCATCAGTCCTTCCAATGAATATTCAGCACTGACTTCTTTTAGGATGGACTGGTTGGATCTCCTTGCAGTTTAAGGGACTCTTAAGAGTCTTTTCCAACACCACAGTTCAGAAGCATCGATTCTTCGGTGCTCAGCTTTCTTTATGGTCCAACTCCCACATCCATACATGACCACTGGGAAAACCATAGCCTGGACTAGATGGACCTTTATTGGCAAAGTAATGTCTCTGCTCTTTAATATGCTGTCTAGGTTGGTCATAGGTTTCCTTCCAAGGAGCCAATGTCTTTTTTTTTTCTTTCTTTTTGAGCCAATGTCTTTTAATGTCATGGCTGCAATCACCATCTACAGTGATTTTGGAGCCCAAGAAATAAAGTCTCTCTCAGAAACGTTGGATATCACTAATCACTTCATCTTTGAAATTCTTCACTTGGAATCTTGTCTTTGATACCGTCAGTGTTTAGTTTTCCTCCTAAGTTTATCTACTCTTTTTCATTCTTGTTTTTCCTAATCAACTGTCTGATCTCTGAACACTGCCATGTCCTGGTCCTTGTGCATGGATCTGTGTTCTCGTTGTTTTTTTCTCTTCCATCCCTTTCTTTTTTCTTTATTGTTTTTTAAATTTTATGTGTATCCATATACAAACTAGGCAAGCTCATAGAGTTTCAGTACATTAAAAATTCTCTGCTGATGATTCCCAGATTTATGTCTCTGACCAGACTTCTCTGAACTCAGATTCATATCCAGCTGCTAACTCTTCACCTCCCCCTGGATGTATAATAAATTTCTTAAGCTTAGTATATCCAAAAATGGAGCTAGCTAACTAAATGAGGTCATGGTACACCCCTTAAACTTATTCCTCTGGTAGTCTCTCCATCTTACTGGAGAGTAAATCTAATCCTTCTGATTATTCAGGTTCCATATCCTTGATCATCCTTGATCCCTCTGTTTCTCTCATACCTTATATCTAAATTGTATGAAAAACCTCTAAAATATAATCACCTTCACCTACCACTTAGGTTCAAGCCATCCACCGCCAGTTTCCTGGCCGGATTACTGCAGTAGCCTTCTAACTGGTTACCCTGCTTCTGTTCTTCTTCTAATGAATCTGTTCTCATTATAGCTATCAGAGTAAGCTTGTTAAAATATCATTTAGGTCATGTCACTTCTTTGCTCAAAAGTTTCTCATCCTATTCTTGAGTAAAACCTGAAGTTCTCACAATGACCTATAAAATATAAAACCCTATGTACTCTGGCCCTCAGTTATGTCTTTTGACCCTAACTCTGCTTTTTTCTTTCTTCACTTCATTCACATTGATTTCCTTGCTATTAGACACTAAGTATGCTTCTGCCCCAGGGTCTTTGAATTCTTTGCTCAGAATGCAGAGCTCTATATATATTTAAAGTACATTTATCCAGATCTGTCGTTGAGATTAATTTTCAAATTTATGTGTATAGTGAGTTTATTTCTGCAGATTGGAATTTAAAAATTAGTAAGTAGTAGTTTATATGTGAAATACTTTGACGTATTTCACTAGCCTAATCATAAAAGGGCCTAATTTAGGAATATTGAGTATTTTGTAAAGTTTTATTCTAGAAGTTCATGAATATTTCAGTTAAGTGGAAATTTTTAAATGAAATAGGAATCTCTGAAAGTACTTACTTCTGAGATTCTCTAAATGCTGTGATCTAGCTTGGAAAGCATTATTGTTGTAGCTTCTTTCAGTTTGTGAAAAGCAGGTGAGTGTCTCAGGGGTTTCCTGGAAAAAAAAAAAAAAGAATTGAGACCTAACAGTAGAGTAATTGTGATATCTAGACCTTTCTGTAAGAGGACTTGACGTTGTAGCTTTTGAGTCAAAGAAATAGTGAAGGTTTCTCTCTCACTGCCTGAACCATGTATTCTGTATAGATTTCTCATACTGGGGGGAGAATGAGTGGGTCACTAACACTCATTATAATATTTGCTATAAATGTTTCTTTTTCAGATAATAGCTCTATGAGAGAAAAACCAGCTGAAAAAAGTAAAGAGAAGAAAGTGGTCAAGCCAGTACGAAAAGTCCAGAAGGTAGCACAGTTATCAAGTTCAGAATGCAAAACAGGTTGGTTTTCTCAATATTAGGCCCATCTTAAAATTACATTAGTGAAATGCCATCTATTCAGAAATAAATGTTCCTATTATTTGACACATACCAAAATTCAGTATATTTTATGTATCATTTTATGTGTGTTTTCTTGAGGTTAATTTACATATTTAGAATATAGTCTGATAAATCTTCATATATGTATATACTCATGAAATATGTTCACCATGATACTGAACAGTGCCCCCCCCAGTTTTTTCTGTCATTATTTTTTAAAAGAAATTAACTAGATTAAAGGTAATGATTTTTATATAGTGAACTTTTATATACAGAGGAATGGCTTATGTCTGTAGCTAAGTTTCTTCACTTATTCTCATGAGTGAATAAATATTGCACAAGAAAAATCTGGCAGTCTCTGCTAGTAATGGACTGGACTCTGAATAAATCAAGATGGGGGAAAAGAGAATTCCCTAGCTTTATAGTGGTTAACATTTCAGGCTTAATCTAGATTGCCTGAATTTATACGCTGAATCTGTCATGTCTAACTTTGTTCCTTTGCTAATTGAGTTAATTTTGGTGTCCTTTGGTTTCCCTGTTTGTAAATGGGAAACCACTAGTTACTTTCTTTCTTCAGGCAAGAAGTACTGGAGTGGGTTGCCATTCCCTTCTCCAGGGGGGTCTTCGTGACCCAGGGATTGAATCCGAGTCTCTCACATTAGAGGCAGATTCTTTACTGTCTGAGGCTGCAGGGAAGCCCCCAAATAATTGGATAGGAAACATACAAAGTCCTATAAAAACATGAAAATAGAGTGATGGGGCACTGGTTTCTGACCAAGGGCTTGTTTTTCTGATCATAGACTAATCAGTTCAGTTCAGTTCATAGATAATCAGTTCAGTTCGACTCTTTGTGACCCCATGGACTGCAGCATGCCAGGCCTCCCTGTCCATCATCAACTCTTGGAGTTTACTCAAACTCATGTCCATTGATTCGGTGATGCCATCTAACCATCTCATCCTCTGTTGACCCCTTCTCCTCCTGCCCTCAATCTTTCCCAGCATCAGGGTCTTTTCAAATGAGTCACCTCTTCGCATCAGGTGGCCAAAGGATTGGAGTTTCAGCTTCAACATCAGTCCTTCCAATGAATATTCAAGACTTGTTTCCTTTAGGATGGACTGGTTGGATCTCCTTGCAGTCCAAGGGACTCTCAAGAGTCTTCTCCAATACCACAGTTCAAAAGCATCAACTCTTTGGCGTTCATCTTTCTTTATGGTCCAACTCCCACATCCATACATGACTACTGGGAAAACCATAGCCTTGACTAGATGGACCTTTATTGGCAAAGTAATGTCTCTGCTTTTTAATATGCTGTCTAGGTTGGTCATAGGTTTCCTTCTAAGGAGCCAATGTCTTTTAATTTCATGGCTGCAATCACCATCTGCAGTGATTTTGGAGCCCCCCAAAATAAAGTGTTCCACTGTTTCCCCATCTATTTGCCATGAAATAATGAGACCGGATGCCATGATCTTGTTTTTCTGATCATAGACTGATCAAAAGAGTGCCAAATATCTTACTTTGTGACGTCCGGTATTAATTGTAGATGTCATACAAGAAAGACCCTGGCTATTTACCAATAAAAACATAAAATTTTATAGGAACAGGAATTACCTGGGTATAAACTAAACTAATTCTTACATTAAAAAAAATGTAACAGTGCTTTTCATGTGATATTGTTGTCAGAGGCATAGTTTGAAAGGAAGCACTGGGGCCACTGTAACTTATAAATACTGGTCTTGGATTGTATTTATTCAGTTTTGTGGTGAGCTACTTCTGCCATGTGTGTACTGTGGCAGTGACTGCCACAGAGTCATTAAATTGAGTTAAAGCTGTTTTAAAAGTTTATCTATAGTAGAAGTTCTCTTTTTTCTACCAATGACTGCATGGGACTATTCCAGAAAGCTGGAATTTAGAAATAACCACCCAGCATATTTGGAAGCCAACATTTATAAATAACTGCCCAGCATATTCATGATTGCTTGCTCTTGATTCAGAAAATTAAGCTGAATTTGAAGAGAAACTTGTTCTCCCATTTTGCTTAAGTACATGAAGTATCTTATAAATAGATTGAACAATAGACTTAAAAACTTTTAAATATTTTAGATAAACTTTTTAAGGTTAATAGGAAGGTGCAAAAGCATTTTTAAAATAAATAGTACACATTTGTAATTCATGTTTTTTAATGATAGATGTTTTCATTAAAACTACTTTTCATTTAAACTTTTAAATGGTACTCTAAATATTTTAAAAAATTATGGATATAAAGTAGTATCATAGAAAGCTTGGAAAATAGTAAAAAACAGATACAAGACACTGCTCTTACTTAAACAAAGGACTAGTAGTTTTGTGTATTTCCTTACAGTAATTTTAAAATCAGTAGTATATTATTATAGTCACTGTATTATAAGATTTTGTCTTTTTCTCTTAGCATCTTAGGACAAGAACATTTCTGCTATTTCTTATAGAAATTGTAATTGGAAATGGCCACACAGTACTCCTAATAGAAACATAGTGTATCTACTATTCAATATTTAGGTTACTTCTGATATTAAAAAATAATAGTGATCATTGTCATTTATTTTTTGTCTGTTGGATATATTTCTATTACTTCAATTATTTGATCAAGGGAAATGACCACTTTGACATGTAATACTATTTTTTCAAAAGGAAACTATATCCATTGATATTTCAACAAGCATAGTAAAAGTGATTTTTTCTATAAGTTTACCAGCTTTGGCTGTGAATGTATAAGTATTTTTTCTAATTTAATTAGGTTTAACATATTCCTTCATTATTTTCATTTCCATTACATTTTTTATACTGCTTTGTATTTAAACACTTTTGCATATTTATTTCAGGTTTTTAAAAATGGTTTCTATTTTATAAATGGTCTTTCATGGTATTTTTTGCTTTTTAAGTCACTGTCTGTTTTGAAATAATGGTCTAATTTTAATTTTTTTTACCATCTGAAGCTAATAAATGAAAATTGTTTCTCTTGGTTAACGGCTGTATTTATTGGAATATAGTTTTATTTTTATGAACTTCTATAATGGCAGTTTAAAGCATTGATGATATTTGCTTTCTGAGCGTTATTGTTTTATGTGTTAAAAAGTAATGTGTAGTAATGTGTTATATGTCTATAAAATATAATGTGAATTCTCTGTAATAACCATCCCCTTCAAAGGTGATCACTGTTAACTCTTTGTTACGTGTTTCCTTAAGGTTTTTTCTATGCTTCACTTAAGTCATGTGCTCATTCAACAGACATACATTATACTGTGTCAGGTACTGTGCTGATTTTGGTAAACCAAACACTTACAGTTAAGACATATTTTTATTCTGTGCCAAAATTGTATTTGGTGCTCTGGTTCTTAAAGTTTCATAATTCATTATATTTGGTACTTAACTTTCAAAACATTTTACACTTAGTATTTGAGGTGTGTGGGCAAATAAAAATTTAAACTGACTACATTAATTGATTTAGGGGGACTTGAGTTTAAAAATAAAATTAGATTGTAAATATTTTGACTTTGGTATAAGATAAGCAAAAGGTTAATTACAAATACTTGTATGGTTAAGTAAGAGGTACTTCTTACAGCTAAAATTTAAGTTTTAAATTATACATATATATATATTTCTTTTTTAGGTAGCAGTCATCTGATTAGTACATCTTCTTGGCGAGATGGACAAAAATTAGTAAAGAAAATTCTTGGTCCTGCACCTAGAATAGAGCAAAAAGAGCGAAGAGCAGCATCAAGTGACAGAAGTGGAAGAGAAAGAACTACTAAATCTGGTGAGCAGTTAAATTAGTCAGTTAAACTACTTAATCATTTAAATTGTTGAGCAAAGCAGTTAAAAGTTGCTTGTGTAAGTACTTTGAGAGGTGAAAATCCTCTTTTAAGAATACTCATTAAAATTTTGTTGTTTAATTGTGAATGTAGCTTAAAAAAGAAGAAATATTCTGTTGGGCTTGGCTATGGATAATTTCCATATATAGATGTTATGTTTATCCTTATTAAGAATTCTGTTTGTGTTATAGTAATTATATTTAGCTGTCATTATGAATAAATAGCAAGGCATCATATAATCAAATCCTATTAGACTATTAGGGACCTTTAGAGGGTTAAGTCCAATCTGTCTTATCTCCATAGATATAAGCAGAAGTAGACATTCACAGGGTTGGATTTTTTTGTTTGTTTGACAAATTAGGAAACAGGCCCTGAGAGAGGAGTGAATTTTCTCAAGGATATACAGTCAGTGGGTGACAAAATTTGGTCAGATCCAGAGCTCTTTAGTTTGATACTCAAGTCCATTCTCCTTTTAAAATGCCGTGAGTGCCATTTGAAATAACTAGTTACTTTTTCATGAATACTAATTTTAGAAAATGAAATATAAACACCTACAAGCTAGCTTTCCTTTTCAATTGAAAAAAATTGCCTCAATTTCAGCTTCTGAAATGAATTCAGTAAGAAATGCTATTTGATATAGAGAAGTTAATACATATTTTATATTTGCTTTTTATCTGACTTATAAACTCAAACCATTGTCAGTCTAAAACTAAGCCACATCACCAAAAATTTAGTTGGTAAAATGATTTTTTTCTATATATTGAATTTTTTTCTGTTATTCATTGGAGAGTTGTGGCAGCTTAACATCAGTTTTTTAACAACTGATTGAGGGTTTGGGGAAAGAGAGAAATAGTAACATTAAATATGCATATAGGAGAGAACTAGTATCTCTCTATTAATAGTTGATAATTCTCTATCAGTAGTTAAATATTCGCATCAATAGCAAGATTGTCCTTATTTCAGAAATATTAAAAGATGCACTTTTAAAAAATGCTGAGGAAGTACAGTTTCTATGGAGTATCAGAATTGTTCTCTGTTTTTCTTATGTTCTTTTGAAGACTTTTTAAGATATTTGAGTTAAAGTGAAATTTCCTAATTTTCTCCTTAATGCAGTAAATCTTAGATATGAATATAGAATTTTCATACTTTGCAGGGGGCCATATTGGAAGAGCAGAGTCGGATCCTAGATTGGATGTTTCACATAGACATCGTCCACGAAACTCAGAACGTTCAAGAAGTAGAGCTCGGTCAGAAAATAATGTAAAGAAATTAGCTCCATCTCTTCCAAATAATAAACAGGAGGAAAATACTGCCTTAAATAAGGACTTTTTACCTGTTGAAATTCGTGGAATTCTTGATGATCTCCAGTTGGATTCAGCAGCTCAGACTGCAAGGCAAGAGACAGGAGAGTTAGAGAATCAGAAGTCATCAGCATCCATACAAGCTCCTAGAAGTCATAGCCCAATAAAAAGAAAACCTGACAAAATAACAGCTAATGAAGATCCCCCTGTTATTTCTAAAAAGCGTCACTATGATACAGATGAGGTACGACAGTACATTGTTAGACAGCAGGAAGAAAGGAAGAGAAAGCAAAATGAGGAGAAGAAGGCCCAAAAGGAGGCCACTGAACAGAAGAACAAACGATTACAGGAGCTCTACCGGAAACAGAAAGAAGCCTTTACTAAGGTGAAAAATGTGCCTCCTTCTGAGCCATCAGCAACTAGGCGACTGCAAGAAACTTACTCCAAATTGCTTCTAGAAAAGTCATTGCTTGAAGAGCCAACTCATCAACATATTATGCAGGAAACACAGGTAATGATACTGACAAAATTGTAAAGGGAGGTAATTCATGGTTAGGAAGAATATTGCTTGCTGTAATATTTAAAAATTACTCACCATTCCTAATATTCAGACATATGTTCTGAATTATTATTTATTATTATTATTATTTATAATAATGATGGCCTTTCATGAAGTTTATTCTGTATGCAGAGTAATTTGATAGATACAATTGAAAATAAGTGCTCAGTTAGTTTCCTAGAGTGATTGTTGATCTGTCTCATTTCTGATTGGTTATATTCTTGCCTAGTTTTTGTTGTATTACTGAGCAAAATTAGACTGTGTTAATGAAAAACCTAGTTTTGTTATCTGTGCTGAAATTAGAGAATATTCTATTATAGTATGCTAAGTTTATGAGTATTAATTTTGTTTTTAAGGATAGTAAGAATAACATTTCAGTCTATGCCATGTGCCACTTAACATTTTAAAAGCTTTACAAGCTTAAGTTTCACTAAATCGTCACAACTCTGAGAAGGGGAGGTACTGCTAGTATTTCCACTTATTAGGTGAAAAAAAGAATTAGAAAAAGTATTATTTCCTCCAAAGTACATAGTGCATTGTAGGTGCCCTTGTTGGATTTCAGGTGTAATTTTTGCTGTTAACCGTAATGGCTGGTTTTAAGACAAATTTAAATGTGTTTTATTTGAGAGGAAAACAGCTCCTGCATTTCATGATCTCTGTAAAGTTGAAGTGACTTAATATTTATCTTATGTGCTCCTTGAATGTCTTTATAATGGGAGTCAGATAAAAATATCCTTTTCTTACAGACCAGACCAGGGTATCAGCCATCTGGAGAATCTGACAAAGAGAACAAAGTGCAAGAACGTCCCCCAAGCGCATCTTCCAGTAGTGACATGTCTCTCTCAGAACCTCCACAGCCTCTTGCCAGGTATAAAGGGGAGAATGAAAGATAGTTAAGGTTCTTTCTTTCCATGATAATAACTATAGTGGTCTATGCCCAGTGAATTTTGTTCATTGACCTTCTCTGGGAACAAGAGGTTTACCTAGAAATTGGTTAATATCTTCTGATGGACACTTAAACATGGTTATACAACTGTACTTGCTGCATGCCCTATTTTGTTGTTCAGTTCTTCCCCGTTGTTTAATATTTGGTGTAAATATCAGTTCCTCTTGGAACTTCAGTTGGAAGTACTCTTGCTTTCTCTGACCTCAACCCATGATAAAAGTTTGTTGGATAAGTGAATCACAGTGAAATTAATGTTTTTAAGTATTTGTGTTAAATATTTTTGAAAAAGTGTTTCTGTATTTATCATTATTCAAAATTTCTTCATATAACTCCTACATCAACATATCTTACCTCTCAAAAGCTGTATTTGGATACGCATATGAACACATGAACAAGGACTAAGGGGGATTTGATTTGAATTCAGATTGGTAACTGAGGGCTATTTTACCTCAAGTTGAGAAAAAAAGATTTTTTTGGCAGGGGCTGTATTGTTTGCAGTAAAGTAAACAAACCTATTTGTCCGTGAAAGTTAAGGTGATTTTCAGACTACATGATTATAAATTATACTTTGAAATAATCAATTTTGGAAGAGAAAGATTTTGAAATTCTTCTTTGGGACTGCACAAATAAAAATCAAGTCACCAGTTTGGGGTTAATGTACATATGACCCTCTCACCCTTGTTGACCCCCATAACCCCCTACCAAGAGAATAGTAATTTTGATAAAAATAGCTAACATTAATTGTTTGTTACATTTCAGACACTGATCTAAGTACTTTGCATTTAATCTTTGTAAATTCTTGAGTTCTCTCAGTTGTTGTTGTTCAGTTGGTACGTTGTGTCCACATCTTTGTAACCCTGTGGACTATAGCATGCCAGGCTTCCCTGTCTTTCACTATCCCCTTGAGTTTGCTCAGACTCATGTGTGTTGAGTCTCTCGGTTTCTTTTTGCTTAAAAGCACAGCATTTCTTTTTCTTGCCCCTCTTGTTCCATCATTCTGCATTGAAAGTGAAAGTTGCTCAGTTGTATCTGACTCTTTGCAACCCCATGGACTACACAGTCCATGGAATTTTCCAGGCCAGAATACTGGAGTTGGTAGCTGTTCCCTTCTCCAGGGGATCTTCCCAACCCAGGGATCAAACCCAAGTCTCCAACATGGCAGGCAGATTCTTTACCAGCTGAGCCACCAGGAAAGCATACCCTGTTGAACTTTTATTATAAGTGAAGTCGCTAAGTCATATCCAACCCTTTGTGACCCCATGGGCTGTAGCCTGCCAGGGTCCTCCATCCATGGGATTTTCCAGGCAAGAAAACTGGAGTGGATTACCATGTCCTTCTCCAAAGGATCTTCCTGACCCAGGGATTGAACCCAGGTTTCCGTGTTGCAGGCAGACTCCACCATCTGAACCACCAGGAAATTTCAATGAACTTTATATATCTTTGTATTAGCACTTAATGGCATCATGTTTAGCTGTTTATTAGTCTGTCATCCCTGTTAGATCTTCTGAAACTGAAGGATCAGATCTTAATTGAATCAAGTTTATTTCCATTTTTGTGTATGGCTGTTCTACCATTAAAATTAGCATTCTAAACACTTGAATATAAAGATCTCGGATTTTTACTCAGCAGTACCTTTTTATTTATAACTTGCTTTGTATTTCCATTACTACCATTACTAGTTCAGTTTGGGCACTAATAACTTCACACCTTGCTTTTGTAATAGTCTATATTCTGTGGCATAGAATCCATTCACTAGTCTTCCTTTATTCCGCTTTCATAGCAGTCCTTTAATATGAAAGACTGCTACAACATACCCTTCAACCAAACTATGCATGACATGCTTTTCATTTCCTTTATTACCCTGGTTACTCTCTTCCAGATGGTTTTTTTTTTTAACTTAATTGGTAGGACTTCCTATTTATTCATACTTGATTGATCTGAGGTTACAGCCTGTCTAAATAACTTTGAATCATAATTTGATTATTTGTTGGCTCCTAGCTTTCTGTCATCTACAAATTTGATAAGCACACCTTCATGTCATCATCCAAAAATAATGGACAAGGCCAAGGACAAAACCTCTTTTTTTCCCCCTAAAGATCTTGATAGTTAACACCAGCCTTTAACCTTTGTATATGGTATTCCTTAACATACAGGGCAGTATCCATAGTCTGGAAACATGAGTGAATTATATAATGTCATCTAGGACATCTTTGTTCTGTTTCTAGCCTCTGTGGATGGACTATCAGTTTTTCTAAGAACTGGATTATATTCATCTCATTTCTTTAGAATGCACAATGTTAAAACCTAACTGTTATTTATTAAATATATGTTGATTAGAGTAATATTATGCCTATAATCTTAAGCATTTCCTTTTTATGGAACATTATTTTTAAGGGGAAAGGTAGAGCCAATGTTGTTAAAAAAATTTTGTCCATAGAGTTTTAAGGGTTATGAGGCCTTTTCTTTAATTAATAGTTTTAAAAATATGGCTTAGTTGTAAAAAGATGTCATAGTGAAGAAAGCTGTTTACAAAACAATGTGTATGATAAAATCTCATTTTTGTGAAAGTAACACCACCAAACACAACATACATGTAGAAAACGGTTTGGAAAGATAATTCTAAATGAAATAGTGATAGCCTTTCTCTCATTGGTTAGCTATGAGTGATCTTTATCCTTTTCATCCTTTGTTGTTGTTTTCCTCATCTTTTTTTTTTTTTGCAATGGCTATGCATTACTCTTATAATAGCAAACGCAAGACTTTAAAAAAGAAAAGAATGGCTTAGTTATGAGGTCCTGTATTAACTAACATATTGTAACTTTCATTTCCAGAAAGGACTTGATGGATCCTTCATGGATGCAGCCTGACAGACTAAGTCCACGAGTCCAGCATCCTCAACCACAGCCTCTTGTTGGGACAGCTGGAAATTTACTTTCTCAACTCTTGAATCTAGAGCATGTAGGAATTTTGCATAAGGATTTGGAATCCATTTTACCAACGAGGAAGAATCATAATATGGCTTCAGGGCCGTTAACTTTTACACCTCAACCATATCTGACCTCGCCAACTGCTCATCCAGATGCCTTGTTAAAATCTAGTGCTAGCCAATATAAGAGTAAACTGGATCGTATTGAAGCCTTGAAAGCAACAGCTGCTTCTTTGTCCAGCAGGATTGAAAGTGAAGCCAGAAAATTAGCTGGGGCTAACATTAACTATGGGTCAGTATGGAACACCGAGTATGATGTGCAGCGAACACCACAAGAAGATGGACATTGGACCAAGGCTATAAGTCCACCTGTGAAAGAGGATGCAGAAGATGTTTTCTCTGCTCGAATTCAAAAGATGCTGGGAACCTGTGTATCTCATGCAACTTTTGATGATGATCTTCCTGGTGTAGGCAACCTCAGTGAATTTAAAAAGCTTCCTGAGATGATAAGACCTCATAGTGCCATATCAAACCTCAGAATGAGATCTCCTGGACCCAAACCAGAAGGGCTGCTGGCACAGTTGTGTAAGAGGCAGACCGACTCTCCTGGCTCTGATATGCAAGTTTGTTCTCAAGACAAAGCCAAAATGTCTCTTGGTTCCAGCACAGATTCCGTCAGTGAAGGGCCTCTTCTTAGTGAGGGGAGTCTCTCTGAAGAAGAAGGACGTCGAGATGAACAGTCCCCTTTGAAGTTAACAGAGATCTTGAAAGAAAAGGAATTTTGTGCTGGAGAAAGAAATGCTTATGAACCCATCAAAGAGTTTCAGAAGGAAGCTGAAAAATTCTTACCACTCTTCGGTCCTATAGGTGGTACACAAAGCAAAGGACCATGGGAAGAATTGGCAAAGGGAAGTCCACATAGTGTCATTAATATTTTTACAAAATCATATAAGTTATATGGAAAAGGTGAGAAAAATAATAACCCTTTTAATATTTGTGTGTTAGGATAAATTATTTTGTAATGCTGTACAAGATAATACTTAACTACAGATTTTCATCATTCATTATAAGGATAGTAGTGATATATTATTGTCTAAATTAATCTCAATTATCTGCAAGCTTCAACTAGAGTATTGTAATTTAATCTTTAAAAATTTATTTTTTAGCTGTTGTGGTTAAAACAGTAGTTGATTGATGGTTATGGAAATTTTGGTCTGATTTCAAGAAATTCATAGGTGATATTCAAGATTGGTATGTATCAAGTGTATACTCAGGTTACTGTGGCCAGAATTATATATTTAGATAGAAAATATATGTATTTCTTAAAATGGTGATTTGTGTGTAACTCATCAATGGCACCCCACTCCAGTACTCTTGCCTGGAAAATCCCATGGACGGAGGAGCCTGGTAGGCTGCAGTCCATGGGGTCGCTAAAAGTCGGACATGACTGAGCAACTTCACTTTCCCTTTTCACTTTCATGCATTGGAGAAGGAAATGGCAACCCACTCCAGTGTTCTTGCCTGGAGAATCCCAGGGATGGGGGAGCCTGGTGGGCTGCCATGTATGGGGTCGCACAGAGTCAGACATGACTGAAGCGACTTAGCAGCAGCAGCAGCATAACAAACAGATCTTTGGGAATATAGTGGTCAAGAGTTGAGCGGGGCAACTGTAGTAACATTTCTAATATCGAAGCAAATCTGTTACTGTTTGTCTAACTAATGCTAAAAACCGACTTTGAACAGTAGTGTAGCTGTATATTTGGATCTTAAAATAATAACTTTTAAGGTGCTCTTATGATCCCTGAGATCCTGCAATGCAACTTTTCCTTTTGTGTGGCAGACTCAATTCCTTCAAGTTTCTTTCTTTGTTCTTCCTACCGTAGGTGGATTCTACCCATCTTATGCTAATATCACCTTAGAATTCCCAGGTTGGAGTGTGAGTGAGGCTGAGCCCTAAGTAGGCTGTGGACACTGTGGTTTTTTTTAATTTCCATTCTACATAGTGAACAATTGATTTCATCTGTTCATCTTATGCTTAATTGGATTTCCCATCACATTTTCTAGAATTCACAGTTAGCTACTTCATTTGATCTTATGCAGACCTATATGTGCCTATTGATCTCTTTTATTTAACACTTATTTCTATAAGTCGTCATTTTCAAGTTCTTTGAATATTAAAGTTCTTTTGATTAAAGCAAAATATTTGTAAATCAACCCCCTCAATTTTTTTTCACAAGAAGGTTGGATTTGTTCTTAATCCTTCTGTTAGATTTTTATTAAGATATTATAGTTACACTGAAATATTTAGAGTTAATCTGTTATCTGGGAATTGTTTCAAAGTAATGTTAGAGGAGAATTACAGATGGAGGGAATATGAAGTTTGTGTTGGTATTTGTTAAAGCTGGATAATGGATGCATTAGTTTCATTATATGACTCTCTCTACTATCATGTATGTTTGAAAATTTCCCTAATAAAAAGTTAAAAATGTATTATCAGATATAAAGATAACTTGAAAAGAAGAACTAATAAAAGCAAACTAAAATATCCCTAAATCCATGTTGTTAATCCCCGGGTTGTGGAATGGTTTACTTGTAGCTTTTTAAATTTTTATTTTAAAACACATTTTAATTATTGCTTTTGACAGAATTTGAAGACAGGTTGGAACGAGGAACATCAGCATCACGGCCTTTGAATGCCATCACAACCCCTCTAAGCAGCGTTTCCTATGAAGATGATTTTGTCTCCTCTGCAGGAAGTGGGACTTTGACAGAAAAAAAGTCAGCTCTTGAACCCAAGTAAGACTGTGTTAACAGTATGGAATAAAATCTGAAGAGTGAGACAAATGTACAAATGAAAACTGAGGTCTGAGTATTAGTCAAATTTTGCTTGTTTGAAGATACATGTAGAAGCTGCATAGAATAGTAGTTACTAAGAGCCTGGGCTCTGGATCCAGACCATGTGGGTTTAAATACTGACTCTACTAATGTTTAGTTGTTTGTCTTTGGGCATGTTGCTCAATTTCCCTGTGCCACAGTTTTCTTCTCTGTTAAAGTGTTATGAATGTTCAATGAAATACAAAGTACTTGGAATAGAGTCTGGCACATAATAAACAAAATACAGATTGTTAAATCAATCTGTGAATCCCTGGTCGAGGTTAGTATTGGGAAAATTATCCCACGGTGTGTTAATGTGAGATGATTAAGAAATGATTTTCTGTAATAGAATTGAAAATGACTAGCTAGACACTGGCTAGACTCCTTATCCTATTCAGTTCAGTGCAGTCGCCCAGTCATGTCCGACTCTTTGCAACCCCATGGACTGCAGCATGCCAAGCCTCCCTGTCCATCAGTAACACCCAGAGTCCACCCATACCCATGTCCATTGAGTCGGCAATGCCATCCAACCATCTTATCCTCTGTCGTCCCCTTCTCCTGCCCTCAATCCTTCCCAGCATCAGGATCTTTTCCAGTGAGTCAGCTCTTTGAATCAGGTGGCCAAAGGATTGGAGTTTCAGCTTCAACTTCAGTCCTTCCAATGAATTTTCAGGACTGATTTCCTTTAGGATGGGCTGGTGGATCTCTTTGCAGTCCTAGGGACTCTCAAGAGTCTTTTACAACACCACATGATCCTAAGTAATCAGTAAATTTTTTTATATGCAAATCTTTGAATAGTATCAATATTATAATGTTAATATTTATTGAGCAGTTAATGTACAAGGGTCTTCCCTGGTGGCTCAGTCAGTAAAGAATCTGACTGCAATGCGGGAGACCTGGGTTTGAGCCCTGGATAGGGAAGATCCCCTGGAGAAGGAAATGGCAACTCACTCTAGTATTCTTGCCTGGAGAATCCCATGGTCAGAGGAGCCTGACTGGCTACAGTCCATGGGGTCATAAAGAGCTGGACACAACTGAACAACTAACACTTTCACTTTAATGTGTAAGGTGTTAAGAGGACTGATTGGGCTTTACCTGTATTAACTCATTTTTCTAATAGCCTGATATGATAAATATTTTTGTTACTATTCATACTTGAGAGAGGAAACTGAAGTCCTAAGGTCGTTACTTGTACAGTGTCATATAGTAAGTGAATCAGATTTTGCCAGAGAATTTCCTCCCTCAATTTTGTTATACTCACATGCAGTATAATTTTCTTCACACATTACAAATTGTAATGCACATAAAATTACTGGAAGATGAAATCTAGAAAGATAGTAATGATGATCCTAAATGCAGGGCAGCAAAGGACACACAGACATAAAGAACAGACTTTTGGACAAAGTGGGAGAAGTGGAGGGATGATTTGCGAGAATAGCATTGAAACATATACATACCATATGTAAAATAAATAGCCAGTGCAGTTCAGTGTATGATACAGAGAACCCAAAGCCAGTGCTCTGTGGTGGGGAGGAAAGTAGAAGGAGGGATTTAAGAGGGAGGGAACATGTGTATTCCTAATGCCTGTTCATGTTGATACATGGCAAAACCCATCACATTATTGTAAAGTAACTATCCTGTAAAAAAATTAATCAAAAAAATTATATATAGCTAGCTTAATGAAAAAAAGTATTATTAAGATTATAGCAGAAGTGTAGTTTTACATTTTGAACTTCAAAAATAAGGTTTATTTTTTAATCAAGATTAAGGATTTAATTGTGGTAACATTTAATATCACCAACCAATATGATTTATTATATTTCTGAGTTGAAGTAGAACATATTAAATTATTATTCGCTATAAGATTATTAGAAGGAAAATAATAAATTATAAATCTGAATAGAAATTGAGGTCACATTTTTCAGTATCCAGCATTATATTTTTTTCTCTTATGTGTTTGAATTACCCATTTTTATTGGTTTCACTTCAATAAAAAACTGCCTAAAACTTTTGTCAGTAATAAGCCATAGGGAATAATACAGGCTTCTGGTACTGACAAAAGAAGACAAGTGGAAAGTATCTTTGATTATAGTTATATTCTCTTTGTGACACTATAGATTTTAAAATATCTATAGTTTTAGCTGTGAGTTGACACTTTTTATTTCTTTAACCACTGTTACTTATTCTTTGACAGTATTGATAGTCACAGTTTAGGCATTCAGGAGGATCATTCTAGCAGAAAGTCTGCCTATGATCTCTCCTCTGTGGATGTTACTTCTCAGCACTCATCAGGGGCCCAGTCTGCTGCATCGTCTCATTCATCTTCTTCTTCTAAAGGGAAGAAAGGAAAAAAAGAAAAGATAGAATGTAAGTGGAATTCTATGTGATGATCTTTTTCTCTTTACCAGTGGCTTTGTAACAGTGATCTAAAGTTAATGATTTCATTTCGAAAGTAAGATAACTTCTTTATGATAATAGTGTAATTGACTTTCATACTTATTTATCATTTTACTATTTTTCTAATAGTAAAAAAATTGCTTGTTGAATTAAAAAAAAAAGACTGGGGAGGACAAATGTATAAATATAGAAAACTATTTAAAAATGAAAAGTCATCTGTATTCCCTCTACCTAGAGATAAACAATGTTAACGTCTTTTTAGGTTTTATTTTATTGAGGTAAAATAAACATAATGTAAACCTTACCATTTTAACCATTTTCAAGTGTTGAATTCAGTACTGTTAATAAGCATGTTCACAGTGTTCTACAACCATCATCATTACCCAACTCCAGAACTTTTTCCCTTTCTGCCATGCTGAAACTTGTTATATATACCTTTTGATATATAACATTATAAATCTTTTGCTTAATATGAAAGAAATACATTAACAATGATAAAGAATTAAAAGTTGTAGAAAAACAATTGTACAACAATTATAAACCTCTATTGATTTTTCTCCTCAGAGATAACTACTATTGATGTTTCTGGTGCCTATTTTTCCAGTATGTACATAAAACCAGGCACACTCCTGCATGCATTTTAATTTAAAAAGCAGAAATGAAATAGTATTATTTTGCAGCTGCTCTTTAAAAACTTTGTATCCTGTATATTTCTGAGTGTTGTTAAATATAATGGTCAAATTTCTGTATCTACAAAGTGAAGATGATAATAAATGCTTCCTATGGTAATTTTGAAGCCTACATATATAATGTGTACATCTCAGTACTTGCCGCAGTAGCTGGCCCTTTGGCATTCTTGACTAATTGAGAATACCTTTCAGTCCCCTCAGTTCTACTCCTGGCTATAATTTGCTCAGTAGGCCTAGTGATGAGAAGATAACAGTCATTAGGCAAAGGGTCTCAGGCTCAAAGGATGGTCTCTAAGGAATGATTTTGCTTCCACAATTATTTTTTCTAATAGTAAAAAAATTGCTTGTTGAATTAAAAAAAAAAGACTGGGGAGGACAAATGTATAAATATAGAAAACTATTTAAAAATGAAAAGTCATCTGTATTCCCTCTACCTAGAGATAAACAATGTTAACGTCTTTTTAGATTTTATTTTATTGAGGTAAAATAAACATAATGTAAACCTTACTATTTTAACCATTTTCAAGTGTTGAATTCAGTACTGTTAATAAGCATGTTCACAGTGTTCTACAACCATCATCGTTACCCAACTCCAGAACTTTTTCCCTTTCTGCCATGCTGAAACTTGGAACCCATTAAACAGTGATTTCCCTTCCCTCCCTTCCCCAAGCTGCTGCTAACCTATGTTCTACTTAATGTTGCTGAATTTGACTACTCTAAGTACTTCATATAAATGGCATCATCCAATATTCTTTTTGTGTCTGGCTTATTTCATTTAGCATAGCATCTTCAGATTTCATCCACATTGTTGCATGTATCAGAATGTCCTCCTTTTTTTAAGGCTGAATAATATCCCATTATATGGCTGTACCACATTTTGTGTATTCTTTCGTCAGTTGATGGGTTTCTTGGTTGTTTTCATCCTTTTAGCGATTGTGAGTAATATGGACATGAACATTGGTGTACAAGTACTGTTTGAGTCCCTACTTCCAGTTCTTTTGTGTATATACCCAGTTGTAGACTTGCTGGATCAAAAATCATTTCTATATTTATAGCTATAACATTTTACATTCTCACCAGTTTTGTACAAGGGTTCCAGTTTCTCCACACATATACTGATGCTTGTTGTTTTGTAGTTTTTGTTTTTTAAGAATAGATATCCCAATGCATGTGAAATGTTAACATTTTTAGTAAGAATACTTCCAGACAGTTAGTAGGCATATGTAAATAGAAAATGTTACATGTATGAGATCACATTTTATGTGATTGGTTTTTTTTTTTTCTGTCAATGGGTTACAGAAGCGTTTCTCTCTTAGTAAATATGGTTAACCCTTTGTAAGGGCTTCCTTATTTGTTGTTTTGTTGCTAAATCGTGTTTGAATCTTTTTGCAACCCCATGGACTGTAGCCTGCCAGGCTCCTCTGTCCATGGGATTTCCCAGGCAAGAATACTGGAGTGGGTTGCCATTTTTTTCTCTAGGGAATCTTCCCAACACAGAGATCGAACCTGTATCCCCTGCACTGCAGACAGATTCTTTACCACTGTGCCACCTGGGAAGCCCAGTGGCTACCTAGTGTCCTGTTATTTGAATGTATTGTAATTTGTTTATCTAGTTCCCCAATGCTGGGGAAAAAAAGATTCTTTCGTTTTTCTTTCTTTTCTGTAATAAACACTGCTGCGTTTACTATAATAAACACTATAAAGCATTGAATAGCCTTACAAATGCATCTTTATGCATTAATCTGGTTCTTTTAAGAGAAAATCCTAGAAGGAAGATAATGGACAATGAGTATAGCATGCTTAAAATTCGGGTATGTTTTGATGAAAAGCTCTTCAGAAAGCTAGTGCCACTTTATACTTCCAATGTGAGACTGCTAGGAGAGATTTTTTTTCTTCTTTTTAATTTATTTTTTTATTGAAGGATAATCGCTTTACAGAATTTTGTTGTTTTCTATCAAACCTCAGCATGAATTAGCCATAGGTATACATATATCCCTCCCTTTTCAACCTTCCTCCCATCTCCCTCCCCATCCCACCCCCCTAGGTTGATACAGAGCCCTTGTTTGAATTTCCTGAGCCATACAGCAGATTTCTATTGTCTCTCTGTTTTACGTATGGTAATGTACATTTCCATGTTACTCTTTCCATACATCTCACCCTCTCCTCACCTCTCCCCATGTCCATAAGTCTTTTTTCTATTGTCTGTTTCTCCACTGCTGCCCTGTAAATAAATTCTTCCAATAACATTTTTCTAGATTATGTATATGTGTGTTAGAATAGATATTTATCTTTCCCTTTCTGACTCACTTCACTCAATATAATAGGTTCTAGGTTCATCCACCTCATCAGAACTGACTCAAATGTGTTCCTTCTTTAATGGCTGAGTAATATTCCATTTTGTGTATGTACCACAACTTCTTTATCCATCCGTCGATGGACATCTAGGTTGCTTCCATGTGGTAGTTATTGTAAATAGTGCTACAATGAACAATGGGATTCATGTATCTTTTTCAGTTTTTATTTCCTCAGGGTATATGCCTACGAGTGGGATTGCTGGGTCATATGGTGGATTTATTCCTAGTTTTTTAAGGAATCTCCATATTGTCTTCCATATTGACTGTATCAATTTATATTCCCACCAAGAGCGCAAGAGCATTTCCTTTTCTCCACACCCTCTCCAGCATTTATTTGATAAGGGCCATTCTGATCAGTGTGAGGTGGTATCTTATTGTGGTTTTGATTTGTATTTCTCTAATAATGAACAGTGTTGAGCATCTTTTCATGTATTTGTTGGCCATCTGTGTCTTTTTGAAGAAATGTCTGTTTAGGTCTATTTTCTACTTTTTGATTGGGTTGTTTGTTTTTCTGCTATTGAGTTGTGTGCTGCTGCTGCTGTTAAGTCGCTTCAGTCGTGTCCAACTCTTGTGCGACCCCATAGACGGCAGCCCACCAGGCTCCCCCATCCCTGGGATTCTGTAGGCAAGAACACTGGAGTGGGTTGCCGTTTCCTTCTCCAGTGTGTGAAAGTGAGAAGTGCAAGTGAAGTTGCTCAGTCGTTTCCGACTCTTAGCATGAGCTGCTTGTTTATTTGGGAAATTAATCCTTTGTCAGTTGTTTCATTTGCTATTATTTTCTCCCATTCTGAGGGTTGTCTTTTCACCTTGCTTACAGTTTCCTTTGCTGTGCAATAACTTTTAAGTTTAATCAGGTCCCACTTGTTTACTTTGGTTTTTATTTCTGTTACTCTAGGAGTTGGGTCATACAGAATCTTGCTTTGATTTATGTCACTGAGTGTTCTGCCTCTGTTTTCCTCTAAGAATTTTATAGTTTCTGGTCTTATATTTAGGTCTTTAATCCATTTTGAGTTCATTTCTGTTTATGGTGTTAGGAAGTGTTCTAATTTCATTCTTTTACATGTAGCTGTCCGGTTTTCCCAGCACCATTTGTCAAAGAGGCTGTCTGTCCCCATTGTATATTCTTGCCTCCTTTGTCAAAGATAAGGTACCCATAGGTGCATGGGTTTATTTCCAGGCTTCCTGTCTTGTTCCATTGGTCTCTATTTCTGTTTTTGTGCCAGTACCAAACTGTCTTGATGACTGTAACTTTGTAGTATACCCTGAAGTCAGGAAAGTTGATTCCTCCAGCTCCATTCTTCTTACTCAAGACTGCTTTCACTATTTGAGGTCTTTTGTGTTTGCATATGAGCTATGGAATTTTTTGTTCTAGTTCTGTGAAAAATGCCATTGGTAACTTGATAAGGATTGCACTGAATCTGTAGGTTGTGTTTGGTAGTATAGTCATTTTCACTCTCCTACCCAGGAACATGAAATGTCTCTCCATATGTTTATGTCATCTTTGATTTCTTTTATCAGTTTCTTACAACTTTCTGTGTACAGTTCCTTTGTCTCCTTAGGTAAGTTTATTTCCAGATATTTAATTCTTTTTGTTGCAATGGTGAATGGGATTGATTCCTTAATTGCTCTTTCTGATTTTTCATTGTTAGTATATAGAAATGCAAGTGATTTCTGTATATTGATTTTGTATTCTGCAACTTTTCTTAACCTCACTGATTAGCTCTAGTAATTTTCTGATACTGTCTTTAGGGTTTTCTATGTATAGTATCATGTTATCTGCAAACAGTGAGAGCTGTACTTCTTTTCCAATCTGGATTCCTTTTATTTCTTTTTCTTCTCTGATTGATGTAGCTAGGACTTTCAGAACTATGTTGAATAATAATGGTGAAAGTGGACACCCTTGTCTTGTTCCTGACCTTAGGGGGAATGCTTTCAGTTTTTCACCATTGAGAATAATGTTTGCTATAGGCTTATCATATATGGCCTTTGCTATGTTGAGGTAGGTTCCTTCTGTGCCCATTTTTTGAAGAGTTTTAATTATAAATGGGTGCTGAATTTTGCCAAAGGCTTTTTCTGCGTCTATTGAGATTATCATATGGTTTTTATCTTTCAATTTAATATGGTGTATCACATTGATTTGCATATATTGAAGAATCCTTGCATCCCTGGAATAAACCCAACTTGATCGTGGTGTATGAGCTTTTTGATGTGTTGCTGAATTCTGTTTGCTGAAATTTTGTTGATTTTTGCATCTGTGTTCATCAATGATACTTGCCTGTAGTTTTCTTTTTTTGTGTTGTCTTTGGCTAGGAGAGATTTTTTAGACATTTTTAACCTAGTATAACTTTCTTGCACATTGGAAGTGTTCTTTAAAACAGATTGGAACATTAGACATCATTTTATCAACACTTCCCAAAGCCTGTCTTTTCTTGTGAAATACTGATTCAGTGCAGTAGGCTGCTTCATAGGTGTTTTGAGAGCAAAAGAACTCCCATGGTTCCACAAACCTGGGAAATGCTTTTAGTGTGAAACAGGCTTCTTTCTAACAGAACTTATCAATACTTTTAATATGCTGATATGGATTATTTAGGATGAGGTTATAGTGTGATATTTTTCAAATTGATTTGACCACAGAATCAGTTCTTCAGTCAGCATGTTACATACAAATTGGCAGAATACATTTCAGGAAATGATTTTGCTCAGTTTTATTATTTTGCATTTGTTATGCTTTATTATGTTAGTGTCTCACCTAAGGTTACTAACTAGTTATTGGCAAAGCCTAGATTCTGACTTCTAACTCATAAATCAAGTTTATGTTTTACTATAGTATATTGTACAACTTAAAATATATTAAATTATGAGTATAAACAGTATGATTCAGTATAAGTTTTAAAAATTATGGTCTGATACTTGATTAGGTGTAATACAGGTAATTTTTTGTGGTTTTCAGTTTCCCTGATTCCTTCTCACAATACCTAAGAAAACCCATATATTTTACTTCCCACAGCATCAACTTAAACTTAGTATCTTATCCCAAAGTTCTAAGATGTATACATTTTGTTGCGTATACTTCCATCTGGTGGTGAAAAAGAGTGCATGCTCACTCAATTCCTCAAGGTCGATGAAAAGAGTAGATGAAAGTGGTAATCATAAGAAAAAAATTATCTTAATTTAACTTTAAAACATATAAATATACTTTCATTTGGAAATCTTTTAAACTATGGGCAAATGTTTTCTTTGCATATAGGTCCCTTGAATGAAGTTTAGGTCTTTCTTGCATAGACCATTGTATTGTCTACGATTTCTAATTTTTGAAATGAACAAGTTTTAAATTGTGTCTTTTCAAAAATAATATATTAAGTGAGTGAACTTTTTATTCTATAAGAGTGCATCTTTATTATGGTAATGTTAGAGATAACCAGTATTAACAGCTTGTTTCTAGCCTGAGGTCATAAATAGATTTTAGATTGTAGAATCCTTTCTAATTGATGGACAATCCTCTAGATTATTTGTATTTTTCTCCCTGTTATGATATACTGACTAGCATATTTAATTCATTGTATACATCTTCTCGTAGCTTCCTAGGATAAATTGCTGTGAGAAATTCTACCGTCAAGGGCTTGGCTAGAAAATTATGAATTTTTTGAGTTGTCCTTAAGAAAGGATATATGATTCCTTGAAAAACTACGAATAAAGCTACCATATGACCTAGCAATTCCACTACTGGTCATATACTGTGAGAAAACCATAAATGAAAAAGACACATGTATCCCAGTTCATTGCAGCACTATTTACAATACCCAGAGTATGGAAGTAACCTAGATGTCCGTTGATAGATGAATGGATGAAGATGTGGTGTGTACACACACACACACACACACACACACACACACAATGGGATAGTACTCTCACACACACACACACACACACACACAATGGGATAGTACACACACACACACACACACAATGGGATAGTACTCAGCCATAAAAAAGAATGAATATTAGCCAGTTCTAGTTAGGTGGATGATATACAGAGTGAAGTAAACCAGAAAGAGAGAGAAATATCATATTATTGCACATAAATGGTATCTAGAAAAGTGATATTGATGAACCTATTTTTAGGGAAGGAATGGAGATGCAGATACTGAGAACGGACTTGTGGACACAGTGGAGGAAGGACAGTGGGATGAATGGAGAAAGTAGCATCAACATATATACACTACCATATATAAAATAGATAGCTGGTGAGAAGTTGCTATATAACACGGAGATCCCACCCAGGTGATCTGTGATAATCTAAAGGAGTAGGATGTGGGGAGGGGAGGGAAGCTCAGGAGGGAATTGATACATGTGTGACTATGGCTGATTTACATTGTTGTATGGCAGAAACAGTCATAATGTTGTAAAGCAGTTTTCCTCCAATAAATAAATAAAGGATATGTGAGTTTGCACTCCCATGAAAATGGTGTATGAGTACTATTTCATGTGTGTGCTGAATGACAGTCAGGGTTTCATTACTTCAAAAATATTTGCTAATCTGATATTGGAAAATGGCATCTCATTGATTTGTGTTTCTTTGATACTTGGGTTTAACGTTTCTCACATGGTAAGCCTGTTCTCATTTTTCCTTGTCAAACCAAATTTTGATGAAAAATTGTTACTTTATAACTATCACTACAGAATAATGTAGCTTAATTTTAAAATTTATTCTTTGTGACAAACATAACACAAAATTTGCCATTTTAACCATTTTTAAGTGTACTGTTCAGTGGCATTTAATTTATTCACACTGTTTACAACCAAGTTCCACTACTATCCACCTCCAGAACTACTTCATCCTCTTGTACTGAAACTCTGTGTACCTATTAAACAGTGACTCCCTATTTCTCCCTTTCCAGCCCCTGGCAGCCCCCATTCTACTCTCTGTCTCTGTGGTTAAGTGTCTAGGTCAGTATCATTAGGTACATTCAAAGTGTGCAGCTATCACCATTTCATTAATCTCCACAGCTGTTTCATTATTCCAAACTGGAACTCTATGCCCACTAAATAATAGCTCTCATTCTCCCCTCTGCCATTGTGTTTCTATGAATTTGCCTATTCTAGGTACCTCATATAGGTTTGTAATCATACAGTATTTGTTATTTTGTGACTGAACGGCTTATTTTACTTAGCATAATATTGTCAGAGTTCATGCATGTTGTAACGTGTCAAAATGTCCTTGTTTTTTAAGACTGAATAATATCTCATTATATGTATATACCAGTTTTGTTTATGCAGTCATTGTTGAAAGACATTTTGAGTTGCTTCTACCTTTTGGCTATTGTGAATAATGCTGCTATGAACATGGGAGTGCAGCATAATTTTTTTTTTCTTTTTTACTTCTCCATTGTCTTTTGATCTTTAACCATGTTAAAAACCAGATTAAAAAAAATCTAGCTGCCATTAAAATGTACACAGTTCTTTTGTGCTTTTTTATTTTTTTAACATAGCATGCATTTTTCTGTGCTACTGTTGAAGCATATCATCAAGGTGAACAATGCCCTAGACTTAGAATCATGAAACCTGGGTTTATGTTCTATTTCTGCTGTCACCCATGATTCTTTAAGTTATTTAGCCTCATAGATCTCTAGTTAACGCATCAGCAAATTAAGCATACAGTATCCACTTCATACGGTGTTTAAGAGCAATAAGATAATGTATTTGTTCAAATTACAAAAAGCTGTTTCTATATTCAAATTACTATTATCTGTGTAATTTAGACAATTCTATTGTAATGGAGGTTGAAATTTTTTAAATTATAAAATTATGCATTGAATGTCATCTACAACTTTTGTTTCAACAGTCTCCTTAAGATACCCATATAAGTAAAATTATTTTGAGTCAGAGAATATGAACAGTTTTATAAATCTGGCTGTGTAGTTCTTACCATAGAGTTTTTCAAAAGGATTATGTAGTTTAGTTGGCAGTTAATAACCTTTTTATCTCACCTCTGGGTTTTATCCTTAAAAAATTTGGGGGTGGTTACTTTTTTAGAGGGATAGAGTAGTACTTCATTCTTGTTTAATATGCTTGTCTTTTTTTTAAACTATTTGATTTAAAAAGCGTTTATTTTTTAATAGCAAGTGGGAGATGTTAATAGAAGAAACGTCACTTTCCTTATATGGAAGTCAAAAATGAACTACTTTAAAGTCCATTTTAAGATATTCTGGCTTGTGCTTTTCATTATTTTATTGAAATCTAGGTGTTATCTCTTAGTAGCTTCTAATACTGGGAATCAGTTTTATAAGAAATTTACTTTACAGGGCTAGATTCACTCACTGGAAATATTCAGAACTCTCTTGTTGATGAAGAAAAAGTACACTCTGGTTCAGAACGTGGCTCTCATCAAGGAAAGAAATCTGGGACCAGTAGCAAACTTTCTGTGAAAGATTATGAGCAGACTCTTGATACTGATAGCACTTTGGAAGAACTTTCTGGACATTCTTTGAGGTAAAGTAATGCATATTTTATACTGTAATTTGTATTTCATTAAAGTTACAATATCATTGTGATCACAGAGAATTCACTTAATAAATTTATGTATTTTTTATAGTTTTGTTAATAGCTCTAGTCTTTATATTATAGAATATACTCATCTCTCACCTAAACTATTATAGCTACTGCCCCAGGAATTCTTTGCCTCTAGCACAATCCACCTTTCTATTCCAAACACAATTTTCACAGTTGTTTTCTTCACTCAGTCATTTGACCAAGCAACTACTCTCCTTAGGATACTCTGGAGCTCACAATTACCCCACAGATCAACACTTAGAGCTTAACTTTATTTGAAGTGTTATCACCAGGCTACCAAAGACTATCTTACTTCCTTTGTTTATGCATTTTTCCTGCTCAACTGTATTCTTCCACTCTTTAAACACAACCATTTAGTACCTTTTTGGTATCATTGTTTATTTGCACCTCTGAACTTTTTGATTATGCTCAACTTATTAGACAATTAGATTTTGAAATCACACTCTTAAATTGATTGTGTAACTTGCACACTGTAATATCATATATTATGCACTTAGCCTATTGCTTACAAATAACTGTTGCTTCATGTACAATTCCTGCTCTGTCTCCATAACTTTTATCTGCTACACTGGTTTTGTTCTCCTGGAAATTTAAGCTCTGAGAAGGCATGGATTTACTGTTTTACTTTAAAACTATGTGCTTTTCCCAATACAGCGTTACATACAGACAATCATTTTTAGTGCTTTCATGTAGATAGTGCCATATTATTAATACCATCTTTCCTGTGTCTATAAAGTTGAATTTTAATTTATTTGTCAATGATTTTGAAATTCAGAAAACTTTACCTTTCCTTAAGAGATACCTGATGATTTAACTGGCAAAATCTACAAAGTTAAACATTTCTAAACAAACTCCAGAGCCAAATAAGTTGATAAATGCCCCATACTATAGTCTAGACCCCCTACTTCTCCACCTATGGAGATTGATAGTGGATAAAACAGTTTGAGGATTTGATACAAAGGAGTCCAGATTTTTAAAAAAATTATTTAACTTATATTGTCTTATTTGGCTATAGACACTTTCTGTGTCCACATTCTTTTCCTTTGTTTCTTTTTTATATTTTAGAAAACTTATTAATATCATTGGAAACAGCTAGTCTAGGTAAGTCTCTGCAGAGCAAATATGAATTCATCTTGTAAATCCATATGGTGAGATTTATCTTATGAGTCAGTTCAGTTCAGTTCAGTCACTCAGTCGTGTCGGACTCTTTGCGACCCCATGGACTGCAGCACGCCAGGCCTCCCTGTCCATCACCAACTCCTGGAGATTACTCAAACTCATGTCCATTGAGTTGGTGATGTCATCCAACCATCTCATCCTCTATCATCCCCTTCTCCTCTTGCCTTCAGTCTTTCCCACCATCAGGGTCTTTTACAATGTGTCAGCTCTTCGCATCAGGTGGCCAAAGGATTGGAGTTTCAGCTTCAGCATTAGTCCTTCCAATGAACATTCAGGACTGATTTCCTTTAGGATGGACTGTTTGGATCTCCTTACAGTCCAAAAACTTTCAAGAGTCTTCTCCAACACCACAGTTCAAAAGCATCAATTCTTTGGCACTCAGCCTTCTTTATAGTCCAACTCTCAGATCCATACATGACTACTGGAAAAACCATAGCCTTGACTAGATGGACCTTTGTTGGCAAAGTAATAATGTCTCTGGTTTTTAATTTGCTGTCTAGGTTGGTCATAACTTTTCTTCCAAGGAGTAAGCGTCTTTTAATTTCATGACTGCAGTCACCATCTGCAGTGATTTTGGAGCCCCCCAAAATAAAGTCTGCCATTGTTTCCACTATTTCCCCATCTATTTGCCATGAAGTGATGGGACCGGATGCCATGATCTTAGCTTTCTGAATGTTGAGCTTTAAGCCAACTTTTTCCCTCTCATGAGTACTTTGTTTTAATATTGTGTTGAAATTCTTTCAGGGAAATCTATTAGGAGACAGAAGTAATGATAATTCTTTCTGTTTTCTGTAAATTGTCAGACTGTTAACAACACTATTTCTCTAAACTTCATAAAATTAAAGGTTACTGGAAGCTAGTGAGTGCCTCTAAAGACTACTTTTATTCAAATTTAAATGTTGGTATAAGAGAAATTTTTACCTTTGAAAACCATGTCATAGTTTTATTAAAGCTAAAAAAGTAAGCTTGCTTTAGTATGTTGAAATATGCTAACTGCTAACATACTTTATAGAATATTTGAGTCAGTCAATCTTTAGTGCAAAGCAACATGCTTCTTGTTATCAGAAACCGTACCTTTAATGAGCTCCATTTATCAAAGAGGGTCTTGACCTGTGCCTTGTGTTGAATTAAATGCTTCAAGTTGTTTTAATAAAACTGCTATCAGAGTTTACTTCTTAGAAAGTTCAGGAAAGAACTATCGCATTAAAAGTGGACAGAAACAAATGGACATATATAAAGTATTTAGAGATGGTTAGTATGAAACTTTTTGCTGTGACTTTTTGGTTAATAAAAGTAGTAACAAAGGAAGTCTTTATCATTTAAAATTTTTTTAACACAAAATGATACTCTCTTTCAGAGACATATTTTAAGGTATTTTTTATGAAATAGGCTTTACCTTGCTTTCTTTATATGTTTATAATTTTATTGCTATATAAGATCTTAGTATTCTAGAGGGTTTTGTCTGCTACTACAATAAGTGATTCAGAGGAAGGAGTTTAGTCCCAATTTAATCAAAATACTCCTTTTCCATATTATTTTGAGCAGGGCTTGTCCCTAGCTTGTTCCCCACTGTAAATCTAGCAATAAAAGGAGTACTCATAGTCATTCATTCAGTGTAGAAACTCTGTTAAGTGAATGTCACAGCTTTTTAAAGCTAACGTTAATAAGTTTTGCATATTGTTCTTATTGTTTAGATGGTTTTTAAAGTAGATTTCCTGTCTCTAATGTTTTTATGAAACAAAACTTGTAGTGTCTCATCAGATAAGGGAAGATCTGAGAAAACTCCAGCTTCTCCCATATCTCCAAGTTCTCAGAAATTGTTGCAGTTTGACCTTCCAGGAACTTCATTAGAAAGATCTAAATCCTCAATAGTAGTGACTCCAACAGGATTTAAGCCTAATGCAACTTTTGCTGATGTGAACCTGGCTGCCAGCAGAACAACAACAGAGATGGCGTCAACACCAGGCAAGTAGATCCATGCAGCTGTAATTTAAAACATAGGATATGAATTTATTTTAAAAATTTATTTCAGTTAAACCATAGAGAAATGTTACTTCAAGTGAATGCAATTACTATTTGAAGTATTAAACAAAAATTGTGCCAGAAAATAAATATTGAAAATCACGAGATTCAATAGTGGTAACTTTTCCCATCTTGCCAGCATCAGTCAAAAGACACTTGAAAAATGTGTCCTGTGTATGTATTATGTACACTGGTATGGTTTATACATACATTCACATGCATACACACTCAAAAGAAGTAACTAGTAGAATACTATTTACTAAAATGTCACTGTCTTTCCTACAGAGGATACCAGACTTGTTTTTGGAATTTAAAATAAGAAATGAATTTTAGAAATCAGATGTAAATTCACACGAGCTTTTATATATGACAATTACATGCCTTCCAGGTTCTAAGCGCTTTTCTCCTGCTGGCCTCCAGCATCGGATGGCAGCAGAACTCAGTTACTTGAGTGCTATTGAGGAGTCGGTGCGTCAGCTATCAGATGTAGAAAGAGTTAGAGGAGTTTCACTTGCTCAACAGGAGAGCGTGTCTCTGGCTCAGATCATAAAGGTATTTGTGGAATTTTCTTTAGCTTTCTGTGTTGTTTTTCTCTTTTCTTTGCTATTTAAAATGATCTTAATGATGAGTTAAAAAAGAAAATGCAAAACTTTAAACTGCTAAGTAGAAAAAACAGTCTTGTCACACAGTACGTATAAATAATCTTGAGAAAAACTGTCATATGCTAAAAAGATAATTAAACATGGAGTATTTGGCAACAGAACAGTAATATAGTCATTCTCTTTCAGATATTTCATTTTCCACATTCTTTACCTTTTTTTGTTACAGTGTGAAAATTGGCTTATCAGAATTTTTCAGTACTTTCTCTTTTTGTGTGAGAAGTCAGAAATGACTTTGAATTTGCTGTTTTTTTTAATACTTTATTTGTACTGAAAAGTTTCTGAGATCAAAGTGTTTGGTAGTGCCAGGATAATAGGACTTTTCCTTAAGGAAGCTGACAAAAATCTTAGTGTTCCTTGATGGTGATGGTATCTTAAAAAAAAAACAAAACTGAGGTAGCATTTGCATGTAATAAAGTACACAGATTTTTAAGTGTATAATATGATGAGTTTTGAGCATGTAACAACCACCTTAATCAAAATGTAATATACTTTTATCACTCCAGAAGGTTCACCCAGGCCCCTTTTCAGTTAATCTCATCACCCAGAGGCAATTAGTATTCTGATTCATATCACTATAGTTTATTTCTGCCAGTTCTAGAACTTCATAAAATGGAAGTATACTTCGTAATGTGTTGTGTTTAGCTTATTTTTTGCAGTATAACATTTTTAAGATTGATCTATTTTGTTGTATCCATGGTACTTTTGGGTTTTTTTTTTTTGCTGAGTAACATTCCACTGATGATTATATCACAATTCATTTATCTGTTCTCTTGTTGATTTACATTTATATTATTTCCAGCTTTTGGCTATCATAAATATTCCTGCTGTGAAATTTTTTTTTTCAATTTTCTGTGTGCGATACAAAATTTTACTTTTCTTGCTTAAATACCTAGGAGTGTAATTGCTTGAGTTAAGTATATAGTTATGAGAAAATGCCACTTTTTTCCAAAATAATTGTAACATCTTATACTCTGATGGCAGTATATGAGAGTTCTAGTTGTATTGTTTCTTTGCTGTCATTGTGTATTCTAGTCATTCTCGTGAGGGTGAGGTAGTATCTCATTGTGGTTTTTAATTTGCATTTCTTTTATGACTGATGAAATTGATCTGTTAGTATATTTATAATTAATCTTGTATCTTCTTTTGTGAATATATATTCAAATCATTTGTCTCTTTCATAATTGGTATATTTGTATTTTAATTATTGAGTTGTAGGAGTTCTTTATATATTCTAGAACAAATCTTTTTCAGATATATTTCAAATATTGCTTTCCATCCTAGACTTGGGGCTTCCCTGATAGCTCAGTTGGTAAAGAATCTGCTTGCAGTGCAGGAGACCCCGATTCGATTCCTGGGTCACAAAGATCCACTGGAGAAGGAATAGGCTACCCATTCCAGTATTCTTGGGCTTCCCTTTGGGCCCAGCTGGTAATGAATCTGCCTGCAGTGTGGAAGACCTGGGTTCAATCCCCAGGTTGGGAAGATCCCCTGGAGAAGGGAAAGGCAACCCACTCCAGTATTCTGGCCTGGAGAATTCCGTGGACTATATATAGATACAGTCCATGGGGTCGCAAAGAGTTGGACATGACTGAGTGAATTTCACTTTCACTCACAGCCTAGCCTTGCCTTTTCATTTTTTTAACTCTGTTGTTTGAAGAGCAGAAGATTTTAATTTTGATGAAGTCTAGTTTTGAATTTTTTTCTTTTATGGGTAGTGCTCTTTGTATTCTAAGAAATCTTTGCTTACCTTAAGATATTAAGATACTCTAACAAAGATATTCTTTTATGTTTTTCCCCAAAACTTTATAGTTTGGGCCTTTATATTTAAGTGTGTGAGCTATTTCAAGTTAATCAAGAATTGTGAGGAACGGGTCAAAGTTAATCCTTTCCCCCCATACAGATGTTTGGTTGTGTTAGCACCATTTTCTTAAATTACCTTGACACCTTTATCAACAATTAAGTAATCATATATATGTGTTGGTCTACTTTTGCATTCTGTTCTTTTCCATTGACCTATTTTATTTGTCTAGTACCATACTATTTTACAGTAACTTCAGAGCAAGTCTTTTTTCTTCTTTCTTTTAGTTTTTCGTTAAAAATTTTTTATTGTAATATAGCTAGCTGATTTACAATGTTCTGTTAGTTTCAGGTGTACAGCGAAGTGAATCAGTTATACATATCCATATATCCACTCTTTTTTAGGTTCTTCTCCTTTTTAGGCCATTACAGTTTATTGAGTACAGTTCCCTGTGCTATGCAGTGGGTCTTTATTAGTTATTTAATTATCTATTTTGTCTATAGTAGTATGTATATGTTAATCCCAATCTCCCAGTTTATCCTTCTCTCCCATAGTGGGTCTTGAAATCAAGCTGTAATTACTCCAGTCTTGTTCTTTCCCAAGATGATTTCAACTATTCTTTGTTTTTTCTATCTAACTTCTAGAATCAGTTTGTCAGTTTCTACCAAAATGTTTTAAAAGCCTGGTATAATTTTGATTTGAATGACATTGAATCTACAGATCAGTTTGGGAAGACTTCACATCTTAACAATATTACATCTTCTATTTAATGAACATAAATCTTTCTCTATTTGTTTAGGATTTCTAGATATTTCTCTCAACTATAATTTTCATTGTAGAGATGTTACACTTTTTAAAAGTTATTCTTAAATTTTATGTCTTTTGATGATAAATCTTTTTGTCAATTTCATTTTCTAGTTCCTCTTAAAATACCTATAGATAGTTTTTTTGAGTGGAAATATTTCAGCCTTCCTTCACTCCTCTCAATCAATAACAACAGTGCTGTCCATTCACTGTGACAATAAAAGCTCTCCAGACACTTCCAAATGCTCACTGGTGGACAGTGGAGAGGAGCTAATTCCAACTTTGCAGAAAAATCACTGGCCCTTTTGCAGCTGTCATCTTTTCCTTGAAATTTGAAAAACCACTGATACTATGTACTATTTTAGGGATTTATTATAACTGTGGGTTTCCACATATGGCCAGGGCATTGTATGACTTCGTATATAGCCTTACAACCTTTTGAGAACCTATATTATTTAGCACCGTTCTAGGTGAGATGATAATATATAAATTTATAGATAACATCATTTGGAATAATTGTAAGAAAGAGTTAGAAAGGAGACCTTTAGGGGCAACGTTTTTATGAAGCTGCTCCTTCAAAGTCAAAGGAGTCATAAAATTGTGATTTATGAAGCATTATTTTTATTTTTACATGTAGGATGTTTTAATGTCCTCCTAAGAGCTGCCCGTAGCTTTTGTTTTAAACCAGCTTTTCGATATCAGTTCTTAGTTCTGTATGCCTTGGAAATTTTTTTCTATTATATTATTTGACACATAGTAGGTGGTCACTTGAGATAAATAATAAATGGTTGATGTCTATGCTATTTACTCTCTTTGCTTTAGGCTTCGATGGGTTGCTTCAAAAGATTTGTGTTAGGAAAACAGCTTTCTATTTAATATAATTTCTGCATTAAAATAGTTTAGTATCTTAGAATTAATAGTTGATCATTTCTTTATTTCTGAAGGCACAGCAGCAGCGCCATGAAAGAGACTTGGCCCTTTTGAAGTTGAAGGCTGAACAAGAGGCTCTGGAATGTCAGAGACAATTAGAAGAAACTCAAAGCAAAGCAGCTCAGGTCACTTCTTTTGCAGATTTCTATCCTTGGGGGAAAAAAGGAAAGATGTAAATAGTAATGTTTTCGTACATTATCCCATGAGCTCACTTTATGCTGTTTGGCTCTAATAGCCACCTTGTGAAATTAAGTAGTCAGGTCAAGGTTTATCCTCAGTTTAGAGAAATGGAAATTGAGGTACTTGGTAGTTCCTTGTCTACAGATACATCATCTTGTAAACAGTGGAGTTAAGACTTAAACTTCAGCAGTGATTTTAAGATTCCAGATTTTAACTCTAAATTTTAAGACATGAAATCCAGATAGTAGTCAAAGTTTGTTTTTTTTTCTGCCCCCCAACAAGGCAGTTGATCCATGAAACTGATTTACATGTTAAAACTAATTTGGGTAGGATGAGACTAGACATAAAGTAAGTTATCTTCCCCCCATTTTTATTAACAGGTCCATGCGGAATCATTACAGCGGGTGGTGAAGTCACAACGGGAAATGACTGAAGTGCTGCAGGAAGCAACATGTAAAATAGCCACTCAGCAAACAGAGACTGCTCGCCTGACCACAAATGCAGCACGCCAGATCTGTGAGGTAAGAGCCACTGAGAGCACTTTTCCTTTAGGTCTTTTTAGTCAGCCTGAGTACCTTTGGTCCTAGCAGTAATGGGTCTCTAACATCTAGCAAATGCATGCTTTTAATAAGTGACTTTCAGTGAGGGCCATACCCTATTGAAATGAGGCATCATTTATTGTAATGGTAAGGGCAAAAGATGCAAAAGAAAGATACAAAAGAACTCTATTTTTTCCCTTGAGTAATCTTTTTAAAAAGATTGTGTAATTTATACTAATATATATTTATAATAATATGTATATAATATATATATTTACAATAATATGTATACCTTTTAAGTATACAGTTTTATGATTTTTGACAAATACATAGGTATAGACATCTATGTATATTTTTTATTTATTTATTTATGACTGTGCTGGGTCTTTGTTACTTTGTGCAGGCTTTCTCTAGTTGTAGTGAGCAGGAGCTACCCTCTAGTTGCAGTGCATGGGCTTCTCATTGTGGTGGCTTCTCTTGTTGCAGAGCAGACTCCAGGTGCACAGTCTTCACTAGTTGTGGCACATGGATTCAGTGGTTGTGACACCTGGGCTGAAGAACACAGGCTCAGTAGTTGTAGCACACAGGTTTAGTTGCTCCATGGCATGTGGGATCTTCCTGGACCAGGGATTGAACCTATGTCTCTTTCATTGGCAGGCAAATTCTTTACCACTGAGCCCCCGGGAAGTCCTAGGTATATTTCTTTTTCATATCTCTCTATCCCTATAAACACCACTATAATCAAGAAATTGCCAGCACTCTTAAAAGTTCCCTCATGCTACTTTGCAGTCAATCCCCAATCTCAGTCCCAGGGAGCCCCACATCTGTTTTGTATGTAGATGTTTCCTTGTTATCCAGAGTGATATTAGTGTCTTTTTTTTTTTCCTTAATTGTACCAAGGATAAAGCCAGAAATAGTTTTACTGCTGTCTCTGTATAGGATATCCTGATCTATACTATAAAGTTTCAGTTTATTTTAGCAGTTACTATTTAGGACTGTTTGTGAAATGATTCTGTTATTAAAAAGCCATGAACCTGCTATATGCTGGGTACATGGGATTGTGCAAATAAGTATAGAGTCTCTTTTCTCAAAAAATTTTAGGTTACAATTAACAAAGATTTTAAAAACACTTCAGTTTGTCAAGGCAGTGATGGAATTGACACCAAATGAATAATATATGGCAGTAATGGCTAAGAGCAGAGAAAATGTACTTCACATTATTGATGAAGTTAGAAAATTCTAATTGAGTTTGCTTCTTGAAGAAAGATTTAATTTTTGGTTTTAGTCAGTTCAGTCGCTCAGTCATGTCCAACTCTTTGCAACGCCATGGACTATAGCAAGCCAAGCTTCCATGTCCATCACCAGTTCCGGAACTTGCTCAAAGTCATGTCCATTGAGTCGGTGATACCGTCCAACCATGTCATCCTCTGTCATCCCCTTCTCCTCCCACCTTCAATCTTTCCCAGCATCAGAGTCTTTTCTAATGAGTTGATTCTTCCCATCAAGTGGCCAAAATATTGGAGCCTCAGCATCAGTCCTTCCAATGAATATTCCTTTAGGTTGACTGGTTTGATCTCCTTGCAGTCCAAGAGACTGTCAAGGGGCTTTTCCAAACCATCATTCAGAAGCATCAATACTTTGGCACTCAGCCTTCTTCATGATTCAACTCTCACATCTGTACATGACTACTGAAAAAATCATAGCTTTGACTAGACAGACCTTTGTCGGCGAAATAATGTATCTGCTTTTTGATAATGCTGTCTAGATTTGTCATAGCTTTCCATTCAGGGATCAAGTGTCTTTTAATTTCATGGCTGCAGTCACCAACAACAGTGATTTCAGAGCTCAAAAAAATAAAGTCTCTCACAGTTTCTATTTGCCATGAAGTGATGGGACCAGATGTCATGATCTTAGTTTCTTGAATGTTGGATCTTAAGCCAACTTTTTCACTCTCCTCTTTGACTTTCATCAAGAGACTGTTTAATTCCTCTTCACTTTCGCCGTAATAGTGGTGTCATCTATGTATCTGAGGTTATTGATATTTCCCCCAGCAATCTTGATTTCAGCTTGTGCTTCATTCATCCTGGCATTTCACATGATGTATTCTACGTAAGTTAAATAAGCAGGGTGACAGTATACAGCCTTGACATACTCCTTTTCCAATTTGAAACCAGTCTATTGTTCCATGTCCAGTTCTAACTGTTGCTCCTTGACCTGCATGTCTGTTTCTCAGGTGGCAGGTCAGGTAGTCTTGTGTTCCCATCTCTTTAAGGATTTTCCACAGTTTGTTGTGATCCACACAGTCAAAGGCTTTGGTGTAGTCAATAGCAGAAGTAGATGTTTTTCTGGAACTCTCTTGCCTTTTCGATGATCCAGTGGATATTGGCAATTTGGTTTCTGGTTCCTCTGCCTTTTCTAAATCCAGCTTGAATATACAGAAGTTTTTGGTTCATATACTTTTGAAGCCTAGCGTGGAGAATTGTGAGCATTACTTTGCTAGTGTGTGAGATGAGTGCAATTGTGTGGTAGTTTGAACATTCTTTGGTGTTGCCTTACTTTGGGATTGGAATGAAAACTGACCTTTTCCAGTCCTGTGGCCACTGCTGAGTTTTCCAGCTTAGCTGGTATATTGAGTGCAGCACTTTCACAGCATCATCTTAAGATTTGAAATTGCTCATCAGGAATTCATCACTTCACTCGCTTTGTTCATAGTGATGTTTCATAAGGGCCACTTGACTTCAGGATGTCTGTCTGTAGGTGAGAGATGACACCATCGTGGTTATCTGGGTCATTAAGATCTTTTTTTTGTAGTTCTATTGTGTATTCTGGCCACCTTTTCTTAATATCTTCTGCTTTTAATTTTTTTTTTTTTATTTACTGTGGCTTATTTTAGACTTGAAGACTTTCTGCTTAGTAATTTCATAGATTGTTATAGTTAGGTGAAACCTTAGAAATCCTATGGTCTGCCTCTATTTATTTTATAAAGATGTTGAAACTTCATGAATCTAAATGACTTGCCCACAATATGTTACCTATTATGGCAGAATTTGCTTGCTTTCAATACAGTGATCTTTCCAAGACACTCTACTCTCTCTCAGTTCTTCTGTGACATTACCTTTTTGCTTCTTCTTTGCCTTCTGTATGTTCATATTTAGATGGCGGAGTTGACTCGAACTCATATCTCAGATGCCATCACTGCTTCAGGAGCTCCCCTAGCAGCGCTATATGATCATCAGCGGCAGCATGCTCCAGACTTCGTGAAACAACTAAGGACAAGAGCTGAAACAGATAGGTTAATATCTGATCATTTAGCAAATATGTGATGAATATCTGTTATGTCCCAAGCACTGTTGTGGGTACTAAAAATATAGTTATGGACCTATAGTCTAGTGGGGAAGAGAGACATTAAGCAAATGTTCCTTTCGGTGAGTAAACACTTACAAATTAAAATAAGTATTATGAAAGAAAGGAACATTTGTTTTTGAGATATACAGCAAAGGAGTTTCAATAGCATGGAAGTCAGAGAAGATTTTTCTGAGGAAGTAAAGCTAGTGGTGAGATCTAGTGGATGAAAAGGAAACAGTGATATAAAGGAGGTAAGGAATAGGTGGAAAGAAAGTGCAAAGAACACTAAAGAAACTGGAGGCAGAGGGCAAAAAGGGAAAAGTAGGAGATGATACAGGAGTCAGATCGTGGTAGAACTTTGTAGATCCTCTGGATTTTGGAGTTTATTCTAGGAGCAATGAAAAGTCACTAGAGAGTTTCTTAGGCAGTGCTGGGTGATGTCATCATGTCTGTGTGTATTTTTTTTTTTTTTTTACATCAACTTTGACTGTCTCTATAGATTTTTAGTCTATTCACATTCATTGATACTTGAGGTGATTTGTGTTTATTTCTCATAATAAATAGATATTCTTTAATGTGTTATATACTTTTCTATGAGCAGATACCTTTCTCAAATAGTTTGTAACCCGTATTTCATAATTTCTATTCAAGATTTTATCTCATATTAATATTAAACAGTATTTAAAATCTTTCTCTTATTTGAGACTTTAAATGTTTTAATCAGTTTTTCTTTTCTTTGTAGGAAAAGTCAACCTGGTTCACTTTCTCAGAGTAAAGAAGGAACTCTTGACTCTAAGCATCAGAAATTTTCCCCTTCGTATGATAGTTATTCTGAGTCTTCAAGATACAAAAATCGTGATAGAAGGTGAAGAGTGTTTGATTTAGTAAAGTCTGATAAACGGCTTAGACATTGCTTTTTTAAAATTCTTTTATCTTATTTCTTTAAATGAAATAGTGTTTCCCTTCTGTTCTGGCTTACCTAATATTTAGCCAGTTTACAAAATAGTTGTTCCATGTAATAATATAGCTACCATTCTTTAATAGTCTACTGTACACCTACTGTGAGAATTGTTTTTCCTGCATTTAATCTTCACACCAACCTTCCAATGACAGATATTATTGTCATTTTATAGGTAAGGGAACTAAGGATCATGGAGATATTAAGAAACTTACCTATAATCACATAGCTAGTAGCACATCAAGATATTGAACCATGATATATCTGGCTTGAGAGTACACTGCTTTGCTGATATCCATATTTTTTGGCATTACTGTATGTACTAATTTTTATCATTATGAAAGAAGATTGAATACTTTGTCATTGATTGATACTTGATACTTGGTAACATCTCTGATTTTCAGTTATGGATCTGTCCTTGGATTAAAAAGTTTTAGAGGCTACTTTCCATCATTCTTAGAGACAGGATACCTGTGTTATCAAAGTATACTAAAACCTCAATTTAAAATATTAAATCATGAGACTGAAAAATGTGAAAATTAATGGGGGGTTAGTACCAACAGTTATTAAGTACTTACTCTGTGTCTGGAACTATGTGACTTTCATTTAACCTTCACTGACAATTTAGGCCATCACCTGAGTTCCTGCAGTGGTCTCCTAATAGGTTTCCCTGTCCTTTAACGTTTCCCTGCTCTATTCATTAACCCCATAACAACCAGAGTGATTGTTCAAAAATTTGCAGCCAGTTGGTTATTTATCTCTTTGAAATATCAGTGTTTCCTCAGAACCACTTAGTATAGCATGGAAGTCCCTTTGTTATTAAGCCTTTAGTCCATCTCCAGCTCTGTCACTTGGCATTTCCCCTCTTACCATATTTTACTAGTTCTAACTACTTCATTTCTCTAAGAGCCTTGCTCTCTTTGTCTCCTGTGCCATAACATGTTGTCCCTTCTTTCTAGACCCTCCCTACTCCATTTTATTACTTCAGTTTTACTTCCCCTTTAAGAATCAGTATTAGCTCCTCATCTGCTTTAGAGATCCCTTCTGTGTTCACCCACAGCAATACAAGTGTAACTGTTACAGTCATTACCAGCTTCTATATTCTTACTCCTTTCCTTATTAAGTTCAGTTCAGTCACGTCCGACTCTTTGCGACCCCATGAACCGCAGCATGCCAGGCCTCCTTGTCCATCACCAACTCCTAGAGTCTACCTAAACCCATGTTCATTGAGTCGATGATGCCATCTAACCATCTCATCCTCTATCATCCCCTTCTCGTCCTGCCTTCAATCTTTCCCAGCATCAGGAAAGATTTTTCTTCACAGCAGGTAGCCAGAGTATTGGAGTTTCAGCCTCAACATCAGTCCTTCCAATGAACACCCAGGGACTGATTTCCTTTAGGATGGACTGGTTGGATCTCCTTGCAGTCCAAGGGACTCTTAAGAGTCTTCTCTAACACCACAGCTCAAAAGCATAAATTCTTCAGCGCTCAGCTTCCTTATGGTCCAACTCTTACATCCATACATGACTACTGGAAAAACCGTAGCATTGACTAGATGGACCTTTATTGGCAAAGGAATATCTCTGCTTTTTAATGTGCTGTCTAGGTTGGTCGTAATTTTCCTTCCAAGGTGTAAGTGTCTTTTAATTTCATTGCTGCAGTCAACATCTGCAGTGATTTTGGAGCCCAGAAAAATAAAGTCAGCCACTGTTTCCCCATCTATTTGCCATGAAGTAATGGGACTGGATGCCCTGATCTTAGTTTTCTGAATGTTGAGCTTTAAGCCAACTTCTTCACTCTCCTCTTTCACTTTCATCAAGAGGCTCTTTAGTTCTTCACTTTCTGCCATAAGGATAGTGTCATCTTTGAGGACTTCATTTTCATCACCCCCACATTAAAACCCTGTACCCATTAGCAGTCAGCTCGTATGTCCCTTCTTTCCCAGCTTCTGGCAACAACTAATCTGCTCTTTATTTTCTATGGATTTTTGTCTGTTTTGGATATTTCATATGAATAGCACCATACAATACTTGGCTCTTTGTGACTGGCTTCTTTTACTTAGCATAATGTTTTCAGAGTTCATCTCTCATGTATCAGTACTTTATTCCTTTATATAGCCAGATAATCTCTTGCATGGATGTCCCACATTTATCTATCAGTTGATGGACTTTAGAATTTTTTTGATTTCTTTTGCTCTTATGAATGGTGCCACTGTGTATTCATTCATTCATGTACAAATTCTTATATGGCTATATTTCATTTCTCTTGGGTATATACTTAGGAAAGGGATTGTGACTCTATTTAACATCTTGATGATATGCCAAACTGTTTTCCAAAATAGTGCTCCATTTTACATTTTCACCAGGAATATAAAGATTTTCCACATCCTTACTAATACTTCTTGATAGGCTAATGAAGACTGTGTCATTCCTGTATCCCTAGAGCTTAGCAATATGCCAGTTATGTAGTAGGCAGTCTACTCCATGTTTATTAAGTGAATGATTGGCACATAACTGCTAAGTAGAAGAATTGAGATGAACCACATACCCTACTGATTCCAAAACACTTGTGGTCTCTTTCACTCTGTCTTTTACCTTATAACTTTATTATACTATTTATCCTTTCAAAAACATTTATAAAGTCAGACAAATAATTATGTAATATTCCGATAAGTTCAGTTCAGTTCAGTCGCTCAGTTGTGTCTGACTCTTTGCGACCCCATGAATCGCAGCACGCCAGGCCTCCCTGTCCAGCACCAACTCCCAGAGTCTACCCAAACCCATGTCCATTGAGTCAGTAATGCCATCCAGCCATCTCATCCTCTCATCCCCTTCTCCTCCTGCCCCCCAGTCCTTCCCAGCGTCAGGGTGTTTTCCAATGAGTCAGCACTTCGCATGAGGTGGCCAAAGTACTGGAGTTTCAGCCTCAACATCAGTCCTTCCAATGAACACCCAGGACTGATCTCCTTTAGGATGGACTGGTTGGATCTCCTTGAAGTCCAAGGGACTCTCAAGAGTCTTTTCCAACACCACAGTTCAGAAGCATCAGTTCTTCAGCACTCAACTTTCTTCACCGTCCCAACTCTCACATCCATACAGGACCACTGGGAGAACCATAGTCTTGACTGGACGGACCTTTGTGCCATCATAGAAATCTGCACACACACATGCACAGTATAAACACAGAAAAAGAAACCCTCCCTGAGAGTAGGGAAGGGACCTACAAACAGTTTGCAGAAATGCTATTTCAACTGAGTCTTGAATTCATTAAGCACAGAGGAAAGGTAGGGCCTGTCACAGGAGGAAAATAGCTTTTTCAGGGGACCTTAAAACTTGGCTCATGGTTGGTTATGTATTTATATTTAGTGAATAGATTAATTTAGGAAAGCAAAGAGGGAGGAAGGAAAATACTAAACTTTAAAACAAGTTCACTACGCATTTGGAAATCCAAGGCTTTAAGGAGAAGGGCAGAGCTAATGATACAGACTTGAGGCTTACTCCAGATGATAGCAGTAGAAATTATAGATATGCATAAGATTGTCCAAGGAGAGTATATAGCATAAAGGAGAAAGAAACCAAAACCCTAAGAAGCACAATCATTTTAAGAAAAGATAGAAAAATTAAAAGAAAGTGAAAGAAATACAGGAAAACTTGCTAGGGAGGTAGAGAAGCAGGTGGGAGTAGAGTCAGGGAATATAAGAAAGGAGAGCCCTTTTATCATTTAATTTTGTTATAGTTTCAGTCTTACAAAAGCATTGTAAGAATATTAATATTCTTCCAATACAAGTTTCCCAAGTATCTTTCATCCAGATTACCCTAGTGTGTTAACATTCTTCTGTATTTGCTTTCGCAAGCTTTTAAAGGAAGGAGATAAGAGATTCATACCACCTGATGTAGAAAAAGAAATTATCTATTGGATATGACAGTTAAGAGTTTAGTTAGAGTTTACAAGAACAGTAGAACAGGTGGGAATTGAAGCAGGCTGCAATGAATTAGGAGGTCAATGGAAAGTAAGAAAGTGGAAACAGCAAGTAGAAGCCCCTTTTCCCAGTAGATTGATTTTAAAATGAAAGGCAAAAAGAGAGTGAAAGCCTGAGAATAGTGGTTCCCCGTCATTACTATTTAAAAGTGAAACCTTCTCTGCTACTTATCTTTTCTAAAATAGTTTCTTCTCAGACTTGTGTCTAAGTGGCATTTTTATGTTTCATATCTTTCATTGTTTCAAATCTTGATCATAAGGCACATTTCCTTGGCCAAATAAGTTACTTTGAAATTATATCCTTTTTTCGTTGCCTTAATTTTTTTTCTCGTTTGTTTCCATAATATGCCTAAACAGGAGTAGTAGTGGTAGCAGCCGTCAAGAAAGTCCTTCAGTTCCATCTTCTAAGGAAAATGAGAAGAAACTTCATGGTGACAAGATGGAGAGTTGTATTGATGAACAGGTTCAGACCGCTGCTGACGATTCTTTTCGAAGTGATAGTGTACCATCTCTTCCTGATGAAAAAGGTAACTTTGTTTGCACATAAATGTGTAATTACTTATGTGAGGAGGCTTCTAGAACCCTTTGAGATATTTATGACTGAGCTAATTAATATAATGAGAACATGGTGATATTGCAGACAGGCTTGATGTCTGATATTAAATGTGTTCAGGTAGAACTATTTCAAATGCACCATGCCACTAACCTTGCTAATATTTTACATGATTATGTGTCATGATCCTAAAGGGAGGCAAAACTAAATCTAGGAGAATGTGCATGTGAATGGAAAATATATATTCAATACTGAAAAAAATTACCTTTATCCTATTGTAGGTATGTAACATGATCATAAAAAGAAGAAAATATTATTAGACCTTTAAATTTTAAACAATATAGTAAGGATACAATTTCTTATAAATGATGATGCCATCAGATATATTAATTAGAATAAATTCATTACCTAACTCTTCCTGGATCATAAACTAAACCTGTACTAAACCTGTACTAAACCTGTCAAATCATGAACAGTAAATAATACAGCAAAGAAAATAAAATTTGGCAACAAATGGCACCTTTAAGACATTAAGTCAGCAAATTATCAGCCTCCATTTTTAGATATGCTTTTAAATAACTTCATTAAGCAGTGTTTTTGATTGATAGTCTAAAACTCTGTTCAAAGCAGGATGGGCAAGACAGTCTTTGGAAAGAAGAAAATATTTAAATTTCTTCATCCTTTAAATATATGTTTTTGTAGATTTTATAGTGAGTATAATATAGGAGTGTGTGCTAAGTCGCTTCAGTTGTGTCTGACTCTTTGCGACCCTGTGGACCATACCCTGAGGGGCTCCTCTGTCTATGGGATTCTCCAGGCAAGAATACTGGAATGCGTTGCCATTTCCTCCTCCAGGGCTCTTCCCAGCCCAGGGATAAAACCAGTGTCTCCTGCATGTCTCTTGCATTGGCAGGTGGGTTCCTTACCACTGGGAAGCCCCGGTATAGAGGTAGAGTAGTCTACAGTTATAGCAGCCCTAGCTGATTAATAACAGATGTTGGTACCTAGAAGTGAGGTACTGTTATACTTTAAGTGTGAAAGTGGCTTTGAAACTGGATAATGAGTAAAAGATAGAACAGTTTTGAGGGTCGTACAAAAAGAAAACTTACATTGCCCTGCAGAGATTATTGGTAGGAATATATGTATATACTAAAGGTGCTTCTGATCAAGTCTGATAAAGGTTGAAATAAGGAACATCTTGGGCTTCCCTGATGACTCAGTGATAAGAACCCACCTGCCAATGTTGGAGGCATGGGTTCGATTCCTGGGTCAGGAAGATCCCTTGGAGAAGGAAATGGCAACCCACGCCAGTATTCTTGCCTGGGAAACCCCATGGACAGAGGATCCTGGCAGGCTACAGTCTATGGGGTTGCAAAAGAGTTGGACACCACTTAGCGATTAAACAATAAGGAACATGTTATTGGAAATTGGAAGAAAGACCGTCTTTGTTATAAAGTAACAAAGAACTTAATTGAACTTCCATCTAGTGTTTGTGGAAGTTTGTGACCCCGTGGACTGCAGCATGCCAGGCCTCCCTGTCCATCACCAACTACTAGAGCCTACTCAAACTCACCTCCATCAAGTCAGTGATGCCATCCAGCCATCTCACCTTCTGTCATCACCTCCTCCTGCCTTCAGTCTTTCCCAGCATCAGGGTCTTTTCCAGTGAGTCGGTTCTTCACATCAGGTGGCCCAAGTATTGGAGTTTCAGCTTCAGCATCAGTCCTTCCAATGAATATTCAGGAATGATTTCCTTTAGAATTGATAGGTTTGATCTCCTGGCAGTCCAAGGAACTCTAAAGAGTCTTCTCCAACACCACAGTTTAAAAGCAGCCATTCTTTGGCACTCAGCTTTCTTTATAGTCCATCTCTCACATCCATACATTACTACTGGAAGAACCATAGCTTTGACTAGACAGACCTTTGTTGGTAATGTCTCTGCTTTTTAATATGCTGCCTAGATTGGTCACAGCTTTTCTTCCAAGAAGCAAGCATCTTTTAATTTCATGGCTGCAGTCACCATCACCATCTGCAGTGATTTTGGAGTCCCCAAAAATAAAGTCTGCCACTTGTTTCTGCTGTTTATGCATCTATTTGCCATGAAGTAATGGGACTGAATGCCACCATCTTAGTTTTTTGAATTTTGGGTATTAAGCCAACTTTTTCACTCTCCTCTTTGATTTTCATCAAGATACTCTTTAGTTCCTCTTTGCTTTCTGCCGTAAGGGTGGTGTCATCTGAGTATCTGAGGTTATTGATATTTCTCCCAGCAATCTTGATTCCAGCTTGTGCTTCATCCAGCCCGGAATTTTCATGATGCACTCTGCATGTAAGTTAAATAAGCAGGGTAACAATATACAGCTTTGATGTATACTTTTCCTGAATTGGAACCAGTCTGTTGTTCCATGTCCAGTTCTAACTGTTGCTTCCTGACCTCCATACAGATTTCTCAGGAGGCAGGTCAGATTGTCTGGTATTCCCATCTCTTTAAGGATTTTCCACAGTTTGTTGTGATCCATACAGTCAAAGGCTTTGGTGTAGTCAATAAAGCAGAAGATGGTTTTCTGGAACTCTGTTGGTTTTTTGATGATCCAGTGGATGTTGGCAATTTGATCTCTGATTCCTCTGCCTTTTCTAAATCCAGCTTGAACATCTGGAAGTTCATGGTTCATGTACTGTTGAAGCCTGGCTTGGAGAATTTTGAGCATTACTTTGCTAGTGTGTGAGATGAGGGCAGTTGTTCAGTAGTTTGAACATTCTTTGACATTGCCTTACTTTGGGATTAGAATGAAAACTGACCTTTTCCAGTCCTGTGGCCCCTGCTGAGTTTTCCAAGTTTGCTGGTATATTGAGTGCAGCACTTTCACAGCATCATCTTTCAGGGTTTGAAATAGCTGAACTGGAATTCCATCACCTCCACTCACTTTGTTCATAGTGGTGCTTCCTAAGGCCCACTTGACTTCACATTCCAGGATGTCTGTCTGTAGGTGAGTGATCACACCATTGTAGTTATCTGGGTCATGAAGATCTTTTTGTATAGTTCTATTGTATATTCTTGCCACCTCTTCTTAGTATCTTCTACTTCTGTTAGGTCCATACCATTTCTGTCCTTTATTATGCCCATCTTTGCATGAAATGTTCCTTTGCTTTCCCTAATTTTCTTGAAGAGATCTCTCGTCTTTTCCTTTCTGTTGTTTTCCTCAATTTCTTTGCATTGATCACTGAGGAATTTCTTATCTCTCCTTGCTATTCTTTGGAACTTTGCATTCAAATGGGTTTATCTTGCCTTTTCTCCTTGGCCTTTAGCTTCACTTCTTTTCTCAGCTACTTGTAAGGCCTCATCAGACAACCATTTTGCCTTTTTGCATTGCTTCTTCTTTAAATGGTCTTGATCCCTATATCCTGTACAGTGTCACGAACCTCTGTCCATAGTTCTTCAGGCACTCTATCAGATCTAATCCCTTGAATTTATTTGTCACTTCCACTGTATACTCAGAAGAGATTTGGTTTAGGTCATACCTGAATGGTCTATTGGTTTTACCTACTTGCTTCAATTTAAGTTTGAATTTGACAATAAGGAGTTCATGATCTGAGCCACAGTCAGCTCCCTGTC
>ML663557.1:11274790-11390457 GCA_007570785.1 Antilocapra americana | reverse complement strand
CCGATCTTGTTTTTGCTGACTGTATAGAGCTTCTCCATCTTTGGCTTTGAAGAATATAATCAATCTGTTTTCAGTATTGACCATCTGATGATGTCCATGTGTAGAGTTTTCTTCTGTGCTGTTGGAAAAGGGTGTTTGCTATGACCAGTGTGTTCTCTTGGCAAAACTCTGTTAACCTTTGACCTGCTTCATTTTGTACTTCAAGGCCAAATTTGCCTGTTACTACAGGTAGCTCTTGACTTCCTGCTTTTGCATTCCAGTCCCCTATAATGAATTGGACATCTTTTTTGGATGTTAGTTCTAGAAGGTCTTGTAGGCCTTCATAGAACATTCATACTGGTTGGGGCATAGACTTGGATTACTGTTAAATTGAATGGTTTCCCTTGGAAATGAGCAGAGATCATTCTGTTATTTTTGAGATTGCATCCACGTACTACATTTTGGACTCTTGTTGACTAAGGGCCACTCTGTTTCTTCTAAGGGATTCTTGCCCACAGTAGTAGATATAATGGTCATCTGAGTTAAATTCACCCATTCCAGTCCATTTTAGTTCAGTGATTCCTAAAATGTCAATTCCTTGCCGTCTCCTGTTTAACCACTTCCAGTGTGTCCTGATTCATGGACCTAACATTCCAGGTTCCTATGCAGTATTGCCCTTTATAGCATTGTACTTTACTTCCATCACGAGTCACATCCACAACTGGTGGTGGTGTTGCTTTGGCTGCATCTCTTCATTCTTTCTGGAGTTATTTCTCCACTGCTCTCCAGTAACATATTGGGCACCTACTGACCTGAGGAATTCATCTTTCAGTGTCATACCTATTTGTCTTTTCATACTGTTCATGAAGTTCTCAAGGCAAGAATACTGAAGTGGTTTGCCATTCCCTTCTCCAGTGGACCACATTTTGTGGAAAGTGGAAATTGAAAGTGATAGCCCTGGGTATTTAGCTGAGGAGATTTTTAAGCAAAACATTGAAGGCCTGGCCTAGTTTCTTCTTACTGCTTATAGTAAAATGTGAAAGAAGAACTAAATTGAAGGAATTATTAAGCAAAAAGGAACCAGAATTTGAAGATTTGGAAAATTCTTAGCCTGTGCATATTGTAAATAATGGAGAAAGCAAGTTCCGGAGAGAACACTAAGGGCGTGAGTGGACAGTTACTTCATAAAGACATTGCCCGTGGATTTACTCAGTCACCTCAGCATGTTCAGCTGAAGCCAGGAATACAGATTGGATTATATGAGTAGAGACATAGCTGGTTTGGTTTAAGGGGCAAGAAAGAGGATGAAAAAGGAAAGCTTTCAGACTTCTGGGATTCTGTGGGATGAAACATAAGAGCTATCCCAACTGTGAACATGCCTATAGAAGATTAAGGTGGCTAGAATTGATGGGGCAACCAAGATCCAAAGAAATTAAAACTTTGAAAAACTAATATGATGAGGAAAACAAGAAAAAATCTAGATCACTTTGGTTTGGCAATGATTTCTTAAATAAAACACCAAAAGTCCAATCCATAAAGGAAGAAATTGATAAGATGTACTTTATTAAAAATTTTTAAACTCTGTGAGAGAGATTATTAAGATAATGAAAAATCACAGACTGTTAAAAAATATTTGTAAAACTCATACTGGATAATAGACTTATCTCCAGAATATATTAAAGACTCTTAAAACTCAACAGGAAAATCAGCAACCCAGTTAAAAAATATACAGATCTAAACAGATACTTCATTGAAGAAAACATACAAATGGCAGATAGACATGGGAAAGGTCTTCAATATAATATTGTCTCCAATATCAATCATATATTTATATGGAAATGAAAATTAAAATCTCAGTGAGATACTATAACTTGCCTGTTAGAATGACTGAAATGCAAAATAACAGTAAATTGGTGGCAAGGATTCTGGGCACCAGCAACTTTAAATCATCATTGATGAGAATGTAAATTGGCGTGATGTCTCTGGATACACAGAGTATTTTATAATGACCCAGCAGTCATATGCCTAGGTATTTACCTAGTGATCTGAAAGCTTACGTCCACCCAAAAATCCATATGTTAATGTCCATGGCATCATTATTCACAATTGCTAAAAAACTGAAAGTAATCAAGATGTCTCATGAGGGGAATGGATAAACAAACTGCTAAATCTATGCAGTAGAATACTGTTCAGCAAGGAACAAGCTGTTGATTCATGGACCAACACAAATCAATTTTAAGTGAATTTTACTGAGTGCAGTTAGCAAGCCCCCAAAGCCCCCGGATCGTATATATTGTATGATCCCATTTAAATGACAGTCTGGAAACTGAACTATAGGAGTGGCAAACAGATGAATGGTTCCCAGGTATCAGGTGGAAGACAAAGTGATGGACTACAAAGAGATGGACAGAAGAACTTTAGTGTGAAATAGCTGTTACGTAATAAGGTATTGTGGTTCGGCATGTACTGTCTGATGTGCATTTGTCAAAACCCTAAAACTGTACATTACAAAGAGTAAGCTTTAACATATGCGAACTAAAGACACACACACACACCAACCAGGATGTTGGAATGGGGAGGTCCCAGGATGGAATGCAGTCTGTGACAAATCAACCTAACTGCAGTACAATGCAGTACAAATGAATAGCATAACCACACTGAAGGAGTGGGGGTGGAGGGAAAAGGAGCTGGCCCAGATAAATTTTGAAATGGTGTTTTCCAGTAGGAATTGTAAGCTTAAATACAAAAGGAATAGTTTAAAAACTCTGTATTGTAGTTGGTAAATTTGTTTTTCACAGATGGACAGTTTACAGTTGTTTCTATATCTGTTGGGGTTGAACAAATAAGTAAATGGATGTTAAATTATAGGAAATAGATTTCTCAGTGTTGGAGATAGAAATTATAGACATACAAGAAAGGAAGACTGGAATGCATCCTGTGATACAGGATTGGAATCAGAAACATCAGTATGGATCATGTTTAGATGGGTGGATGGATACAGGAATGTGTGTGTGTGTGTGTGTGTGTGTTGATGGGTCAGTATACCTGCATTTATTAATATTACTTGACTCTGTCCACTGAGAGGGAAGAGAGAAGCTCTGTCCAATGAGAGAGTGGAGAAGCAACAGTGTCCCAGTAGTTATAGGGACAACCATGCTGAGATTATGGTTTCTAAATATTCTCCAATAAAAGAAACCAGAGCTCTTTGGAGAAATGACTGATTCTAGGACTATACAGGGAAAATATGAAGTGAAAAGAAGGATTGAAGGGCAGGGAAAATGTCAGAGGCAACCAGGAAACCTAAAAGAGCTGTTATGGTTTTAATTAAACATGGAATTGATAAATTTCTAAGAATTTTTTCATTTGCATTTCTTTGACTTCTAGTCATGTTAATCTTTTTTAAAAAGCTTAATTTTGGCCATTAATATTTCCTTTGTGAAACATCATACCATCTAAATTTCTCATTTTTCTGTAGGGATATTTGTTGTTCAGTTTCTCAGTTGTGTCCAACTCTGCAACCCCATTGACTGGTTTTCTGATTGATTTATAAGAGCTCTTTATATATGAAGTACATTACACTTTTGCCATATTTCTTGTGCTTGTATTTTTAGATATTTTAGGTTTTTTTCTGTTTCTTGGTTTTAAAGTGAGTGAATTTTGCTTATTATTCTATGCCTACTGGTGTTCAGTTCTTTAATTTGTTAGATGGTCCCGTAAAGATGCAACAGGGGCTACTAATTGAATATCTACTGAAACTTTTGTAATGATAACGTCTACTTGCTCCATATTCTTTTAGATTCAACCTCTGTTGCAACAGAATATTCCCTGAAATTTGATGAATCCATGACAGAAGATGAAATAGAAGAAAAATCATTTCGATCTTTACTACCTTCTGAGAGTCATCGCAGATTTAACATGGAAAAGAAAAGAGGCCATCATGATGACTCTGATGAAGAAACTTCCCCAGAAAAGACTACAATGTCCTCTGCCAAGGTGTGTTTCAGTTTACCCGTGGAGATAGTTCATGTATAGTTGTGGACATGCTCTTTCAAAGGTATGAGGTATCATTTTGTATTTGAACTCAGTTGTCAGCTACCAGAATATTTTTCCTAAGGTACCAATTTTGGGTGTTTTTTGTGGGGGAGTATAGAATTTAGCTTTGCTTTCCTTATAAAGTAGCTTACAAACATATTCCTTGAAATAATACATAAGACCTTTGAGGATGTGAGCCAAAATTATGTCTTTAGCTTTCTCATTCACTTCAGTCTTACAACAGTTTATTCCATTTAAAAAATTGCATTTATACAGTTCTTCTTATTAAATTTTAAGCCTTTTGGATAACAGGGACAAATTCGTACCATCTTTACATCTCTGGGACAGTGCCTGACTTACTATAGTTATTTGTTAAAAATTTTATTGGGTGACTAAATTAGCAATTGAGTATTACTGTCTCCCTCATGTGCCTTTTTTTTTTTTGAAAAAGTTCCTTAACATGGTTGACAGCCTTTCTATATACCTAATTTATTTTTATCAGTGCATACCTCTTTTAATGAAGTTAATTAAGTTCCAAAAGATACAGACAGTGATCAAGATGACTTAAACTCTCTAACTCAGGAGCTGAGCATGCCATTCTCAGGAGGGCAAGACAGCTTTTCTAAATTTACTATGGAGATGGTTCGACAATATATGAAAGAAGAGGAAATGAGGGCAGCTCACCAGTCTTCACTCCTGCGTCTCCGTGAAAAGGCCTTGAAGGAGAAAACTAAAGCTGAACTAGCCTGGTTAGAGCATCAGAAAAAGTAAGTTCTTTCAATGAACATAATTTTGACTGTTCAGTTTCTCCTTTCATGAAATACTTTGTTTTTAAAGATGTTTTTGTTTCCTCATTTAATTTGATCAACCCTGTTTGTCAAGCTTGAAGTACAGCGGTCATTGTTGAATCATGTTGCTTTCAAGACCTCCTACATTCTCTTTGCATTTCTCTCATCACTTAACTGACTCTTATATTGCTATTTTATGCTTAATTACTTTATTGTGTTATACATTCTCAAAGCTATTCTATCTTTTAAGGACATAGTCTTAAGATTTGCTTATATCACATATCCAATAAAATATTGGTTGGGATAGGAATTGCTGCATGAAGCAACTGTTTTATACATTTGAAAATGTTATATGGTTTAAAGACTTTAAGAGGTTGAGAATTGTTGATATTAGAATAGGAATTTAAACTAATTTTGTCTCAATGGGAATGATTGCAGACATCTACGAGATAAAGGTGAAGATGATAAAATGCCTCCACTCCGGAAGAAACAGCGTGGTTTGCTCTTAAGGTTGCAGCAAGAAAAGGTATGTTAGGAAAAACAAAGGGGACAAATTAGATTGTGAAATCTGTTATTTTGCCTAATCTTCTTTTCTTATTATCCCACTGAAGGAGGTTTAGTTGATATTAACCACTCTTTATGCCTACTACTACAATTACCAGAGTTGCTTAATGGCCTACTGTATTTCTTCTAAATTAGAATTGTGCTTCACTGGTAACAGAATAAAATATTGAGTCAAACCTTCTGCTTTCATTTGCTGTGTAAAATATTGTACAATTGTGTTTTGATATGTGTATTTTAAAAATTATAATATTTGTGAGTTTAATTGGATTAACTTTTCAGTCATTGTTTCCCTTAATAGATTTTTAAGATATATGAATTACAAATTGACCAATGTTTAGGCTTAGTGGCCCTAGCAAGACCTGGTGTTTGAATCCTAGAGAGGCAGTGTGGTGTCATGTTAAGAATTCAGGCTCTAGATTCAGATTGTTTGTTGTTGTTTAGTTACTAAGTCATGTCCAACTCTTTGCAAGCCCCTGGACTGGAGCCCACCAGACTTCTCTGTCCATGGGATTTTCCAGGTAAAAATAGTGAAATGGATTGCCTTTTCCTTCTCCAGGGGATCTTCCTGACCCAGGGATTGACCCATATTGACAGACAGAGTCTTTACCACTAAGCTAGCAGGGAAGCGCTAAATTCAGATTGCCTCTATTAAAATCCCAAATCTACCAATTATTAGTTCTATAATCTTGAAAAGTTACTTATCTCTGCCTCAGTTTCATTTTCTGTAAACTGGTCATAATAGTAATAACATTTTGTTGTTGAGAGAAATAAATGAGTAAATATATATAATAAATTTAGAACAAACCTTGGCACAAAGGTAAATGCTCAATAAATGTTAGTTGTTATTATTTGAATTCTAGCTTTGCCAGTTGCAAATGTGTAATCATGGTCAAGTTTAAGTAACTCTCTGAGACTTAGTCTTCCTATCTGTTGAAGTGAGATTATATTTCATATGGTGGTTGTGAGGATTAAATGAGGTAACATATATAAAATATGTTTCACATTGCCTGGTAAGTATTTAATAAATTTTAGTTTCCCTTTATTGACTTGTTGCCAGGTACTAGCTGCTATGTTGGATAATCATTTGAGTTATATATTGGAATGTTACTTAATTGTTTGGTTGTTTTTTTTTTTAACTTTGCCATAGAGGGAATTCCTTGGTGGTCTAGTGGTTAGGATTTGGTGCTTTTATTGCTGTGGTCCAGATTCTGTCCCTGGTTGGGGAACTAAAATCCTACAAGCCACACGGCATGGCCAAAAAAAAATGTTCACCTGAGAAAGCATCACTGGTTATATGAAGTTGAAGAACTTTTCAACTTTTTTTTTTAAAGAGGTTATTTTTTTAATCCAAAAAAAAAGGCTCTAAAGTAACTTAAAATTCTCCCTTAGTTGAAATAAATAATTTTTTACAATATTACAGGAGCTTTCTCTTTGTAAAGTAGGAAGAAACTGAATTTACCAATAATTTCCCATTCCGTGGGCTTATTTTCACTTTCGTGATGCTATACTTTGAGGCACACAGTTTTTAATTTTGGTGACTCTGTTATTTTATTGTGTGCTTGCTGGTAATATATTCTACTTTCATTAGTTTGAAGATATACTTGTTTTGCCTTCTTTTTTCTTTTTTTCCCATATTTTTTAGCCATGCTTTGTGGCATGCAGGATGTTAGTTCCTTAATCAGGAATTGAACCCATGCCCCATGCAGTGGAAGCATGGTGTCTTAACCACTAGACCACAAGGAAAGTCCCTTACCTTCGTTTTTGAAGGATATTTTTAACTAGGTATGGGATTATTTTCCTTAAATATTTTTAATGATTTCATTTTCCTTTGTCTACTGCTTTCCTTTGTTCCCATGGAGACACAATTTAATTCTTTCAGAGATTGCTTTTAAGATTTTTAAGAATTTGTCTAGGGAATTCCCTGGTAGTCCAGTGGTTAGGACTTGGCACTTCCACTGCCAGGGATTGGGTTCAGCCCCTTGTTGGGGAACTAAAATCCTGCAAGTCAACACAGTGTGGCCAAAAAATAGAAACAAAAATTTGTCTATGATTTTACATAGATTTACTATGATGTGCCTGGGTATAGTTTTTATTTAATATTGATACTATTAGAGTTTGCTGAGCTTCTTAAATCTATTGTCTGTATTATTTCATCAGTTTTTGAAAATTATCTCTTTAGGGTTTTGCACTGTGATATATACTGTTAAATCTATCCAATGAGTTCTTAATTTGAATTTTTTTTACTTCTCTAATATCTGTTTTGTTCTTTTTTATAGATTTTCATTCTTGTTGAAATTTTCTATCTTTTCATCTATTTTCTGTATTTTTCTATTATTTTTTGAACACATTATACAGTGTTTTTTTAACTTGAAAGAAAAGTGAAAGTGAAGGTTGCTCAGTCGTGTGAGCAACATGGTGACTCTTTGTGGCCCCATGGACTATGCAGTCCATGGAATTCTCCAGGCCAGAATATTGGAGTGGGTAGCCTTTCCCTTCTACAGGGGATCTTCCAAACCCAGGGATCTAACCCAAGTCTCCTGCATTGCAGGCAGATTCTTTACCACACCTGAGCCACCAGAGAAGCCCAAGAATACTGGAGTGGTTAGCCTATCCCTTCTCCAGCAGATCTTCCCTATCCAGGAATCAAACCAGGATTGGAGGAGGATTCTTTACCAACTGAGCTCCCAGAGGAGCCCCCCTTTTTAACTTCCTTATCTCCAACTCCATCATTTGAACATTTGTGTGTCTCCTACTATTGTCTGCTATTATTTTTTATTATCATACAATCCTTTTTCTTTGCATGCCAATAATTTTTTCTAATCGGTGCTGGACAGGGTATATGAATAACTGCAAAGGTTCCAAATGATATTATACCCTTAGGATTTGTTTTTTCCTCTGCTATGCATTTGGAGTGGTCAGCTATTCATTTTATTCCACTCAAGTGCTGAGCTGGGTTGGTATCGGGTTACAGTGTTGGTAAGCCTCAGTCTCCTGCTTTGCACCTACCCTAGTTTGTGACCTTGCAGGAATTTTAGCTAAAAGCCTGGTTAACTTTTTTTTACCAGCAAAAGAGACTGTAGGATTTCTGCTCTGTTATTGAGAGGTTTCTGGCTTAATTCCTTAGCCTTTTTGTCTATGCTACTTTAGAATTGGCAGACACTTTGAGGGGAAGACTGAGTCTGAAGCATTAAATCTGAAGTTTTAAGACAGGTTTAAGACTTAACTGTCTTAGGTTTCCAGTTTTTGTCACTGAAGTTCTCTGTAGTTGGCGAGAGTTTCTGAAACTGGTGTAACCCCTTTCAGAGCAGTTTGATTGTATCTCGTTAACTTGAAGACACATATAATCTGTGACTCAGCATGTCTGTGTCTTGATATATATCCTGGAAGCTTTTGCACTGTATAGGGGAAAGTGGAGACAACTTATTTCTTCAGTGATAGATGAAATAGAGCATATTTCTGCAAGAAAATATAACAATGCAGGAAAAAGAGTGCACTAGATATGAAACCTGTTCAGTAATGGTAACATTCTGTATCTCTGCTGTCCAGTACCTGGAGAAGGAAATGGCAGTCCACTCCAGTATTCTTGTCTGGAGAATCCCATGGATGAAGAAGCTGGCAGACTACCATCCATAGTGTCGCAGAGAGTCAGACACAACAGGCAGATTCTTTATCAACTGAGCTATCAGGGAAGCCCAGATAGTAAAGAATCTGCCTGCAATGCAGGAGACCGAGGTTTGATCCCTGGTTTGGGAAGATCTCTGGAGAAGGGAATAGTTATCCACTCCAGTATTCTTGTCTGGAGAATTCCATGGACAGAGGAGTCTGGCAGGTTACAGGTCGTTGGGTCACAAAGAGTCAGACATGACTTATAACTAAACAACAACACACATAACATAAAATAAGCTTTTAAAAATGAATATACCATTAATCATTTTAAAGTGAACATTTTGCTTCTACAACCTTATGGCTTATTCTTAAGAGAGATGCACACATTTCCCTCTTAAAACTCATTAAAAAATTTTTTTCTTTCTGCTAGTCTTGGATTGGGTGAAATTATACATTAATTGATTTAGAAACTCGGGCCTAAGCTAGTAGAGCTCTGGGAATCCCTTGGACCTTTTTCATGGGACAAGGAAATCAAAACTGTTTTCATGAGGACAGTGAGAATTTGCCTTTTTTATGTATTGATATTTGCACTAAATGGTGCAACAGCAGTGGTGGGTAGAACTGCTGAGGCCTTATTTAGGACAAATCAAGGCAGTGGCACCAAACAACTAGTAGTCTTTGTGTCTTTCATTGCCATGCACTTGAAGTGAAAAAAAAGCTAATTTCACTCGAGAATGTCTTGATGAAGTCTAGTAAAATTATTTTTATTCTGTTGGCATTTGAGTACTTGTTTTTGTATTCTGCATGACAGGAATGGGAAGCCTATAATGCACTCTTCCTGGATACTAGGGGAAGGTGATTAACTCATGGGAAAGCATTTGTGCAGTTGTTTCAGCTGCAAGCTGAGCTAGCCACATTTTTTCATGGAATACTGTTCTTACCTGAAAGAATTATCCGGAAACAAACTATGTTTATTCAGAATAGGGTATTTGACAGTCATTTTCTCAAAAATGAGCAAAGTGTGCTTGTACTTCAAAGAAGACAGTTGACAGGATTTGTTGCCAATGGTAAAATCTTCTATCTACCACCAAAAACTAAAGAATTTTTCTTCTAGAATCATAGTGATAATAATTGTGATTTTTCTTGGTATTGTATAATGAAATATACGAACATTTGGAAGATCTTCATAACTGAGTGGACTAAACATTTTCCAAGTAATCAGTGCATGGTGTTTTTTTTTTTAAATCAAGCCATGGTGGAGGGTGGGATAGGATAACTTAGGAGTATGGGATTAACAGATACAAACTACTATGCATAAAATAAATAAGCAACCTGGAATTACTATATGGCATAGGGAGCTATATTCAATATCTTATAATAATCTATAATGGAAATAATCAGAAGAAAATATGTGTTACTGAATCAATTGCCATACACTGAGACTAATAGAGTATTATAAATCAACTGTACTTCTATCTAAAATATTAAAAAAAAAACCCAAACCCAAGTCAGAGAACAAAAAAATCAAGCCAGGCAATAAAGATTTGCAAACATCTGAATACTACTGTTTTCACTAATTTTGTTTGTTTTAGCAAATAGAAGTATTTTCTTTAAGTGTGCACAATGCCATTGTATCCACATGAGAATGAAAAGACAAATAATGTCTTAGTATTATGAAGATAGTTTGAGGGTCTCCAGAAAGGATCTCAGGAACCCCTAACAACCATGGGCCATACTTTGAGAACTGTGCTTGAGAGGAATTTATACATGTGCCCAAGGAGACAAAAAAGTGAAAGGCTCTTGATTTTAGTATTGTTTGTAATAGTAGACAGCAACCTCATCTAACCATAGGGGCAACAGATCCATGAAATATAAATACCTCCAATGTAATTTTACTCAGAATTTAGGGACACATCAACATGGAGACATATAAAAGCAACATTTAGTAAATAAAGCAAGATTGAAAATATGTATATATGATATATTTATAAAATATTGTAAAACATTATACAAATCAAGCAGTATATATATTTTTGTAGGTAACTACAAATATTTGTAGAAGAATTTTAAAAGGTTATATACCGTGGAAGTGTATACACCATGATAGTGGTTACCTTTAGGGAGTAGGGTAGGGGATTGCAGACTGGTGTTATCTGCAATATTTTAGTTTATAAAATTTAAGACTAAAAGGAAATACGACAAAATATTAACAGGTGTTAATTTTGGGTTTTGGAAATTAGATGTGTATTGTGCACTTTTCTGCATTTTCCAGTAGTTTCAAAATTTCTCAAACATAATTTAAAGAAATTATAATAAGTTACTCATATCTTTATTATGCTTTATTGATGAGAAAACAGATTACAAGAAATTTATGATAAAGGCTAATTGTTAAATTTTAATGATTATTAATGGTGAAGTGTGTCATCTTTTGCGCACTGTTAGCAACAGAAAATAATATCCTTTGTGGAAAGTGTTTGATTCAATGTTGTCTTAAGTGTTTTCTGTTGACGTTTTATGTGAAGAAAATTCTTTTCTGAAAGCAATTTTAAAAATTGTTCTAAGGGCTATAAAATGATTCATTCTCTTTGACTTGTTTGTCCTACTTTTTGGAATCTCTCCTAAAGAACTAACTCATAGTATGAAACAATTATAAGCATTAAAGCATTATTTGAGATGGAGTTTAGAGTAGAAAATGGTTACATTAATTACTTTACATGATATGGAGTTATTAAACGTAACTGTAAAGATTGAAAGGCACTATGGAAAAATGTGAAAGGTATGTTAAGTTTTAGAAGGGGATACGAAATTATCAGTGTTGTGGTTATAATTACTTAAATTAAGGAATCATGTTAAATTATTTTACAGTGATAGAGATTTTTCCTTCTTCACTACTTAAAAATCTTTCAGTGTTATTTTATCTTGAAATTCTGTATGTATGTAGTTTTGTATATGTGATGATTGGATTTTCTTTTTAAAATATTAGTTTGAATTTATCTCCTCCAAATTTTAAACCCTCTCCTAAATCTTTAAACCTTAGGCAGAAATTAAACGTCTTCAAGAAGCCAATAAGGCAGCTCGGAAGGAAAGACAACTGATTCTTAAACAGCAGGAGGAAATAGAAAGGATCCGACAGACCACCATAAAACTTCAGGAGAAGTTGAAGTCTGCAGGGGAGAATAAATTGGTAAACTACATGAAATTCTTGTTTGTTTTCTGCCTCTTGTTGCTTGCTAACACCTAACTCTGCCTCCTTACATGATGGATGTATGTTCATCCAACACTATGATATAGTAATGCACCAGGATAAAGTTGTATGTACGTGCCTTTATATAAAATGAGAGTTCTAATTTTATTTTCCCCATGGATTATTCTTTTGAATGGGACACATAAGGCATATATTGGTTTTAAAATGTTTTCCATTTATAAACTCAGTTGGGACAAAGAGCTTTGCTTTTTGCTAATCAATCCAAATATATTCTTCAAAAGTAATGGGAGGAATTAATTTTGTTGCTCTTTATGTGATACCTCTTTCAGCTGTCTAATGTCTTACATAATGATACAAGGCTAAAGGAGATATTCAGACAAAAACAAAATTGGATTTATTTTAAATATTGTAAAGTGTCAGTGTAGTGTTGGAAGATTCAGACTGTATAGAAATCTAGTTAAATAATACTTTAATATTCACTGCTTTGATTTTTAAAATACACTTTAAAGTTTGAAGCAATCTCAAGTTTATAGAATGTTTCAAACATATACAAAGAGCTCTGATTTTCTGAGCAAGAGTTAAGTTGCTAACAAATTAATATTGACACATTACTACCATTTAATCTGCAAACACTATTCAAATTTCTCCAATTGTCACAATAGTGTTTCTTATATCAAAAGGTAAGTTCAGAAGCACATATTGTATTTAGTTTTCATGTATCTTTAGTTTCTTTCAGTCTGGAAAGGTTCCTTGACTCATGACCTTCACATTTTGGAAGATTACACGCCAGATACTTTGTAGAATGGTCCTCAAGTTGGGTTTGCCTGATGCTTGCTCATAGATAGATTCAGTTTATGCATCTTTGGCAGGAATATCACAGATGTGATGCTGTGTTCTCTGCATTCGATCAGGTGGTACCTGATTTCGATATATCTCATTACTGATGTGTGTGCATGCATGTTCAATTGCTCTGGCTCTTTATGAACCCATGTGCTGTAGCTTGCCAGGCTTCTTTGTCCATGGAATTTTCCAGGCAAGAATATTTGAATGGGTTGATGTTGACTCAGTCACAAAGGGAAAGAGGATACTACACAGTGAAGGTGGCATCTACCACACTTCGTTGTATAGTTACCCTCTTTCCCTTTGTGATCGATAAGTACTTTGCATGATGGTATTTTGAGACTACATAAATTCCTGTTCTTCATCAGAGTTAAATTTACTCTTTTATTTTTGTCAGTATGGACTCACGGATTCCTATTTTACTCAGCATTAAAATCTGTTACTATCATTATTTGTTTTGATGCTCACTTTTTCTTAAGTTGGGCCATTAGGAGCCTCTTCAAGCAGGTTTCTGTGTCCTTTTGACATGTACTCATCAGTCTTTGCTCACTTTCATATTTTCTGAAACAAGATGTTTCAGTCATTTTTTACTTTTCCTGCCTCAACCTTGGTTTCAGCTGTTTCTCCAAAGGGGATACTTATTTAGAAATTAAGATCTGGTGCTAAGCATGCTCATTGCTATTCAGATTTTGTTCCTCCTAAGCAACAAATCTAGGGACTGTGTTAGGACATATATATACATTTTACTTGTGTGATATAATTTTGTCCTTTAACTAATACCTTAGTTTCAGCTATTTTACAAATACTGTTTAGAAGATGAATTAATTTTGAGATGACAGTGTTTAAGTCAGTTTGCAATCTTAAATTCCAGTATAACACTTCACACCTTTTGTTTGCAGGAGTCTCATAGTGATGATGATGCAAAGGATAATAAAGCAGCCAGTCCTGCTCCAACTGACTTGGAGACCCGCAGTCCTTCCCCTATTTCAATCTCCAGCAGTGAAACAAGCAGCATTATGCAGAAACTGAAGAAAATGAGAAGCCGCATGGATGAAAAGTAATTCATTTTTTTAAATAGCTCTTGTTTACACTGAAAAGTAGTAGCAACAAATAATAATTTTAATGTACTTCATTAGATTAGATTGATACAACATAATATTTTATGGCTTCAGTTGCATTTTAGTAGATTAAGTCATCCTGGAAGTCAATTAACTATAGACTTAATTTATAAAACAAATTTTCTCTATTTTAAATACAGCCAAAAAAAGCAGGACTAGAAGGAACATAACTCAACATAATAAAAGCTATATATGACAAACCCACAGCAAACATTATCCTCAATGGTGAAAAATTGAAAGCATTTCCCCTAAAGTCAGGAACAAGACAAGGGTGCCCACTCTCACCACTACTATTCAACATAGTTTTGGAAGTCTTGGCCATAGCAATCAAAGCAGAAAAAGAAATAAAAGGAATCCAGATTGGAAAAGAAGAAGTAAAACTCTCACTGTTTGCAGATGACATGATCCTCTACATAGAAAACCCTAAAGACTCCACCAGAAAATTAATAGACCTAATCAATGAATATAGTAAAGTTGCAGGATATAAAATCAACACACAGAAATCCCTTGCATTTCTATACACTAACAATGAGAAAACAGAAAGAGAAATTAAGGAAACAATTCCATTCACCATTGAAACAAAAAGAATAAAATACTTAGGAATATATCTACCTAAAGAAACAAAAGACCTATATATAGAAAACTATAAAACACTGATGAAAGAAATCAAAGAGGACACAAAAAGATGGAGAAATATACCGTGTTCATGGATCGGAAGAATCAGTATAGTGAAAATGAGTATACTACCCAGAGCAATCTATAGATTCAGTACAATTCCTATCAAGCTACCAGCGGTCTTTTTCAGAGAACTAGAACAAATAATTTCACAATTTGTATAGAAATACAAAAAACCTCAATCGCCAGCCCAGGTTTGATGCTTGATACAGAGTGCTCAGGGCTGGTGCACCAGGATGACCCAGAGGGATGGAATTCGGAGGGAGGTGGGAAGGGGTTTTGGAAGGGGAACACATGTACACCCAGGGCGGATTCATGTCAATGTATGGCAAAACCAACACAATATTGTAAAGAATAAAGTCTTTCTTGAATCTGTTACAATAAAAAAAAAAAATACAGTCAAGTTTCTTATTTGAAAACTAAAGTAGTATTTGCAGATAGACCCATGATAATGTTTTCTCCTTGCTTTTATTAAAAGTTATGAGTAAGTGTGAAATTTTTATCTTTTCTGAAATCTGAGGACATGTCCACTAACAAGGGAGAACAATTCAGTAGTAAAGCTTGAGATCTTATCCTGTGACTCTGACAACTCTCAGGCTTACTCAAGTAGAAGAGTGAACTCTTAAACTTGTGAGTGATTCTGAGTCGCTCAATTGAAACCATAAAAGTCTGAAATTCTCCCAGGATGTTGAATGATTTGGCTATTTACCATTCTTCTAAAATATTTCTAAGTATTATTTTTTTAAAGACTCTTGGAGACAGCTACTGCTACTTGGATAAAGCTCAACCGTATGCTGGCTTTGACCATACCAATGATATTTACCTGACAGTTTACTTTTTTGCATGTACATTTAATTAAATATACTTACAAAGTAGCTGCTTATAGACTATTTTCTACCTTCTTTAACTATGGAAGAGAGGTCCTTTAAAATTTTTATTGATTGCTATTTTATGTTAGTAGTTTGAACCACAGATTGAACTTAAATTGTACCTTGATATCCTTTGGCAGTATACTACTCATCACCAAATTTAATGATGTTCTATGTTTATATGTGACATTAGCCTATGATTTAGGTTCTGAAGAGTCAAGCAGTTCTAAGACAAATCTTACTTCCTGTAGGTACAGTGTTGTACACTGGCACTTCATTGCTTAATTGAAATCGCATTTCAGTAACTTAAAATTGGCATTTCACAACTTAAAAATGCCTAAATTGATTATTAAAATAAATTTAAAAAATAAACATAAATTTTTAAAATATAAAGTGTAAGGGAGTGAAAACTGAATATTTACAAATGTTATAAGAATGCCTTTTCTAATATTTCCATGGGCTAGACCAATTAAGACGTATTTAAGAAGGAATTCTTTCTTCCTTTCCTGACAAACTTTCCAGTAGCCTATGTGGGCATACTGTATTGCTCCAGGGATCCTTAATTCAGAATAATCTATCTCATACATTTTCATAACTGATTAAACATTTTCTATATGCCACTTAAATGCCTTTGGATCGTAAGTGTTGGAGGAAAAATAGTTTCAAGGGAAATTTCTTCGTTTTCTTGTTTGTCTATACCAGTAAAATCTTCATTGCTGGTCTCTATGAATACTATTCTAATAATTTAAATCACATCTGTGGAAGGAACTGCTTATTCTATTCTGCTTGTAAGATTAGTCAGTTTATGTGGTGTTTATTTCCAATTTTGTTAAAGTTTTAAAATCCTAAATAACAAAAGTTGGATGTATTGGCTTTGTTCTAAGTTTTGTTATTTTCTCAGAGCCCCAAATATTAAACACCTAGAATTTTTTGCAACATTGCTCTCCCTTCCTTTATCAACTACTGCAATAAATTTTTGAGAAATTTGTCAAAGAGAATAGGCCTTGAAGCATTCAGTGTCTTCTTGATTTATTGTTTGAAACAATACTTTTGTGTTTATGGAAGGGATGGGGTAAAGACAGCAAAGAAATGAGTTTTAATGTTTGGAAGATGATTCTGAAATTTGAGGATGAACACGTGTACTTTTCAAAACTAGCAACGCTTTAAAAAGGGAGGTTATTGTTATGCAATTTTTTTTTTTAAATCTCTAGAACAATGTACAGTTGATCCTTGAACAGTGAGGGACATAGGTATTAGAAATGTTGAAACTAGGGAATTTTAGGGAAGTCATCTCTTATAGTCTCTTGGTTCTATAGGATGAAATTGAGACCGATAGAAATTGAGTGCCTTGCCCTAGGTCACAGGTAGCATAATGGCAGAGCTCAAACTAGAACCCTGCCCTGTGGACTTCAGCCAGCTACAGTGAAAGTTAAGTTAGCTTATCTGTTTTCAATTTTGTAACTTTTTTTTTTTTAATAGAAATTGACCTTCTAAATAGTATTTGTTGAAGCTGGGAAAGTGCTCAGTGGCTGATTACTAAGGTTCAGTAGCCGTATGGCTAAAGTTTAGAGTCTAACATTTTGACTTTCTTTTGAATTTCTTAAGCATAAACATTATAGGAACATTATTTCCATACTAGATTAAATCTGTCATATCTCATCCTCATCTAGTGTTCTGTAACCACCAGAGGCCTTGTCGAGGAATGCCTTGACAATAGCCATAAGGTGTTATCAGTAGCATTTTCTATGAGTAGGCATTTGTGTCTCCATCATTCATAATTTTTTAAATTTCTTACTTGTGCACCATCTTGAAGGATTTTTAACTCTAGTGTGAAGTATTACTGCTTTTATCTCAATTTTAATCAACTTTTGGAGGACTGTCTTGAATTCTAAAATATATGTATATTAAGTAAGGAACATGTTTTTGGGAAGAAATTCCAACTTTAAACTTTTCTTAACACTATCTCTTATACTGCCTTCTTTTTTTAGCATTTTTTTAGCATTTCGTTTGTTGTTCATTTCTACCCTAGAGCTTTTGAATATGCTTTAATCTTTGTAAATGAGAAGTAAATGATTAGTATTTGTTCTAACAGAGAAAGTTTGTATTCTCTATATTGAATTGGGCAAAAACATTTAATATGTATTGTTTTTTTATAGTTTATTTCACATGTTCCAATATTCTACTTTTTCTACTAGGTCATGCATGCATTTAGCTGTTATATACTTAAGAGGGTGGGTGATATTTGAATGTTATGAATAGAATTTTTGAATTTTTTTTGAAGTACATTTGTTTTTGCATAATATTTTGATAATTGGCATCAAAATAAGTTTATTATACATTCATAAAGAGGGGCAAGGAAGAGTGCAGTGTCTTATTGAAAGTTGGTAAAATTGTTTTTCTTTGCACTTCAGTGCAGAAAATCAAGGCAATCCAGAAACAATAGAGAAAAAGAAGGGAGAGAGAGAAAGTGAATATTAAGTTGTATGTGGGGAAACAGACTTGGAATCATCTATACACGTAGTTTTCTAAAGATATACATGTAGTCAAGATTCTACATACTTTTTAAATTCCAAATGAGTGACTGGATTCATACCTAGATTTTCTCACTTCTGTGACTTACTGATAGATTATTCCTTGCTCTTCCAAGGCAATAAGTGTTGGCCTTGATCTACAAGTTACTGTGTGCATGTGAGCAGGAGCATGCTCTGTCAAAGAGAATTAACCTTTTTTAAACCTATTACTAGACTTATGTATCCTTTTATATGTACAATGATCTATTTAAAATTTTTTTAGAAAGAGAGAAACTAGTGCTTTTTTCCTACTTTTATAAGTTTAACATGGAATTTCTTATTACTTTTAACCTTATGACTGACTGAACTGTCCACAGCATGATTTTTTTTTTTTTTTCTTTTAAACTACTGGTGGTATTTATTGAAACTAGCTTTAGTTTATTCTCTCTTTTTTTGGGTTGGGGAGCCACACCATGTGGCTTGCAGGATCTTAATTCACCAACCAGGGATCGAACCTGGGCCATTGCAGTGAAGCAGTGAAAGCGCCGAGTCCTAATCACTGGATTCCCAGGAAATTCCCACTTAGTTTACTCTTAATTATTCACCCTGATATTTTACAGAATGGGTATTATATTCCAGTATTATTGTTTAAATGGGCCTTTGTTAAATATAAAGCAAGATAGCTCCAGTAGGTCCAGTTAGCAGTAAATTTTATGTTGTAGATATGAACAAGATATCTTTACTATAAATTGATTTTCTAAACTCTATTACTATTTTCAAGCTAGATTATGATGGTGAGTTAAGTAAGGCAAATGTAGTGCTTTTTAAATTCGAGTTTAAAATATATGATAAGACAAATATAAAAATTACTTGTTTAAGATTACATATATGTATAGAATTGCTTATATGCTAGGTTCATGGCCGTAATTGTTGTACTCGATGTTAAAGCTTATGAGAAAAAAACTTATTTAGCTTCACATTCCTCATTACTTACAAGTAAATTTACCTGAAAGTGCAGATGATGGTTAAGCAACATCTGAGAAGAAAGGCACGTATATTCAGAAATCACTGGTAAGATCTATAAAAGTAAATGTTTTAAATGTCACACAAAGTGTAACACTTGCTTTAACCAAGTGGCTTATAATGTTATTCAGGAAGCATATTTAAAATTCTGTGCTCGGCTCTTATGCTTTCCCTTTCTCATTCTTTCTGCCTCTTGATCTCTTGGTTTTAAAATCTTCCTCCTTATTTTGTAGACACTGCTCTCCTGTTCACTACTTCTTCTCTGTCTTTACGTCTCATCACTGGGCCTCTCTCAGTGTCTGTTTTCCCAACCTTCATCCCAAATTCCAGCTGTATATCTACAACCAGTTGGTCAGGTAACTTTGCACCTTTTTCAGTGCACTCTTTGATAGAGCATGCTCTGTTCTTTTTGCTTGTTTTTATTGCTTTTTTTTTTCTTTCTTTTTTCTAACAGCCCAGGGGCCTCTTGTCACATGTCCCATAGATTTTTGTTCCCACAGTTATTTGACATGTTGATTGTTCAAAAAGTAGAGTGACAGTTCTTGTGCTTTTTATTAAGTGTGTGTTGGATATGTGAATGCATTTTTGTTGATTAGCTACCACTACAGATCTAACACTTGTAATATGAGCATCCCACCTTTTATTTAGCTGTGGCATCTTCATTTGAGGAGAGCTTAATAGAAGCTTTTTAACTTCTCAAATAACTTTTCCTAAATCAGTACTATCCCCTAACCCTTTGAAGCCAAGATCTGTTAGGCTATCTAATTTCAGAGATTGTGTTAAATTGACAAGTTTTGAGGATTTGGTGCATCCTTTTTTTTACTCAAGTAAATAAATAGTTACGTTTTATGCATAAGGCATCTGACTGTGGTGCTCATTGTTCTTCTCCATGAAAAACAGATACAAATTATCACTTGACATGGCATCTCCCAGGTAATGCTTCACTATACCTGAAGCAAAACCAGACTGAATTTGAAATAAAGGTCAAGCAGGGACAAGAATGTTTTTTGTTTGCTTGCTTGCTTGGGATTTTGGGGGTTTTTGTTGTTGTTGTTTTGGTCTTTGTTGTTTTGAGTTTGTGTGTTTTTTGGTCTGAGCCTTAAGAATAAATTCTTTATACTTTGTGTTATGAAAAAAGAATCACCTATGAAGAGTGAATATATAAGTACTATCAGTCATGGTTGGCTGAATATTCTGAAAATATTTTTTTCTGAATTTACCACTGTTTTTCCTTTGCTAATCTTCCAAACAGTTAGCTACAAGTAGAACATAAATTCTCTCATTTCCTGAATAAGATCACTTACAAAAAGCTTCTGTTCTCTCAAAAACTTTTTTTCAGAGGAATATTATGACTGTCCTGTTTTTATACAGTTTGTTGATAATATAATAAGTAATAAACGTCTTTAAGTGATTTCTGCCCATAGATTTGTTTTCTCACTATTCTTCATGGTGTGACCATAGGTTTCTGACAAAACGAGAGCAAAAACTCATGCAGCGGCGACAACATGCAGAGGAGCTATTAGAGTGGAAGCGACGGTTAGATGCAGAGGAAGCAGAAATTCGTCAAATGGAAAAACAAGCTTTGGCTGCCTGGGACAAAGAATTGATAAAACCTAAAACTCCTAAGAAGGAGCTGGAGGACCAGAGAGCCGAACAGAAAGGTAATAAATACTAACTGTCCACACTACATTCTAAAGCCTGACATAAATGAAAGATTTATTTCACTATCTTAAAAAATATGAATGATTAAGGGTGAAGAAGGTGATATAATTATAAATGCTTCAGAATTGGAAAGATAAGAGAATATTGTAAATACTTTTATGCTGATATTCTTGAAAACTTATAACAAATGGGTAAGTTCCTTGAAATGGAAATAGTTTATTCTAGGACCAAGTAGGGTTTAACACATACTAAAATTGATAATGTGGTGAAAGGTTAAAGGAGAAAAAGTATATATATCTCAAAAATTCAGAAAAAACACTTGATAAAATCCAAAAAAGCATTTGTAATAAAACAGATCTCAAATCGAATAACAGTACAAGGAAACTTTCTTTACCCAATATAGGATATTTATTAACAAAAACAAAAAACCAAACCTGCAACAGACTTCATACTTTAATGATAAAACTTAGAAAGTTTTCCCTTTGAATTTGGAGACCAAAGTTGCTTATTTTCACCTCTAGAGTGAAAGAAGCAAAACTCTTATTATTGCAGGTGAGAAGGCTATGCACATAGAAAATCCAGCATTTACATGTCAGTTATTAGAATTAATAAGGGATAGAAAGTTGCTGGATGTACAATCCATAAACTCAATTGCATGTCTATAGATAAGCAGAAATTGATTAGAAATCTAATTTTTAAAAGAGATGCCATTTATAAATTTAAAAAAGTATACAAGATCTTTATGGAGAAAAGACATTAGAGAAGATCAAAATAAATGGAACTTTTCCATATTCATGATAGATTCAGTATCATAAAGATATTAATTCTCTATGAATTTGTTGATAGATTCAAGACAGTTTAAATCAGAAGCCTAGCAAGAGATTTGACAGCTCCTTTTAAAATTTGCGTGAAAAAGCAAAGGACTAAAAAGCAATGCAAGCACTTTAAGAACTTTAACCTTCTTCATATAAATTTTAAAAGGAGCTGTCAAACCTTGCAAAGAAATCTTGCTAGGCTTCTGATGTTTGTTATCAGAGATAGACAAATAGACTGTCAAACAAATAATCCAGAAAAAACCTCTAAGTATATGAAAGTTGACTTCTGACACAGATAAGTCAGGAGACTAATGAAGAAAGGAGTGAGTCTCCAATATAAATTTTGTGAGAGGTGAAAATAAAGCTGGGTCCCTACCTGACAATATGAAAAGATCTATCTCAAGTTGGGGAGAAGAGTGTAAATGTGAAATTTAAGCTGTAAAACTTTTAGAAGACAATATAAAAGGATATCTTTATGACATCAAGGGGATGGAAAGATTTCTTTCACATGTTATATGAGACAAAAATCATAAAAGGAAAGGTAGATAAATTTGACTTTAATAAATTGCTTATTAATACACCATAAAGTAAAACAAAATATTTGTAGCACATACAACAAAGGAATAGTAACAGAAATACGTAAGCGACTCCTATGAATCAATAATAAATGACAACCACATTAAAAAAATAGGCAAAAGAGCAAATGGTTCACAAATAAGAAACTCTATAAATAGTCAATAAACATATGAAAAGATGTTCAGCTTCATTAGTAATCAGAAAATAAAACCTTAAAGAAATATCATTGCATGCCAATGTTTATTTCCTAGGGCTGCCCTAACAAACTACCACAAATTTGGTGGGGGTTTTTTATTGTTGTTCTTTCACTTCCGGAGGCCAGAAGTACAAAATCAGGGTGTTGGCAGTACTGTGTGCTCCCTCTAAAGGATCCAGGACACAGTTCTTTCTTTCGTCTCCCAGCTTCTGGTGGTATGCTACAGGCATTCCTTGTGTCTGCTTTTAACTCAGTCTCGCATAGTCTTCTCCTCCGTGTCTGTCTTTCTCCTCTTCTGTCTCATAAGGAAACTTGTCATTGAATTTAGGGCCTACCCAGATAATTCCCAAAGAAGGCGATGGCACCCCACTCCAGTACTCTTTGCCTGGAAAATCCCATGGACAGAGGAGCCTGGTAGGCTGCAGTCCATGGGGTCCCTTAGAGTCGGAAACAACTGAGCGTCCTTGCTTTCACTTTTCACTTTCATGCATTGGAGAAGGAAATGGCAACCCACTCCAGTGTTCTTGCCTGGAGAATCTCAGGGATGGGGGAGCCTGGTGGGCTGCCGTCTATGGGGTCGCACAGAGTTGGACACGACTGAAGCGACTTAGCAGCAGCAGCAGCAGCAGATAATCCCAGATGATCTCATCATGAGAGCCTTAATTTCATTACATCTACAGATGTTTTTTCCCAATAAGATTGTATTCACAGGTTTTGGGGATTGAGACATGGACATATCTTTTGGGGAGCCATCATTCACCCCATTGAAAACACCCCTCAAACCTGTTGGTTTGTAGGTGGAACAAAGAACTGCTGGTGTAAGTGTTAATTGTTAAACCTACTTTGAAAAACAGGTTGAAAGGTGAGGCATTAAAAATCATCAATAAAATAATTGCCAAGTATAAATCTTAAAGTATGGTCCATGGTCTCTGAGATCCTTCCAGAGGTCTGAGTAATATTGACATGTTGTTTGCCATTTTTACTGTGTCAACGTCACACTGAAAAATAATGGTGAGTAAAATTGCTAATGTGTTAATGTGAATCAAGGCAGCAGAACCAAATCACATAGTGGTCATAGTACTGTTCACAGCCCTGTACTCACAGTAGAAACATGCCATTCTTACATTTTATGTAATTTTTAATATTTATATAATTAATTTAAATATTAATTGTTGAATCTTAACTTTGCATACATATCTTTTTAATATTCTGTGTGACCAAATGGGAAATATCCATAAAGCACTTGTGTTTGCCAAAGCATGGCATTTATCTTGAAGAAAAGTTAGTTATTTGATTTGCAAACTGAACTAGCCATTTTTTTTCATGTGGTACCATTTTTACTTAAATGACCAACAAACTGTGGTTATTCAGTCTTGAGTATTTATAAACAATTTTTCAGAAATAAATGAAGCAGCTCTGACTTTTCAAGAAAAACAACTGATATTGTTTATTGTTATTAATAAAATTAAATCTTTCAAGTGAAGATCAGGAATTAGTGCTGTTTCCCCTGTTGTGAGCTTGACTGCTTTCTAGACTTTTCTGGTATGAGTGATGATATCAATCAAAGTCATCTTTTCATATTGTGTGATAAAATGTGCAAATATTTGAAAAGATCTTCCTAATAACTCAATTAACCAATATTTTCCAAATAACCAGTGAGGATTAAAAAATCATGTATGGGTAAAAGATCCTATTAAGGTGAAAGATCAGACTGTGGATTTTAATGTAACAGATTATGAAAAGTTCACTGATAATGGTGTAAGATTTCACATTACAGGTAACATTTAAGAATACTAATTGTCCACTTTTGGTGTCGCATTAAAAAAGGATATCCAGTTACCTGTAAATACTGTTAAAATACTCTTCCCTTTTCTAATGATATATCATGTGTGTGAAGCCAGATTTTCTGTGTACACTTCAGCCAAATCAACGTATAACCACAGATTGCATACAGAAGTAGATATAAGAATCCACCTGTCTTCTGTTAAGCTAGCCATTAAAGATTTTATTTTACTGTGTCAATAAAACAGTTTCTTTCCTTTCAACTAAACTTCCTCTTTTTTTAAAAAAGTACTGTGTTGAATTTAGAAAATGTAATTTACATTAACACATAAAGGTTTATTACTCTTATTTTTTATTAAGTTGTTTTATGCATTTTAATTTCTACTATGGTAAATACTGATAGATATAACTGTGTCTATAACCACATAAACTAAAGCTTTGGGGGGTCTTCAGTACTTTTTCAGAGTGTAAAGTGGTCGGAGACCAAAGTGTTCTGGAACTGCTACATTATAGCATTGTTTTTCAAGTTGTGGTTTTTCCCATTAGAGATACATGAAATCTGTTTAGTGGATTATACTGTTTAAAATTGAAATAGAATAGAAAGTATCATTATGTCATACATAATAAGGATAAATATTATGATAAAGGTAAAAAAATCTTAAAACCACTGCTGTAGAGAACTTTTAAATAGATAATAAATTGATATAAATAAAGCTGTCTATAAATACTGATGTTATAGAGATATACATATGGATATCTATAAGTATACTAAGAGATATATGTGTAATTATTCATAACAGCAGTATTTGAAATAGCAGGGGAAGAAAGGAAACTACCCACATTAATAGGAAAATGGATTAATAAATTGTGGTATATTTACATATTATATCATACTCAGTAAAGATGGAAAAATTACAGTATACAAGTCAACATATAAGAATCTCAAAACAAATCACAGAAGACTGCAAGCAGTTTGATTTCTTTTATAGAAAATTAAAAGCAGGGTCTTCCCTGGTGGTTCAGTGGATAAGAATCTGCCTGCTAATGCAGGGGACACAGGTTCAGTCTCAGGTCCAGGAAGATCCCACATGCCATGGGGTAGCTAAGCCCATGTGCCACAGCTGCTGAGCCTGTGCTCTAGAGCCTGTGCTCCACAGCAAGAGAAACCACCGCAACAAGAAACTGGCACACTGCAACAAAGAGTAGCCCCCACTCTCCACAACTAGAGAAAAGCCCGCGCAGCAGCGAAGACTCAATGCAGCCAAAAATAAATGCATAATTTTTTTTAAAAGGGAAAAAAAAGAAAAAAGCAAACAAAACTAAATGATATATTGTTTAGCTATACATACCAAGTGATACATAAAACTAATGATGCAGTAAATACAGTTCATCTGTAGTGTTCCTTTTTATCTTTAACAATTTTTATTTAATTTCTTCAGCAAAGGCTTACTTCTTTGTCAGTTTCCATATCCTCATTCTGTAGCCTCAAATTCTGCTAGACTTGTCCATCTTGAAAGGAAATTTAAGAGGACCTAGTAAACAGATTCAATTTCTCAGGTTTCATCATTGGCTTTAATAGAAGTAGAAACCATTTCCAACTACGACTAGAGGGCAAATCAAGACTAGTTGTTACTCAGGCTTCCATCTGTCAGGAACTGTTGGCCTATATGATCATGGAAAGTGTTACTGGGTAAATGTGATAAATCAAAGACAATTTTAATCTCACCAAATATTGCTTAGGAGTAGTATAGTTAATGAGTTAAATGACGTAAGTAAAAGAAAAATTAAGAATTGTGTGTACCCATTAGGGCACATTGTTGGCATAACTGAAGTTTACCTAAGACCAAGCAGAAAAGTAACTTTCTGAAGACCATGTAGTGGTTCATAAAATTTTGAGTTGAATGGAGAGCCAGTTCTACCCTGAGCTTCTAGGAGAAGTTCTAAAATCACACCAGAGAACTGGCCTGATGAGAAGACTGCTCCAGCAGTTACTCACCAGAGCACTAAAGAAAACTATTGTTGTCATTCCCCATTCATGCCGCTTCTGCACTAGGGACTTGACTTTGCGACCTCTGAAAGATCCACTGCCACTACCATAAGCCACCTAAAGTAGAGTCCACATGGAGCCTTCTTTTTCAGGTTATTCACTTTTGTAATGAGGTCTTCTACTGGGAAACCTAGTTTCAATGCCCAAGTTCCAGTGCCCAGCAAGGAAGCTGCAAATTGGCTTTTCTGGGTCCTGTCTTGGGTGACAAGGAACTCATGTGGCAGGAAATCATCAAGTAATCAATGAGGGATTAAAAGTAAGCTTGGGCTCCAAGAAATCTGACAGATACCCATTATTAAGGAGTTTAAGCCATGTATCTTTCTTTCATAAAACATTATAAAATATTATTCAGGGAAGAACTCTTGAGACTTTTTTCCAAAACCTGATTTTTTTAGTGGCTACTGAGCACTTGAAATTTAGCTGATAGAACTGAGAAATTGGACTTAATTCATATTTAAATGGCAACATGAGGCTGATGGCTACCATATTGGACAGCACCTACAGATTAAATATTTTACAAAGTTTTGGTATTTTTCTGCTATAGTCCATATTTCTTTAAAAGCATCAAGATATTGCTAGACTCCTATTGAGATATAACTCTTCAAAAGTCAGGGATACAGCAAAATACACACTCATATCTATTAGAAAAGCTATTCTCAAAAAAAAAATGTTGACAAGGATTTGGAAAATTTGGAATGCATGTACAATGCTGATGGGAATGTAAAATAGTTGTAGCTACTATGGAAATAGTATATCAGTACCTCAAAAAATTAAAAATAGAATTACTGTATGACCTAGAAATTCCACTTCTGAGTTTATATACATATATATCAAAAATAATTGAAACCAAGTTTTCAAAGAGATACTTGTATACCCATGTTATAGCAGCATTATTCACAGTAGCCAAAAGATGAAAAACACAAGTTTCTATCAACAGATAAATAGATAAACAATATATGGTATATACAGACGGTGAAATATTATTTAGCTCTAAAAAGAAAGGAAATTCTGACACACGTACTAACATGGATGAGCCTTGAAGACATTATGTTGAGTGAAATAAGCCAGTCATGAAAGGGCAATATGGTATGATTCCACTTATATGAGGTACCTGATTACAAATTCATAGAGACATAGATTGGTAAGATGCTAGGGGGTGAGGAGAGAAGAGAATGGGGAGTTATTATTCAATGAGTGCATCAGTTTAGAAAGGTGAAAAAGTTCTGGAGGTGGACATGATGCAGTCACACAGTCTTGAGTGATGGTCACACAATATTATGAATGTACTTAATACCACTGAACTGTATGTATACTTAAAAGTGATCCCAGACGGTATTTTTTGCTGCGTGTGTGCCTGATGGAAACTTAGTTTCCCAACCAGGGATTGAATCCAGGCCCCCAGCATTGCAAGCACTGAGTCCTGACCATTGGACCACCAGGGAATCCCCACCTTTTTTTAACCACAGTTTTGAAAAATACATTTTTAAAATTTCAGAGTATATAGAAAAAAGTTTAAAAAGACACAGCATCATCATACGTGACTGCCATTGGTTTACCTTTGAAGTGTGGAAATTGGGCAGCTGAAAGGGGCTGGAGAGGGACATGTGTACTAATCACTTTATATCCTTCCATACTATTTGAAGTTTGTTTTTAAACTACCTTCTTGTACTTACTTTTATAATTTCAGAAATAAGGGAAAGGGCAAAACATGGAGATTTAAAGACATTAGACTGGAGAAGCTTCTTCAGTGGTTCTCAGAAAGTGGTGCTGTAGGTGACACTCATTTTGTTCTTTATACAACTTCTATACTGTTTGAACTTTTAAAATCAGTGTATGTTACTTACTGAATAAAATATGTTGAGGAGTATAAAGCAGAAATATAGAGAAGTCTTCTACTCCCTACTACCTAAAAAGTAAATCATTTTTAAACCATTTTAAATTTTACCCACATTCTACCTTTGAGTAGATGAATATCCCTGAGGATTTTTAGAATTCCTTAACTATGTATTCAACCATTCTGATTATGCTACCCATTCACAATGTAAAAATATATCTTTTAAAATTTTTTACTGAAATACTTTTAAATGGTAGGTCATCCTTGTTTATTACAAAACATTCTTTGGGGTATAGGTATTTCTTTTTTGGGCTTCCCCGGTGGCTCACTGGTAAAGGATTTGACTGCCAGTAGGAGATACAGGTTTGATCCCCAGGTCAGGAAGATCCCCTGAAGAAGGAAATGGCAACCCATTCCAGGATTGCCTGGGAAAGCCTATGGACAGAAGAGCCTGGAAGGCTACAGTCCATGGGGCTGCAAGGAGTCTGACATGACTGAGCACATGTGATAATAATAGTAACTGATATTAAATTTTATCAGTATTGACCCAAAGTATAACTTAACCCTTGTGGGGCATTATGACCATGGTGACAGAACGAAAGCAGTGTATATTCTTAAGATTATACAAGTATAATGTCAAGAATTTTCTGTTTACTGTCAAAATTATTTATTTTCTTAGAGCCGAGGCCACAGTGGACAGGAGATTCCAGAGGCAAGGCAGTGCTACAAATTCCATAAGTGCTGAGTAAAATTCACAGTATATCTCCATCGATGCATACAATTCAATCATTTGTATTGCTGTGTAGCATTTCAGTTTATAAATATAGCACAATTTATTCATTTTACTTAGTTTTTTACTATTATAACAATACTGCTGATAACCATGTACATGTCTCCTGATGCATGTTTACAAGATTTCTCTAAGACATATACCTAGAAGTAGAATCTCTAGATCATAAAGTGTTTTTTCATCTTTACCAAATACTCCCAAATTGCTTTCCAAAGTGATTGAACTGATTTCCATGTGTTTCCATTTTCCTAAACAAATACATGAGTTGTAATTGCATCTTTACAGACACTCAGGTCTGTCATTATCATTGCTGACTATATGTTACAGATAATGTCTCTCAGTTTGCATCAGCCAAAATTCTTAGACTTAAGGATATCACAGTAAATGTGATTCATTAAGTGAAGGGATTAAAAAATATATCTAAATGTGACTAGTGAAATCATTGCTAAAAACAAATGTAAAATTTAACAGATGAACATTTCCCTTGACCATGATTGTATACTTTTTCTTGTTTTTACCTTCTCTTCTAGAAATAGTGAGTGAAACAGAATCTCCAGTACCTTCCTACTCTCATCTACACAGTGAAAGCTCTATTCCAGAAGAATTGGGCAGCCCTGCTGCTGAGTATATACCATCTGAATCCATAGTTCAGGAGCATCCTGGGAGTCCAGATCATAGTATACTTACTGAAGACATGGTTTTTTCACAAGAACTGGAATCTTCTACCTCGCCTAGTAAACATGTAAGTTAATATATATTTATGTCTTAAAGGTTCTTTACAGAAAACCTATCTGAAAGGTATATTATTAACTGTTATATTCTTGCTATTAAGGAAGCATTGACTATCACCCATACCTGTAACGTACAGTACATGACATTTGAGTAGAAATAAAGCTTTTCATTGACTCCCAAAAATTTATAAATATATGAATTTTAGCTTTATTGGCATTTGTAAAATTATATGCTATGAAGTTTTTAATAAACGGAGATAGGAACTTCTGAAGTCTTTAATAAAGATAATGTGTGGGGCAAGTTCTTATTGAAGTCTACAATTTGTCACATAATAGAAACAATAAGACCTTAAACCATACCAGACCAGAGTGCCTTTTCTATAATTTAGTTAATGACTGCTCTATACTTCTTAATCAAAGTAGTGGTTTAATCTCTTTAAGGCAGATCTGAAATGGATATAGAGTCTAAATTAGAATAGTAGTCACTTCAGAATAAAGAGGTTTTTCACATTGTCCTTAATTCTATACTTTAGTAAAAAAAACTGGTAAAAACTTAAGCTAGAAATTTAGCTTTTTCTAAGCTTAATTTTATAATGTGTATGAGGGTTAGCATAATAATATTAAATACTGTAAGTGAACAAAAGCCACTTTGTGTTTAAAAAAAGAATCCACCTAAGTTCAAAATGGACCATATAAGAAAGTCAAAGCTAATGTGTCTTAAAGTTACTTTTATAATAAAAAGTAATATTTATTGGCTGTTTGTCAAGTGCCAGGTAGTGTGCTGAATGCCTTATGTAGATTATCCCCACAGCAATTCTTTAGATAATGTTTTAAGCCCCACTCTGAAGCTTAGCAGACTGAGTAGCTTGCCCACTATCTCAGAGATAGGAAGTGATGATGTAACAGTTAGGAATCACATCACACGTATTCACTTCCTCTAGATACCAGGGTAGAAATTACTCCTTTTGTAATAATCTAGTGTGGGCAGTCTTCTTAGGCTCTTATCTTCTTCCCTCTCCCCCTCCTTCCTATCTTCTTCTCTTCTTCCATAAAGATAGTACCTATTTAGTATTAAATTTTTTTCAGTTTTATTGACATATAATTGACATTTAGCACTGTGAGTTTAAAGTGTATAGCATGATGGCTTGACATACACATATGGTGAAATGATTACTACAGTTAGTTTAGTGAATATCCATCATCTTGTATAGTTACAAAAACATTTTTTTCCTTGTAATGAGAACTTTTAGGATCTACTCTCTTAGCAACTTTCAAACATACCATGCAGCAGTTTCAAATATAGTCATCATGTTGTACATTATATCCCCAGTACATATATATCTTATAACTGGAAACTGATACCTTTTGACCAGCTTCAGCCAGTTCCCCACCCCCTACTCCCCACCTCTGGTGACCACAAATCTGATCTCTTTTTCTATGAGTTGGAGTTTTTTTGGATTCCACATATAAGTGAAATCATACAATATTTGTCTTTCTCTCTCTGATTTACTTCACTTAGTACAGTGCCCTCAAGATCGATTCATGGTGTCTCAAATGACAGGATTTCCTTTTTTTTTTTTTAAATGACTGAATAGTATTTGTGTGTGTATGTGTCTATGGATGTCACACTTTCTTTATTCATTCATCTGTTGAAGAACTACCAATGATCCAGCAAATCCACTTATGGATATGTATCAGAAGGAAATAAAATCACTATGTCGAAGAGATATCTGTACACCCATATTTAGTATTTTTAAAATTAAAACAAAGGGGTAAATATCACTGATTCAGTAGCCACTCATAGTTTATCATAAACATCTTTAAAAATATGCTTTTTAATAACTTTTTCCCATATATTTTAAAAAGTTGAAATCTTTTGTGTAATTTGCAAACTTTTTTTCACTTTTTATTTCATGAAGTTATTTAAAACTCTTTGTAAATATTATCTTTAACTGGTTAGTATCTTAAATTTTAAGTAGAATTTCATAATTGTATCACAGAACAGTTATTTGATTTCTGTTTAAACAGTCACCTCCCAAGAGCTGCATGTCTGTGTCAAAGCAAGAGTCTAGCAAAGGAAGTCATAGGACTGGAGGACAAGGTCGTCTGCCCGTCAAGTCCCATCAACAGTGTTATAGTTGGTCAGATGAGTCATTATCTATGACACAGTCAGGTAAGAGTAACAAGGAAGGAGTTAGTTTTCTTTGTAGTATGTTTGATTTCCTCTTTAATAAGCTTTGTCTATCTATGTGACTGGTAAAATGTTATTCTGTTTCATTTATAAAGGTTTTTCCTCACCAAAATTGAATTACATAATTCTTTGCTTTCCCTTGATAATTTATATGCCTCATTACACAGACTATGATAAATTGTTATGTTCTTAGACATTAGTAGTCATTTATTCATCAGACATTTGTTGAATTTTTTGTGAGTGACAGGTGCTGCTTAATGTGTTCCCATAGTGCTCTGCACTTTAACTTGTTATACCAGACAGCACATAAATTTAATCAAACACATTAATTTAATCAACACATTAATTCAACCTAGTAGTGGCTCTCCTCTACTAGAATTTATATTCCTGCAGAGGAGAGTCTTATGTTTTGTTAGCTAGTATAAAACCAGACCCCAGCAGGTACTTTGCATTGCCCATAGTAGGTACTATGTTTCTTGAATGATTTAATGATGCCCTTGAGGAGAAAACAGGAGGTGGATAAGACGTGCAGGATAGCATAAGTCTCAAGGGAGGAAAAGTAGAGACTGTACATGGCAGTAGGGAGCATTCATTATTTTCCCATAACCTCTATCCTACTATAAATCCCAGTAGTATGTATATTATGAAAGAATGAACAGGCTTTACTCTAAAAGACTTCAAGGCATTGATCTTGGGAGACATATGTAGACAGACAAAACTTGGTTTATGTAGGATTCTGAGGAAGATTAATACTATATCCAGTGTATGTCTTTTGAGCTCATTTTCAATTTTCTTTTGAGAATAGACATTTAGTAAAGGAAAAGTAAAAAATATTACTCATTCTTTTTTATCTTTGATCCTATTTTATACCCCCTTTGCTTTCAGTGTTTTAAACAACAATAACTCATGGGTTTTTCCCATGCCCATATTTACAGACCTCCCTTATTCTTTGAATAACTGCATAGTATTTCAAAGGGTGGATATACCATAATATAACCATTTCCCTAATGATAATCATGGAGATTTTCCTAAAATTTTCAAAATTTCAAGTAATAGTATAATTAATATCTTTATTTATATATGACATGGCATGACATGTGTGCATTCTCAGTCGTGGCCGACTGTTGGAACCCTGTGGACTGTAGCGGCAAGGCTCCTCTTTCCATGGAATTTTCTAGGCAAGAATACTAGAGTGGGTTGCCATTTCCTACCTTCTGACTCAGGGATCCAACCTGCATATCTTGTGTCTCCTGCATTGGCAGACAGGTTCTTTACCACTGTGCCACCTGGCATCCCTAGGAATATATTTATATATATTCCTATTGAATATTTCAGTAGGAATAAATTCTTAGAAGTGAAATTACTGAATCAAGCCAGTAATCGAAGTTGAAGAATGTTGTCTGTCATATTTATCTGTTGAAAGTGATTAATTTTTTTTATATATTTGCTTTCATGTAATCTGGGGGAAAGTTACTGCCAGTGGAGTAACCTTTCAGTGGACATAAACTTGATATTTGGAAATATGGATTCTCATTATTTCTCTTTTACTTACTAGTGACTTTCTTCAAGTTTCCTTCCCATATCTGATATTCTTTCCTATCTACAGCAATGAAATAATATCTTAATCATCCTTGCATTAATTATAAAATAAGGATTAATAATATTTGTAAGATATTATTTTATTGATAAAATATATTCAAATGAGAACTGTTTTGGAAAAATATTTCTGAGGTTTCTAGGCTATAGATGCCATCTACCTGTTCATGACCGTGTCATTCATTATATGTGGTATTTATCGCAGTGGTAAATGTTAATGCAGTAGAGCTATATAATACCTTTCTTAGTTACATAATGGAGAGTTTGTTATGAGCCAAATTAATACAATCAACATGTGTCAAATAATGATGCTTAATTTTTAATCAAGTTACTCTGTTCATCAGGTTATTGTGTCTTGATGTATTTCAGCCAACAGAAGTATCATTTTCCTGTCACTTCCCCTATCCTCTTTCTTCCAAAAAAACCTATAGGAGAGAATTCCATAAAGACAATACATTGATCTAGAGAGTTGCTTGGATAAAAAAAATTTTTTTCTAGAGGTTCTTTTAGATATTAGTGATGATAAACACTAGTAGAATTAGATTTGGGCGTATGGAAAATGTATTCCCATTCACTGTCATAGACTTTTATTTGATCTCTGATTACCCTTCATTTATAGAACTTTGGTTGCTTTAGTACTTAAAAATGTAAATATTTCACAGGGTCTTTCATCTGAACTTTAAAGTTTCTTATCATCTCTGTTAAATCTTCACAGTCATAGTTGAGAAATATTTTTATTTAAAGAGATCACTGCTGACATATCCAATTTTTAAAATATATTCATTTAAAATAATCATTTTGGAGGCAAAGTTGAAACAAAGTCTCTGAAAGTGTAATGGTCTCCTATAAAATTTTATCAAAGTAACATCTCAAGTTCTGGAAGCACATAAAGTTTATCAAGCTAAAAGAATACACAGCTTTAACAGATGCAAAGGTATGGGGTTTATATTTCATTTTAGAAAGGTTATAATTTTTAGCTCAGCTTACAATCCTACCCCCAATTATTGTTCAGAATTGTTAGTTAAATCACCGTAAAGCTTACCAGTAAGATTCAGAGCCTTTTAATTCTAAAACAAATTGAGAGGGCGTGCACTCATCTACAAGAACACCAAAATTGCAACTAGCTGTTCAACAGCCAGCAACAGGAGGATGCTAGAACCCACCATAAAAAGATACTGCACATCCAAAAAGAAAGAAGCCATAGCGAGATGGTAGGAGGGGCACAATAACAATAAAATCAGATCCCATACCTGCCAGGTGGGTGACCCAAAAACTGGAGACCAATAGTAACAAAGAAGTTCTCCCACTGTTGTGAAGGTTCTAAACCCCACATCAGGCTTCCCAGCCTGGGGATCCCACAAAGCGGTTGAGAATCCCCAGGGAATCTGACCTTGAAGGCCAGTGGGACTTGATTGTAGGACTTTCACGGGACTAGGGGCAACAGAGACTCCAGGCTTGGAGTGTACAAACAAAATCTTGCACACACCAAGACCCAGAGGAAAAGAGCAGTCACCCCATAGGAGACTGAACCAAAACTACCTGCTAGTGTTGGAGGGTCTCCTGTGGAGGCATGGGTTGGCAGGGGCTCACCACAGGGAAGGCGGCACTGGCAGCAGCAGTCCTGGAAGGTCCACCTCGGTGTAAGCCCTCTTGGAGGCCGCCATTAACCCTGCCATAGTGACCCTAGGCCTAAGGGCTGGATTGCCTCAGGCCAAACAACTGCCAGTGCAGCCCCACCCATCAGCAGATAACTGGATTAAAGTTTTACTGAGCAAGGCCCAGATTTTCCCACTGTCAATCTTTCCCATCAGGAAGCTTACACAAGCCTCTTAGCCTCCTGCATCAGAGGGCAGACAGAAGAAGCAAGAACCACAGTCCCACAGCAGCTAAAACAAAACCCACATTACTGAAAGTCAGTCAGGATGAAAAAGCAGAAAGTTATGTCCCAGATGAAGGGACAAGATAAAACCCCAGTAAAACAACTAAATTAAGTGGAAATAGGCAACCTTCCAGAAAAAGAATTCAGAATAATGATAGTGAAGACGATCCAGGATCTTGGGAAAACAATGGAGAAGATGTGAGAAATGTTTACCAAAGACCTAGAAGAACTAAAGAATAAACAGAGATGAGTAATATACTAGAAGGAATCCATAGCAGAATAATTGAAGCAGAAGAACAAATTAATGAGGGAGGACAGAATGGTGGAAGTCACTGCCGCAGAACAGAATATAGAAAAGAAAAGAGAAAAAAAATGAAAACAGCCTAAGAAACCTCCGGACAACATTAAACACACTAACATTCACATTAGAGGGGTCCCAGAAGAAGAGAAAAAGGAACTGAGAAAATATTTCAAGAGATAATAGCTGAAAACTCCCCTAACATAGGAAAGGAACTGGTCAGTCAGGTTCAGGAAGCACAGAGAGTCCCAGGCAGGATAACACACCAAGACAACATAGTAATCAAACTGACAAGAATTAAAGACCAAGATAAAACATTAAAAGCAACAAGGGAAAAATGACAGATAACATACAGGGGAACTCCCATTAGGCTATCAACTGATTTCTCAATAGAAACACTAAAAGCCAGAAGGGAATGGCATGATATATTTAAAGAGATGAAAGGGAAGAAGCTGCAACCAAGAATACTCTATCCAATGAGTCTCTTATTCAGATTTAATGGAGAAATCAAAAAACTTTCCAGACAAGCAGAAGTAAGACCACCAAACCAGCACCACCAAACCAGCTTTACAAAAAATGCTAAAGGAATTTCTCTGAGCAAGAAACACAAGAGAAGGAAAAGACCTATAGAAAATGAATCTGGAACAATTAAGAAAATGGTAATAGGATCATGTATATTGATAATTACCATAAATGTAAATTGATTGAATGTACCAATCACAAGACACAGACTGGCTGAGCAGATGAAAACATGTGCATGTATGTACTTCTGCTTACCACATCACTCTACTTAACCCCCCAGATTATATGTAATTATTTTATATTGTTAGATTAATCATGTTCCCATTATAGCTTGCAGTAATTATCTTTTTTTTTTTTGGTCTGGCTATTGATTGTGAAAACTGATAAACATCTTTTACTATTGTGATTATGTAACTATTACTCACTTCATACCATTGTATCATGATTGTTTCAACAGAAAAATAATAGAATTCTGTATCACCAAAACTACCATTTAATAGAAAAACCTGAAATCACTTTTTAAAATCAAAATGCATATCAGATTATCTTGGAACATTTTGAAAAATCAAATGCCCAGATCTGCTTTTTTTTCCCCCAAAGCTCCAGATATGTTTCTAATGAGCAGCCATGTTTAAAAACAACTGGACTTATAGGATGATCTTTTACTTTCATCTAGTTTGTTTCATTTTTTTTTCTGTGTCATATTCAGTGCCCCTGTTTCACTTAGTTTATGTTTTCCGATTTCTCCATCTCCTCTTTTTTGTGATGTTCTTTCTTAAGCCCTTATCAAGCGTAGTAGAAAAGTTTTTGTATATATATATATATATAAGTAATATTGCCTAACTAAAAAATGTATGACATTTGACTCAACTTGTTTGACTTAGTATGAATAGAATGCTAGATTTATAATTTTAAAAAATAGATATGCAACAAGCAACAAAGATTTACTGTATAGCACAGGGAGCTATAGTCAATATCTTATAATAGCCTATAATGGAAAATCATCTGAAAAATAATGTATGTGTATATGTATAACTGAACCACCTTGCTGTGTACCCAAAACATTGTAAGTCAACTGTACTTCAATAAAATATATATATTTATAAAATGAAAAAAATGGATAAATTAAGCCAAAAATAAATAAAATGAATTGATTATTTTCTTCAGAAAGTAAAAGAGAACATGAGGAAGATACTTAGTTGCTGTCTCCTCACCACCACCCTTTTTAGGTTTAAACCAAAAAATATATTACATAAAATATGGCTACATAAAAAAGTTTATGTGTCCTAAAACTACCACCATTTATAGCTTTACTATAGTAGTCCAAGTACTGTGCTACATGCTTTATGTATCTTATTTAATTTTCACGTCAGTTCTAGAAATCATTAAGTGACAAACACCTTACTAATTACCAGTAGTAGATTCTGAGCTAAAAATGACCTTTATTATTGCTTCATTTTATGAATGTTGATCAATAAATAGTGAACTTCTCTATTCACTCAGGGCTCAGTTTGATGGCACTGCTGATATAAGATGGGTATGATTTTCCTAATACACCTTAAGTCAGGAGACGAAAGTGGCAGGAACTTAGATGTCATTACTTCTAATTTAGATATTTAGATCACATTGTAAAAAATGGACTTATCTTTTCAAATTAAATTCTCTGGTTAGTTCTTTGCAATTTAATCTGAAGTGCTTAAAAAAAAAACCTGGTTGTTTATGATGTAATGTTGTAATGTGCATCTAAATCTTCAGAGTTGTATATAATAGTATTTCTATTTCCTCACTCATCATTAGTGTGTGGAAATGACACCATGGTGTGATTCAAGGAGGAGATGTCTTTTTTTTTCCTATGTAATTTCCATGTGTAGTGAAATAAGCTGTTTTTAAATGATGTTTATTTTATTATTTTTATTGTTTACTTGACTGTGCCGGGTCTCAGTTTTGGCATGCTGGATCTTTAGTTGCCACACGTGAACGGCACGTGGGATCTAGTTCCCTGACCAGGGGTTGAACCTGAGCCCTGTGCACTGGAAGCACAAGTCTTAGTTACTAGACCACCAGGGAAGTCCTAAATTATGCTTATTTTTTATAAGCTTTGTGTGATGCTTACAATGAAATGCCTTTTTCATGATTTTGCTCTGACTAAACATCTGCTTTGTATGTGTACATGTATGTATCTAAATTGTTAGGAAGAAAATAAGATTTAACTATAGCTTTATTTCAATTATTTTAAATGTTTTAAGAGCTTCCAAAGGCTATCACAAAGTATATTTCTTGATAATTTTTCTCTCTCCTTTTATGACACTAAGCCATTAGCTGATGACTCACAATCAATTTGAAATGGTAAAATTCTTGTTTGATTTTAATATGACTTTAAAACTATCAAACTGTCTATTAGTAACCAAGAGGAGATACAGTTAAGTATGGCTATCCTGTTACCAGGAAATAAATCCTTAAAGAATGTCCAAATTTCGCTAACCAAAAGTTTTTCTACTTCCAGCTACTTATCAAGACAGAGTATCTTCAGATTTGCAAACTTTATTTGCAGTTTCAAATAGCACAATTAGAAGGTGAAAATAAACAGGAAGACACACACTCCTACCCCTGCATAGAGATTTAGGAGAAAGGATGGAAATCACTAATAATTTTTTTCTGAATCTCAAATTTTGAATGTTAGATTGACTTTACATTGGTGCTTTCTATTAATAGGTACTGAATTTATTTTTGTTAAAATGACATTAAAAGGTTTTATATCTCTTTCAGAAACTACATCTGACCAGAGTGACATAGAAGGTAGAATCAGAGCCCTAAAGGATGAGCTGCGGAAAAGAAAATCAGTTGTGGACCAACTCAAGAAGGAACAGAAAAAACGGCAAAAGGAAAGGCTCAAAGCCCAAGAAGCCAGTCTGATCAAACAGCTAGAGGTTAGACACAAGAAGAGAGGGGTTTAATTTCAAGGCTAATGTAAACATGAAGCCATAAATGTTTTAAGCATTAATAAAGTGATAGATGAAATTTTTCAGTATAGTTTTGTGCCACATTTTAACCTAACTTTAAAAACAAAGAAACTGAGGTGTCTGAACAAACTCTTGCTTGAAGCATTAAATATTATAATATCAAGTATTAAAGTAAATAGTAAAAGTATTAAAATGAGTTTTTTTCCCAAAGAGGAAAGATTGGGCCTATGAAAGAAAGCTTCATATCCGTATCCTCTTAAGGAAAGAACCATTAGATGAATAATCCTGGCTATTGGAACTGTTACCTGCCTTTTCTTTTTCTTTTTTTTTTTTTTTTTTTTAGCAGAATGGTGTTTCATGCCACCAGCTTATTAGTATGATTCTTTGTACTATTTGAATGGCTTCTAAAAATAAGCTTGAGTTTTCTTCCAAAGTCTAGCAACCTTCCCTGATTCTACCCCACTCTGGAAACCTGTTTTTTTTGTTTGTTTTGTTTTTAGCTTTAAAAGCGTGTGGGCACCGAGGGTTTTACTCACAATTTCTTCAGAGATTTTTTAAATTAATTTATTTAATTGGGGGCTAATTACTTTTTGGTTTTTATATCTTCTTCATTCTGTTTTTTCCTTTTCATTCAGTTATCAGATCCCACTGATTCTTTTTTCATAAATCTTGCTTGTCCTGTTCCATTCCTACTGACATCAAGCTGTTTGGGACCCTGATGTCATCTTACCTCTATAGTGTGCATAGCCTCTTACATGTCCTTGCCTATGGTTGCTTCCCTATAGCGTACATACATTCTGTCAGCCTAGTATTCCTAAACACCACATTCATTACAGAACCAGTCTGAACTTCCTGTTTATCATAAGAATCCCTTCTCAAGGCCTCACCTGAGATCATTCAGTTTCTTCTCAGTCACTTTTAGTAATAGCAGATTTCAGATTTTCAAGACAGTTGATTTTATTGGTTGGACTCCAGGTGCTCTAAGTGCTAAACAGGTCTTTGTTATGTTTGGGCAAAATTTCTGTTCTTTTAATCGTCCTTGTGTGGTAACACCAAACATGTATTCCTCCTTTATTAATATGTTTATTAATTTAATCATCAAATATTCAAGCACCTTTTTATGTGCTGGAAACTTGTCTAGTTATTGTACACATATTTTTCATTTTATCCTCAAAGCAGCAAGCTGTGGATATTACTATCAGATGAGGAAACTGAGTTTCAGTGAAATTAATGATATCCAGAGATATGCAGCTCACATGTGTTAAAACTAGGATTTTTAATTTAGCTTGAATTCCAAATTTGGTGCCCTTCCCATTACACTACGCTATCTTCCACACAGAATATGAACCTGCTAACAGATCTGGAGAAGATATGGCAGTTACATCAGTACACAGTACAGAGATGGGAGCAGGAATTGTAACTTGCACATATGTTTAGAAGAAAAGTGATTAAGATTCAGTGACCATCCTGAGAAGTTCATGCAGGAAAGTAGTGAGAAACAAAATTTTAAAATGGAGATCAAGTTTAGGGCTTTAGAAATCAGACTGATGAGTTTGAACTTTATCCTATAAGTCTGTAATGCTCAATCTGACTATACATTACAGTTAATTGGAGATTTTTTGAAAAATACAAATATCCAGGCTCACTCCCAGAGATTTTAATTTAATTGGTTTAAGGTGGGGCCCAGGATTTAAAAGTACTGCTGCAAGTCATGAGGAACAATTAAAAGCTAAATGAAATACTATTACATTGAATAGCATTGCCCCAAAAGTTCAATAATAGATACGTCAACTAGAAAAATATCTAGAGAAGGATATAAAGATCCATCTCATTCAACATTTTGTAATTATAGTATATGTATATAGTATAGTATATAAATTAGTGAAGCTTTATTTATAGATTGACTAATAACTAAGAAGTATTTTTGCAGTCCTGTACTATCATGCTCCCAACCACTCCCTTCTCTTTCCTTGGGATCTGTATTCCTAAAGTACATACCCCTTAAGAAACTTACTGCCATTGAAACTCAGTGCAATGGCTAAACTTAAAAATATCTGGAAAGTATTAGGACATCCTTTAAAGAATAATTATATAATTAGCTAAAGAGTTTTTTTAATATGGCAGGGCTTGAATTATTGCTTTATAAGTATTAAGCTTCTGTAATTGAGATGGTACCATTTCCTAATTGATATTAGTGTTACATTATACATCTTGCTTATATATAGCCATTTTCAAGAAGGCTATGCAAATAACTGATTTTAGAACTCTGAGAAATAATACTGATGCAGGGAGTAAGAATTTTATATTAATATCTTTTTTACTGTTTGAATATTTTACCATTAAATGTATTGTTTTCTAATTTAAGATAGTTTTTAAAAATTCTGTATAGTAACTCCTCTGATTTTTCTAAACGTAGTCATATGATGAATTCATTAAGAAAACTGAAGCTGAGCTTAGCCGAGATTTGGAAACCTCACCAACAGCCAAGCCTCAGATTAAAACGCTCTCCTCAACTTCTGAAAAACCCAAGATCAAGTCCCTTCCACTGCACAGGTAGAAATTTTTGATAACTAGTCTATATCCTGCCTTATTTGCAGAAGAAATAAGGAAAGGTTTTTAGTTGAAGCTAACTTTTGAGTAACTGAAATTGTAGAAGTGAAAATACTCATTTATGGTTTTAGTGTCACTAAAGTAAATTTGTTGTTTATGGTATAATCACAAATCAAATTTATAATAAGGCACAGATGTAAAAATATATTCTGAAATCTGGTGGGTGCAGTGAAAATAATACTCTCCAGCACTGTTGTTTCAGCTTTGTAGGCTGGTATAATTGTTTTGAAAAACAATTTGATAATGTTTCAAAAGTCAAAAATAGTCTGTAACTTTTGACTCAGTAATTCCCCATCTGAAAATCTAGCTTGAAAAAATACAAACTACCAAAAATATCTATTTGCATGAACATGTTTATCATGACATCTTTTATATTAATTAAACACTGGAAGCAATCTTTACATCCAGAAATGGGTGAATAACCCTGTTAATGATGGTTCTTTCCAGGGATAGAATATTATGCAGTCATTGAATGTAAATACAGAAGATGCAGAGTAGCACCATTAGAATATATAATATGGTATATAAGGAAATCAGGTAGGAATATTTAAAATGAATTTTGAACAACGAGCAGAGGTTATGTAGGTCAGTGGGAATGAGAAATACTGAGTATTTCAGAGAGAAAGGCACCGATGAATGACTAAAAGCAACAAAGAGCTTGGCATATCATGGAAGCTGAATGTGATAGGATATTGCCAGAGTTAAGAGAAGAAACTGGAAAAATAAAAAACAGATTGTAATAATATTGTACTCAAGCATTTTTAGTATTTTCTTATTCACTTTCTTAGAAGATGTAAAACCTTGAAAAGCAATATTTTAGGATATTTTTTTTTTCTTAGAAGTGTTACACAGGCTCATTACAATTAATTTAGCATTACCTGGGTTTAAATCCTGGCTCTAGCACCAGCCAGCTATTTAATTAGGGGCAGGTTATTTAACCTCTCTGTACTTCCATTTTTTAATAGGGATTTATATCCCTGTAAGAACACCTGAGTAATAAACTTGTTATGAAGGTTAAAGGACTTAACTTAGAACAGGGCCTAATACACAGTTAGCACTATGTATTAGTTTTATTATTATTGCTATTAAAATATTGAGGGAAGTGGTAAAAAGGAATAAGTTTAAATCATATCATACATAACTATCCCAAAACAGCAGACATCAACAATTAGATATATTTCTTTCTCAGATTTTTTCTCAGATTTTTTTATAGTTAGATTTTGTGTGTATTTTTATCACGTATATATTTTCCCTTTATGTTATACATGTGTAAGTTTTATTTTAATTTGTACATTGGATTGAGTGTTTTTATAGTTTTATTAACCAAGCTACTAAGGATTTTAACTGGAGAATGATAGAATCATATTTCTCTTTAGAGAAATCTTTTTGACTACAGTATGAAGGAAAGATAGAAAGGGATAAGTTTAGAAGCAGGGATAACAGTAGTCTAAGCCAGGCCTCAGATAATCCACTATAATAAGAATAGAGAATAGGAGATAGATTTTAGGAATCTTTAAGAAATATACTTGACTAATTAAAGTTATAGATGGGAAAGCTGAATGATAGTCATATTTCTCTTAAGTAGTAGTTGGTTGAGTCAAAGTTACACTAACCTAAATGGAAAATCAGGTGTTCCTCAGTGGGAGGCTTATTATTTTGGTTTTAAAATGTGAATTTTAAGGTACCTATAGTTCATCTAAGTGGAATTATCCAGGAAAAGATGTTAGGGTTATATATATATATATATATATATATATATATATAGGGATGATCAACATATAGATCATGGTTGAGGCAATAAATATGGCAACATTTGGATGAACCTTCTTCACCCAAACAAAGTATGCATTCAAGAGAGAATAAAAGGGAGCCAAGTGCTAGATATGATAAAATAGCAACCTTTAAGGAGATTAAGAAGAAAATAGGAGTAGAAGGCAAATAATATGACTTTGCAAATAAAAAGAAAGCAAGAAAATGAAGATGGTAAATGTCAAATTAAAGCATAGAAGAGAACAGTAGTGTAGCATCAGATGAAGGAATAAATAATGGGGGGAGGGGAACTTTGCTCAATATTCTGTAATAACCTAAATGGGAAAAGAATTTGAAAAAGAATAAATATATGTGTATGGTAATTGAATCACTTTACTATACAACTGATAATAACACAACATTGTCAATCAGGTATAGTTCAATATTAAAGGGGGAAATTTTGTTTTTAAGCTTGAGGTATACATGTAAGCTGAGGGGGGGGGGCGGAAATCACCAGATTGAAGGACTAACGATCGTAGAAAAAAGAATGGATAGTTGAGGGATACTATCAGTGCGACTGTGGAAATTATGGGATTTTGGGCAGAAAAAAATTTGAGCAAAGGTAAGAGATACACCTTTTTCTTCTTGCAGACAGGAGGAAAGGCAATTGGGATGGCTATGGATATAGATAAATTTGTAGATAAAAAGGTTGAAGATAAGAAGGTTCATGCTGATGGCCTCTCATTTTCTCATTAAAAGAGGCAAGATCATCTATTGAGAGTGAAGAAGGCCAGAAATAGGCTTGGTGAAAGTGGCAAAGGTTGGAATACTTCCTGTAGAGTAGAAAGAAGTAATTATCTTAAGAATTGACTGCTTTTTGTTACCTGTTATTATAGTATCAGCAATACATTTATTTCTGTTTATTATTTTTCTATTTAAGATCTGAAACAGCAAAGAATTGGAAATCACTGACAGACTCAGAACGATCCAGAGGATCCCTGGAGTCTATTGCTGAACATGTTGGTATGTAACTAGAAAAAATAATCACACTGTATCTACATGGGGCTAAAGATTTATACAAATGCCTATGCAATTCTACCTCTGGGTTATTTGGTTAAAAAATGAATTTCTTAAAGATAGTAGATCACTTAATATTTTAAGTTACTTTTATATTTTAAAGCGATTTACAGGTTATACATAAGTTTATGAATCAGTCTTTATTGTCCCAATAACTGATAAAAACTGAATCGTAAAGACATTGATCTAAAATGCCTATTAGGGTATCATCAGCATCTCAAAATTCTCCCTTAATCAGATTTTGTATCTGATTATGTAGTTGTCGGCCTCTGCTATTTCTCAGGTGTGTGATTATATACATTTTTTTCAATTGAGTCCAAAGAAAAATAAGAACTATTGAAAATAAAGTATAATTAAATGAGGAATTAAAACTGAGGTGTGAAAAAACCTACCTGGCAAGAATGACACAGTAGTGATTTGAACTCAAAACTTTAATTCTTGGTTTGTTGGTTCATTGAATCTTACTTATTTTCTTCTTATTTAGCAGTTTTAGCTCTTAAAGTGCTATATTTGCAGAAATAGTTAGGTTTTTTTTTTTTTACCTTCAAGAAGTTAGTTGAAGTCCCTGGGAAAATGCATTCTTTTAGAAGTATATATATTAGTTCATTTGTCCCTCCTTTATTGCTTTTATATTTGAAGAACATATGTAGTATACTTCATCCAATTCCGTATTCTCATGACTTAAGAATCAACTTCTCCATAAACTGATTCATTTTTCTTAACTTTCTAACTTCAGACAACACTTAAAAAATTATACCAAACTTCAGATTTTTAGTTATTTTTAAATGTTACATTTATTGTTGGTACGGTATATATTCATAGAGGAAATATTTACTACATATGGTAATGTATAAAACAGGTCATATTTACTGACTAGGGCTTTTTCTCATTAATATTTGGTTTTTATTTAAACTTTGGTTTCAGAATTGAAAGTTGTGATTAGATAATTTTGATGTGATTTTTTTCTTCTTCCCCCTTTAAGATGCTGCATTGACAGGTTCTGAAAGATCAGTATCGGAAAAGTCTTCATCTGCCTACACAAAGAGAATGACTGAATTGGATGGTCGGACAGAAGAGCACTTTCAGACTTCTCCAATTCTCAGATCATCAAGGAGGACAAGAGCGGAATCTGGAGATTCCCTAGAAAATGTCCCTTCATTATCTCTTCTCAAAGAATTAAATGCCTCTCATAGAATTCTGGATGTGTCAGGTGCCAAGGCTGAAGAAGAGTCTAGTCACAAATCAGAAATACAAGTAGAATATGCAAAATTGAAGGAGAGTGCAATTGAAGATGCCTATTCTAAACAGTCTAGGAAGGCTGATGTCTTCCTGAAGCTAGACTTGGAACAGGGAGATTCATCTGAAATTCTTTCAAGAAAAGATCTTCCTTTAGAGTCTATAAATGTTCAGAAAGACTTAGTTAGACTTGCCATTGAAAATCTTCATAAAAAAGAAACAAAAGAGAGACAGTCAGATGAAGATATCAGTCATAGTCCAAACATCCAATCAGAAAAAGAGACTCATGTACAAAAGAAGATAAAGAGCAGGGACTCATCTTGGTCACAGCATCTGCTTGCATCTAAAGAGATATCGTACTCTGAAGATTTTGAAGTATCGTCTTTCAAGAAAGACATTTCAGCTGAATTGTACAAAGATAACTTTGAGCTGGCGTCTTTGTTGTCACTCAAGAAAGACTCTCAGTCTTGCAGAGAGAAGTCACAGGCAACAAGCATCTCTAGAAGTAGAGCCACTAGCTTTGGTAGTGATGATGAAGTCAGCGAGTGCCTCAGTGAGAAAAGCCTTTCTATTCATAGCAGTGTCCACTCGGAAAGGCTGTTAGAACTCAAGTCCCCCACTGAGCTTATGAAAAATAAGGAGCGCAGTGACGTAGAGCATGAATGGGGAGTTACTGAATCCCCTTCCTTGGCTTCAGCTTCTCTTGCAGATGAATTACTTGATTTCCACATTGGTGATAGGGTATTGATTGGCAATGTTCAGCCTGGAACTCTTCGGTTCAAAGGTGTGACTAGTTTTGCTAAAGGGTTTTGGGCTGGAGTGGAGTTGGATAAACCTGAAGGAAATAACAATGGAACATATGATGGCATTGTATACTTTGTGTGCAAAGAGAAACATGGGATTTTTGCTCCTCCTCAAAAAATATCTCACATTCCAGAAAACTTTGATGACTATGTAGACATAAATGAAGAGGAAGACTGTTATTCAGATGAGCAATATCAATTTTATAATCAAGAACAAAAAGATACAGAGGGTCCCAAGTCTGACAGAGAAAAGGACGCAGTTGAATATTTTTATGAGAAATCTCTACCTAGTATGCATGACACAGAAGCCTCAGTTGATAGAAGCCTTAAAATAGAAACAGACAATATACAGGACATTTCTGGGGTACTCGAAGCCCATATTCACCAGCAGAATTCAGTGGATTCACTGATGTCTTCAAAGGAAAACAAAGACCTTGTTTCTGATGCCACAGAAAAGGTTTCTTCTGTTATAGAAGACGATACTTTGGATAATACCTTTTCTGAAGAATTAAAGAAGCAACAACAGTTGACTGAAAAGGAAGAGAACTTACATCCTGAAGTTTCAGAAAAGCTTTCTACCCCACTTCTGGACCTGTTAGCAAGAGAGAAGAACCAGTTGGAAGCCCAGCTGAGGTCATCTGTAAGTGAGGAAAAAAAGTCAAAGAAACAGCTAGAGACAGTCAGCTTACTGACAGACAGTTTGCTCCAAGTCTTTGTGAAAGACACAGTCAGTCAACTACAACAAATCAAAAAAGCTAGGAATGAAAAAATCCAGCTTAGCAATCAGGAGCTTCTTGTTGAGGATCAAAAGAAAGTATCACCCCAAGGCCTGTCCCAAAATCTTGAGGAACAGTCACCAAGTGTTCCGGCTTGCTTCTTAAGATCTGAATTGGAAGATGAGAAAGAAGAGATTTCCTCACCAGATATGTGTCCTAGACCTGTAAGTATTTTATTTAGAAAAAAAATGTCAATTAACCTTGCCTTTTTGGTAATTTTAATTCTGTAACTCCTAATAGGTTTTTAGGTGATGTGTATTAAATAAAGATCACTGTACTAGTTTCTAAAGGCCATGTAGCTGTTTTTCTGTCTGAAGTATAATTGTCCTCTATTATGTCATGAGTGGTCACTATAGAGTTGTCACAAACACATAATAAGGCAGGTTTATGCTGGGTTGAAAACCCCTGTGTACTGTCCACAGATTAGATTCCCTTCCAGATTCACTGAATAAATTTATCCCATGGAGATTTCCATTGTTTCTCAACCCACTTCTTTTTTGCCTATGAAATTATTTGTTCACATATCTACTCAGTCATAGTTGCCTTACAGAAACTGCCAGTTGTGATGTTGATTCTGGTAAAACTGAAATATATCCACTGTGACATATACTCAGACCATCAACTTGTTTAGGTTGCCCATGGACAGTTGAACAATAGTAATGATTTTGAGTAACTTGAACCAGATGATCTCCAAAGGTGAGAAATTTTATATCTCATTTCCATATCCCAGAAGTAAAACATTTCTTCAGAAACAGAGTAATGGTGATACAGAAAGGAAAAAACTAATCAATACAATTTTGTAAAAACTGAATAATAAGGCTTATGTAAGTAGAATTATAGGAAACAGGATGGTTTTTTCTTAAATTCTTCATCAGTAGCCACTATATTGTTTTTATTTTGCTTATTTATAGAGAAATAGCAAATATACAAGTAATATGTATAGTTTGTCTTAAAAAAAAGAAAAAAGCCCAAACTTGTTAAGTTACCTGAGGTTACTAAATGTTTATCTGTTCGAATGGTTCCATTTCTGTAGGAAAGTCCAGTATTTGGTGCCAGTGGACAAGAAGAGCTTGCTAAGAGACTTGCTGAACTTGAGATCAGCCGGGAATTCCTGAGCGTTTTAGGAGATGATCAGGACTGGTTTGATGAAGACTTTGGTTTGAGCTCTTCTCACAAGATCCAAAAAAACAAGGTGGAAGAAACAATTGTACCTTTAATGGCAGAACCTAAAAGAGCTCCAGAAAAGCCATGTGAAACATTATTGGAAGTCCCACATACCGCAGAGGAAGTAGAAATTCTTGTACATGATGCAGCAGAAGAACTTTGGAAATGGAAAGAATTAGGTCATGATCTTCACAGCATCAGTATTCCTGCAAAACTGCTTGGCTGTGCCAGTAAGGGTCTAGATATAGAAAGTACTAGTAAAAGGGTGTACAAGCAGGTATGTAACAGGGAAGGATATTGCTAATTTTTAAACTTCTCACTGTTGTCTAAAATTTGGATTCTTAGCCATTTCATTTTGTTTCTTTTTCTTTATCAAGGCGGTTTTTGATTTAACAAAAGAGATTTTTGAGGAAATATTTGCTGAGGATCCCAACCTGAATCAGCCTGTCTGGATGAAGCCATGTAGAATCAACTCTAATTATTTCCGACGAGTGAAAAATCCAAATAACCTTGATGAAATCAAGGTAAACTGGAAACTACAAAGTTTCTCCTTTTTTTTATTTGATCTTCTTTTTGTACAGATCTATAAACGTCATTAAATCAGGTACTCTTGTATTATTCATTCTTCTGCCCTCAAAACCTGTTCCATAGTAGGTATTCAGTAAATATTTGTTCATTCAGTCTGTGAGCAAAAGAACGATAAGGGTGACAGGGAATCCTGAACCCTCAACTTTTTGCAAAATAAAACTTAACAGTAATTTCATATACATATATTTTATAATATTTTTAAGAAATTAGCAAATAGGGAGATAAATTATTGGCATTTGTATGAGCTTTAGGTGAGTTTTTAATGATTTAGAGATAGGTACATATATCAAATATGTTAACCCTAGACACATAAATGATAAAACCTTTCCATCTTTGATTTTGGAGGTTTGGGATTGGTTATGTGGTTTTGAAATATGTAAGATAGTGTGATATATATACCATGTTGCTTGCTGTCTAAGAAGCCCCTGAAAAGATTAAGTGCCCTGAAGCTACAGGGACTCTCAACAAACCAACTTTAAAATCACATTGGTGAAAATCTCTCTGCTTATTCACCTGTTCTTGAAATATAGCAAAAGCTGTATTCCCATTGCAGTGCCTCTCAAACTTTAATGTGCATCTGAGTCACCTGGGGATTTTGGTAAAAATGCAGATTTCTTACTGAGTGGATCTGGAGTAGGACCAGAAATTCTGCATTTCTGCATGCTCCCAAGTGATGCTGTTATTGCTGACTGGAGGATAATTTTGAGTAGCAAGGCTCTAGAGTTATGTCTCCCAAACTTATTTGATCATAGAAACTATTTTTTCCCCAGAGAGGCTGCCTCCAATTACTTATTTTACTCCTGTATTGTCTTACATGAGTAAGACAGTACAACTGGATACAGTTGTATATGGACTATCAAAATACGTTAAAGGAGCATACACATTAATCTGGTATATAACATGAAAGGAGGCTCTGTCTAAACAATTTAGCCTTTTTTTCCTGAGATATAATTGACACATAACATTACATTAGTTTCAGGTATTTAATGTAACAATTTGATCTTTGTATATACTGTAAAAAGAGCACTAAAATGTCTGGTTAACATCCATCACCACACATAGTTACTCATTTGTTTTGCTTGTGATGAGAACTTTTAAGATCTCTGTTAGCAACTTTGAAGTATATAATACAGTATTGTTAACTATAGAAAACTTTTAAAAATACTCATACTAACAGAATACCAACAGACATCTATGAGGTGTATGCTTACATCAGAGGTAGGCAAGCTGTGGCCCACAGGCCAAATCCAGGCCACCACATGTTTTTAAAAATAAAGTTGCCATAGCCTCACCTAGTTATTTACATCTTGTCCACGCCTGCTTTCCAGCTACCAACAACAAAGCTGAGTAGCTGCAATAGGGATCATATGGCCCACAAAGCCTGAAGTAGTTACAATTTGGTCTTTTACAGAAAACGTTTGCTGACTTTTGCTTAACTTAAAGCAGGAAAAAAGTTTTCTGCTTTAATGGATGGATTAAACTTGATGGATTAAAAAAAACAAAAACTTTTAAAATAGTATTCAGCTTTGAGAAGTGAATTATCAGAACTACCTGGGGAGCTTTTTCAAAACCCCGGTGCACTCCGTTCCTTTCAGCCCCCAGCAGCATACATCCTTGAACGTGTGTGTGAATGTGAGTGTGAGAGAGATTATGTTGGTTTTTTTAATAGAACAACCATAAAAAGTAATATTATTTTATTGATAACAAAGAACAAACATGTTGAAATGAGATACATAATATATACCAACATTCATCAGACCATGTACATCATTATAACACACAGTGATGCTTCTTACCAGTTTTAGTATTGCTATAGCAAGGCTTCCCAGCTGGCTCAGTGGTTAAGAATCTGCCTGCAATGCAGGAGAACCTGGGTTCAATCCCTGGGTCGGGAAGATACCCTGGAGAAGGAAGTGGCAACCCACTTCAGTATTCTTGCCTGGGAAATCCCATGGACAGAGGAGCCTGGCGGGCAGCCTGGCAGGCTACAGTCCCTGGGATGAGAAGGAGTCAGATACAACTTAGCAACTAAACAGCAACAGCAGCATCACAAATGAGTGTCTTGTATGTCTATATCCTCAGGTCATTGAAGAATACCTTCTATAAGGCAGGATTTAAAAAAAAAATAGCAACAAAAATATTGTTAAAGCATTTTGTTAAGCTTTTTTTAAGGGTGATCGTTCAAATACTGTTAGCAATAAAATTACCATGCCTCTCAAACTGAAGTGTTGATTAGTATTTTTTTAATTTAACATACCTGAATCTTGGTGCTTCGAAATAAGCTAGCCCAACCAAAGCCTTATTTAGAGATTTACTTTATACTTTCTTTTGTAGTTTTTCCAGCTTGAAGTAAACTAACGTTGATTCTTGGGTAGAGGGGACTCTAAAGTGATTTTTGTTTTTGAAAATTCATCAGTGGGTTTTACTTTTTTTTGGTATGTTGTGTAGAAGCAAAATTCTGTAAGTGAATAAAGTCTGAGCATTTGGGAATGCTTTTCTCTTCAAATTGCTAAGTGGAACTGTAAGTGAAAGAAGTTTGTATTAATGTGATCTTTTTTTTAATAAACATTGTATTCTTAGCAAAAATCTGTTTACTGCTTTATAAGCACTAAATCTCAAAAAGTGTGTGTTTTTTATGCATTCCTATTATTTTCACAGAACTTCATAGCAACCGAAGTACTCAAGCTATTCAGTCTTAAAAAGGAGCCAAACCACAAAACAGATTGGCAGAAAATGATGAAATTTGGAAGAAAGAAAAGAGACCGAGTGGATCATATCCTGGTCAGTGTCTGTAACTGAACTATTTTTATATGACCATCTTTTCCAAAATCAGAATGTAGTTAGATTCTAAAAGGAAAGGAAATATAATTGTTCTTAAGTCTATGATGTGCTCAAGTGCTCAGTTTTATCCGACTCTTTGTGACTCTGTGAACTGTAGCCCGCCAGGCTCCTATGTCCATGGGATTTTCCAAGCAAGGATACTGGAGTGGGTTGCCATTTCCTCCTCCAGGGGGGTCTTCCTGACCCAGGGATTGAACCCGCATCTTCTGCATTGGCAGGAGGATTCTTTACCACTGAGCCATCTGGAAAGCCCAAGTCTATAATAGTAAAGTCTTCATTTGCTGCATTTCTTTCTGCCCATCAGTTTTGAAAATTGCTTTCTGTTAAATTCAGTAGATGAATATTTAACTTAATAGTATCTTGTAGGTGTGAAGAACTCAAGAGATAAAAGGTTTGGAAACAAACTTAAGGTTCTGAATTTAAAGACAATAGACTAGGGCCAGACCACCTGAATTTAAATCTCTGTTTTGGCTCTTTACTTGTGTAATCTTGGACAAATTATCTAATCTCTTCGTGCCTCATTTCTCTATCTGCAAAATGAAGATGATAATAATAGTACCTACCTGATAAAATTATTAAGAGAATTAAATGAGTATTTATGTATATATATAGAATAGTACCTTGCACATTACTCAATAAACATTAGCTGTTATCATTTTATCATCATTATTACTATCCAGAAATTTAGCTGGATAGGATTAATTCCATTTTGCAGTATATTTTCTAGCATTAGAAAAATGTTTATTGAACAACAATAAAAAGGAAGGAGAGAAAAAGTCTTTCTCCCCTAAAAGAATGTTAAGATATTAAGTAGTAGTAGCAAACCTTAGGAAACTCAGGTGTTAGTTGATTCAGGTTTATCTCCAAGCATTTTCACTCTGGACTTTATATTTTTTTCTATATTTATATTCATGTCATGAAAAAAAATGTAATGCTTTATCAATTTTTTCCAAATATGTACCTTTAGTGCTTCATTTACTCAGTGATAACTTTACTAGATAAACATTTGTTAAATACTCCTCCTCACATCTTAACTTGATCCTCACAATAATTATATAAGGTAGGATGGACTAATGTTACTCTGTTTTACAAATGAAATTCAAAGATACTAAGTGACTTGCCTAACAAGAGTAGGACTTTAACCAATTCATAGATCTTTGCCTCTCAAGGTGAACTTGCTCTCGTGTTTCTTCAGTGGTTTAGATTTGAGTTAGTAATTACGACGATGTTATTTCTTCCACCTCTTTAGAAATTAAAGGAAAAAGCACACCAATAGACGTTCATTCACCCTGCTATAAGTTGAATTGATCATATTCCTGTAAATCATCTCTGTGCATGCATTTCGCCAAGAATTGTGCCAACTAAGGACTAGTGTTATAGGAGTAAACAAGACAGACGTAGTCCCCGCCTTTGTGGATTTACAGTTTGTTGGTGGAAGCTAGCCATTAGTATATAATTTACACAAATGTGTAATTATAAATTATAAAGATAGAAGGACAGTGAGCTATTGTAGAAGTATTGAGAGGAAACTGATCTAACAAGGATGGTTAGGAAAGGCTTCCCTGAGGATCTGGTAGTTGAGCTGAGATCTGAAGGATGAATAAGCACAACCTAAGTTTTGTGTGGAGAGAAGCGCAATTCAGGGAGAGGAGACCACATGTGCAGAGACCTGGAGTGGGAGGGAGTGTGGAGCCGAAAAGTCCGTGTGGCTGGAGAGTGAGCCCAACTGTCTGGGCCTGTGCAATTTTTTTCATGAGTTCATTTTTCATAATGTTTAGTGAAGTGATACTGTTAGCAGCTTGAGTTCGATATCAACAAGAAACACTAAATAAACTGGTCATGTCACCATTCCCACTATTTAGCCAATTTAGCATTTGGAGATTCTAATTTTTGTGCATTTTATAGGGACTGAGATTTAAAACAATTTTCATAACCTGTAAAACAGAAATTTTGCCATCAGTTCCAAAGAAAAGGATCTCAAAAATAGAAATTTCAAATATGTTTTTAAAATTATATTTATTATAAATAATCATGCTCATTTTCAAAAATGTAAAGTACTGATTAATCAAAATAAAATAGTCATGATAATCTTACCATGTAAGATAACCCTTAATTATTTTGACATAATAGCCTTAGAGTTTCTTTTTAAACAAATAATTTTTTTTAATGATTGGGATCATAGTTTCTTTTGTATTCTGATTGTTTTTACTTAACTAAATGTGGATATTTTCCTGTTATTAAGTTTATGTCATTTTAAAAATAAACTTCCATTTTAATTCATGTGGAAATATAATAGTCCATTGTAGAATTATGTATCAATTTATTTAATCAGTTAATCATTTTTTTATTCTTTGAAATAATACTGTTGTAATAAATATCTTGCAATATGGTATATCTTTGTAACTATTTCCAATAATATACTCAGTAAATTCTTAGAAATAGAGTTGCTGATTAAAAGTATATGCAAAATGTTAAAGCTTTGTATGTGTTTGTCAGATTGTTTTCCAGAAAGATTGTACCAATTATACATACTCACCAGCATGATACATGATACAGTATGCATCTTTTTACCTTTGCCAATACTGGCTAATGTTTTGATCTTTGTGAAAAAAAAAAAATGAGTTCATTTTTCTTTTTCTTCTAACAATTTTATTATTAATGAGGTTATTTTTTTTTTTTTTAACCTTGTGTCTCCTTCACTTTTGAAGGATAACTTTTCAGGCAGGGTACATGATTCTAGTTTGGTGGGGGTTTTTTTTTCTTTCAATACTTTATTTTTTTTTAAATTTTATTTATTTATTTTCTTTACATTATCGTGTTGGTTTCGCCATACATTGACATGAATCTGCCATGGGTATACATGTGTTCCCCTTCCAGAACCCCCCTTCCACCTCCCTCTTGATTCCATCTCTCTGGGTCATCCCGGTGCACCAGCCCTGAGCACCCTGTATCAAGCATCAAACCTGGGCTGGCGATTGATTTCACATATGATAATTTACATGTTTCAATGCCGTTCTCCCATATCATCCCACCCTTGCCCTCTCCCATAGAGTCCAAAAGACTGTTCTATACATCTGTGTCTCTTGCTGTCTTGCATACAGGGTTAATTTTTTACTGGCTTAATGACTATTCCAAATCTTTCATATGTTTAATAAATATATTGAAAGTACAGAAAAGAATGCCTATAAATAAATAAATATAAATATATTGAAAGTACAGAAATTAATAGAGGAACTGTTCTGCATCTCTTTCATTCTGAGTTCGGTTGTCACCTTTGTAGTCTTAGTCTATACATCTTTTTATTTCAGCTCTTACTCTTGAATTATAGTTTACCTGCATATTGAATTCTAGGCTCGTAGTTCTTTTTCCTTCAGCAGTTTGAAGATATTATTTCATTGTAATCTGACCTCTGTTAATCTTGAGGAATATGCTGACAGCCCTTTATGGAGGAATTTGTCTTTTCTTTTTGTTTTCTGTTTAAGACTGCATGTATTTGTATATTCTGTAATTTCTCTGGTTGTGTCTAGTCATGGATTTATTTTTATTCTTCCTACTTTGGATTCCCTGTGCTTATTGAATCTGTAGATTCATTATCTTTATTCAATTCTGGAAAATTCTCAGCTACTGTCTCTTAGAATATTGCCTTTCCCCAGTTCTTCCAGTTCCCTCAGGTACTTCTTTAGACATATCTTTGACTTTATTCTTTTTCTTTCTTCTCTCTTAATTCCTCCCCTAAGTAGTTGCAACACTTGCCACTCTTTTAAATCCCTATTTATTCTAATATTTACAATCTTCCTCCTTTCTTATGATTTCTTTATGAATTAGATACATTTTTTTATTATGCAAGAACTTTTTTGCATTATCTTATGCTACCATTTTTGCTGGAATTGATAGTCTTGCCAGCTAGCTTTCCTATATGGGGTTTGGGGTATTTTTTCTTTTTCTTTTTTTTAACATACTCAGTTTTTGTTTATAAGTGATATTTGGGTATTGTAGTTCAAAAGAGCAGGAGAAGACAATGGTTAATAATTTGGCCGGCTTTATACTGTAAAGATAAGAAAGCCTTCCTAAGTGATCAATGCAAAGAAATAGAGGGAAACGATAGAATGAGAAAGACTTTGGTTTGAGACCCTGGACATTGCAGTCATGCCTGGCTCAGGGTTGACAGTCTACTTCCTCCGTCTGGCCTCCATCCCACTCACAATATCATTACATATATTAAGTCTAATCTGTTTCTTTTATAAGTAGTTTTTAAACATTTATTGTAAACAAGCAAAGCATCTTGGGCAGTTTGTTCTGATTTGATTCCTTTTAGTTATTTAGGAATTCCCAAGTCCTAAAATGCAAAGAGAGCATTATTTTATAAACTATAACAGTGACTTTTAAAATAAACTTGAGCAATAGCACATTTCAAGAATATTCTAATACCAAAAGGAGGAGAGGGGAGGAATTCCTTGGGAGTCCAGTGCTTAGTATTCACTACTGTCACTTCTAGGGAACTAAGATCCCACAAAGCCATGTGGCATGACCAAGGGAAAAAACACTCTATAAATACAAAATTTTGCTCATTTATTTATATACTCCAGAATCATATCCAGTGTTGTCTTTTGATATATGCATTTTATAATTGTAAATCCATATATGTAAAAATGTGCATTCTTCTCTCCCCCTAAAACTCCTCTATGTATTCTCCTTTGTTGACAAAGACAGCATACTTGCTATCTTTAATATCTATGAAATACTGGAATATTGTCAAGATTAACAGATTTGAAATAAATTTTTATTCAACAATTGAGTTTTTTCAAACTTTTTGCAGCTTAAAAGGGCTATTGATAACATCATATAAATTACCATTTTTTTCTGACTTATTTCCTTGGGCTATATTCCCATGCATGGGTTTACAAAGTCAGCAAATATCATTAATCTAGCTTTTGTGTGACAGTGATGTTCTAACCTTTCTGTTTTCTAAATTCTAGGTACAGGAGCTTCACGAGGAGGAGGCCCAGTGGGTGAACTATGATGAGGACGAGTTGTGTGTGAAGATGCAGCTAGCTGATGGGATCTTTGAGACCTTGATCAGAGATACTATTGATGTTCTGAATCAAATCAGTGAAAAACAGGGGAGGATGCTTCTTGTGTGACATCTTGCAAATAAATCGAACACTGAGTGCTAATATGAGTCCTGGGCCTTTCTGCCTTGTGATACACACCCCATCTCCATCATAGCAAGAGTGCTTCTGGACCTTGTACCTGTTCTTAAAGACTGCTGGTTTGGAGTTCTTGGGACAGTGCTATCTATCTGGTATTACAGCCTTTGCCTTTAGAGACTGTCCACTGGATTAATTGGTTGTTTTTGGTGGGCAGGGTTGCACTCGTGATGTTGACACACAGTATAATCCTACACCTCTTGTTAGCATTCCTACTGGTCTCAGATGAGGGCTGAAAACACCAGACTTACCTCTTAGCTTAGACTAGGGTATCACTCCCTTGAGTCTGAAGTCAGGCAAAAGAGGTATATAGATGTGCATCCTACCGTTTTTGAAATGTAATCCTGGTTTATACCATGAAAGTCAGAAATGGACATTATGGTCTCTATAAACAGTATTAAACCCTGAACTACTTTCAGATAGGCAAGTTGGATAATGTGTGCCTATTTCCCATTGTGGAGTTCATTTCATTTCCTTTTGAAGATGATTTTCTTGCATTATTGCAATTGAGCAGCACCAAGTGGACTGTCAAGTTAACAGGAATCTATGGTAGCCTTGCTTTCTGAGCACCATCTAAAGAATTTTAAACTTTTGCATTAAGCTTAGTTTTTCTCTGTGGGCATGAAAACCCTCACTGAAGACTGGGCTTACAGGACTGGTGCAGGGCTGGTTCTTCTACCCCTTGTCAACCCCTGCACTTTTCTTACTTCTTCTGAACCTCTACCAGCTGCTCCCAGAATCACAGATCCTCAGGACCATCTCAGGCATCCAGGCATGGCAGAAGTGGAAATAATTCATTTTTGGCCTTCAAACTTTCAGCTCCCATATCTCCCCAAGAAGTCAGAGACGCTGTTACTTGAATGATTTAGGAAATGAGTGTGTGCACCAAAGACAAAAAGATAACTGTCTATTGTTTGTGTGCTTGTTTTGCGCTATAGAACATTTTTTAATTTATTTTAAGATAAATTATTAAGTTGAAAATGTATGTCCCTATTCAGAAGTGAAAGATTCTTCTTGTAATAGTTAAACTTCCGTCTTGAAGCTTCTATGGTTCGTAGTCTTTGCACAGGAAGCCGTGGTTTTAACAAACCCGTACACCTGTCCAAGAAGGCAGTTAAATTACATGAAAAGAAGTGAAGTTTTCTAAGATCACCTGAAAGTAGCAGGAATGGGATAAGATGATTTGAAGACACTGTAAAATTCAAATTCTGCCTCTCTTGCAGCATTGCTTCTCACAACTATTACTTGTATCTGAGAAAAAATATATAGACTCCAGCTGCTACCTTAGAGCATGTGTGATGCTCTCCTGGGGCCTCAGCACCCTGCCTTCTTGACTGGTTTCTCTTAATCAGTCCTATCCTTCTTCAAGCAATCTAGAAGAATGTGGATAATCTTAGGCGTGAATGTCAATGCCTTAATATTGAAGGTCCTGATTAGAAGCATGATAGAAGACATCCACTGGATTCATAGTTAAAATATCCTGGAATGTTATACCTTCAAAATATGTTAGGAAAACCCCAAAGATGGTATAATCTTTTAGTGTGCACATTCGTTCATTTCTGCATCTTTCTTCCAGACTTGCCTTTGCGTCTCAAATGTTTCACTATGCACACTTCCATTCGCTTTGGTTTCATCTTGTTATTATGAGAAACTTACTGAAATAATCATTGGAATATTTGCATTTTGCACAAGGACTGGTATGATAGCTCTTGACAAATAAGGAAAGCACTGAAATGTTGTGATAGGGTCTCGGGAAATGCTCAGATTGATGTTGCCAGCATTTCTTCTAGGCTTTTGATGTTGAGCTCTAGTCTTGTAGCCATAATGAGCAAATTGATTAAGAGAAGCTAGGGTTTCTTGGGGTTATTAACCAGTAGTGTGGAGATATTATTTTCATGTAGCCAAGGAAAAGTGAAACCTTTTGTTTTCAGTTGTGTTGTTGGAAAGACGGAAAAACATCTTGTCTACATTCTTTGGCTGTTTGTAGGATTGCATTGTCCTTATGATACTGAAACTTTACAGCTGCTGTAAATTTTTTATAAGCGAATATGAAAATAATATAATAGGAATATAGGTTGTTTTTCTACATCCTCATTATTTGGACCTAAATCAATTTTTAATAAAGTTTTATCTTTAGTGTGTATGACTTTGTGATTCCAAAAAAGGAAAAAAAAAAATGATAGAAGTCCATGGAATCAGCAACCTGGACTTAAAGCTCCCTGGTAAGCGTGCTGCCAAGAATGTGGCAGTAGCAGTCCCAACATGCTCCAGCTCTCGTTACTGTCTTAAGAATCCTGGGTTTCCAGTGAGAGGCAGGAATGAATCAGTCTTGTTCTTTGCTAGAAATGATTATCCATAGTTTGGTAGCAGAAAACAAGGAAAACTATAATTAGCAGATTTCTTACTGTTGTAACTATTTGGATACAATTGAAAAGGGGTTCATTGTTAGCATTAGGAATAATAAACATGGATACCCAACCACTCGTTCCATATTGGGATCTTTTTAATTAAGCTCTGCCTCTTAACCAAGAATCTAAATACTCCCTCTTTGTAATCTTTGTTCCTTCTCCCCACACTCCCATCCTCTTTCACTCTTTCTTCATAATTCCTCTAAGAAAAAGATCTTTGCATCAGCAGTAATATCTTTTAGAATAATAGCACTATCAGAATTTAGCAGTAAACCAACCTATAGGCTTCAGATTTATTTCTGAGTCCAAAATAATTTGTGCTATCCAGGGTACTTCACTCTGGGTTAAATAAGTACAGGGTATAGATTCCCTCTTCAGGTCTAAACAGGAATTTTTACTCTAGGGAAAAATGGGAAGAGCTCAAAAGTAGTTAATAAGGAAGGTAATTTGTTTTTCTTTTATGTAAAAGAAAGGAAAATTCCTTCTGTGACTACAAGTCTCTGAGAAATTATCTTTCAAAAGATATTTCATTGCTCATAAGAGTGTTGTGGCCTATTGATAAAAACAATTTTGTTCACTTTCTTGTCTTGAAAAAAAGTGGCCTTAGCTTTTTGCAATACTTGAATAAAGTGTGTACTCGCACAGCGTTAGAGACTCATAATTTTTCTGCAAGAAGTTCAAACTTACATCTTCTTTTACTACCTTAAGAATACTAGTGAATAAAACATTAATTCAAAGAGCAAATGATAGAAACTACAATGATGTTTAATGCAAATTGTAGAAATTTACATGTTTACAAATCATCTTAAACTGGTTGTGCAACAATTCAATAAGATATCTTTGTATTATAAAAATGTGAAGAAAAAATGTAAACTGATGTAAAAGAGGTACTGTCATTTTAATTAACCTATGTTTAATAGCTTTTCCTTCCAAACTTTGCAAAGCCTTCTCGGTAGACACATTGCAAAGCGTTCCCTGGGAGGCCCAGCCTCCCTGTGTGTACTGTATTGTGCAGACATGAAAAAACAAACCCGTTTACTGTGTATTTGTAAATAGCCTGGTCATCAGGCCATTTTCAGCCAATAGTCACATCCAGTGCAACTTTGCACAGAAGACTTAGGGTGTGGTTTGTAAGTATGATCTGTAAAATAACTGGGATGAATTCCCATGTACACCTGTGTAAATAAATTTGTTAACTGAAATGTACTTTAAGAAAGAAAAATCTGTAAATAAACTGATTTGTAAATTAATTTCATGTCAGGCGTTCATTTCTCTTTTTGCCTTTTGAACCAAATTTCGAAAGGTAGTCTGCTTAAAATTCACTTCTGATCTCTTATTGGACAGCAGAGTGCTGATGCTTGAGCAAAAGAGTAGGGCGGGCTGCACGGAGGTGCTCCTTTACACAAATGCCACTTCCACACCATCTGAGCAACGTCAGCAGTCGCTGTGCACACCTTCGTGTTCTGAGCACTGTGCCCAGTGCAGGGGAGATAACGAAGATGACAGACATGATTCCTGACCTTGGGGGATGAAAGAGAGACATCAAAAAATAATTTCAAAGACAATGCATGACAAATGTGGTAAGTCCTGCAAAGGAAGCATGTGCTGTTTTGAGAGTATATAATACAAGGACCCAACAGAGTAAGGGAGTCAGAGGAGAGTTCCCTGATAAATTACAACTTTGTGTTCTATATCAATGGGCTTCTTCCCTGTAATTCACAGCAAATGTCTTTTCTCCTAAGTGACTTGAATTCTGATCACCCTTATAAAATACAACACATGTGGAAAGTCACAATTAAGTGGACAACCAAGAAGAACAACCATCTGATGATGTGATGTGGCTATGATTTATTTCTAGATATACAAACTTGGAGAAGAATGAGGCTGGAGATACAGAAGAATAAAAGTAATGCAAAGGCGAAGGATGGTGTTCAGGATTATGAATCATCTCTGGTCCAACAAGTTAGAAGTCACCACCATCATCTCACCTGAATTCCTCTGGTAGCCTCCTGATGGCTGTCCCTGCTACACCGTTTAACTCCTACACAACCATGAACATTCAAGAAGTTCTCAGAAAAAGATCCCCTGTTGCAGCAAGTTCTAAGAAATTCTTTGGAGTGCCCGCTTTGTGCCAGATACTGTGTGTGTTGGGAAGTAACAGTAGTAATAACAGCTTGAACCTTGGAATAAAGACCAAGTGCCTGTTTTCTTGAATGAAAACATGCAAAAATAGTAGATGGGAGGAAGGCAATTAACACAGCAGAGCTAAGTAGCAGGTGAGACCAGCACTGGTGGGATCTATAGTGATGAGTGCCTACAGAGGGCTGGAGAAGCAAGCCAGTGCTCCCCAAAATCCCAGAAAAGCTCAGAAACTGGAGGCAGCGGCTGCCACAGAGAAAGGTGTGAAGCATGGCATTATTGTCTCGCTGGGTGGCCAAAGCTGTGGGGCCAAAGCTAAAAGGCAGGCTAGTGCTGCCCGTGGAGAAGGCCCATGTGTGAGGTCACTGAGAACAGACAACGGCACTGCAAGCTCAAGCGGTACCGCGTTGCCTTACAGACAGAGGCGAGAAGGCACCCAGGATCCAGTCCCTTGCAGTGCTTTGTCCCCCGTGGCCGGCGGGTCCATCTGAAGCCTGAGGGCACGATGTGATGGCACACACCCCTCTTGATGTTGTATGGAAGGACCCTGTCACCTCCTGTGGGGTCTGAGATACAGCAAGTTGGGGGCATCCCTGAACTGAGGGCCACCGTCGCTAGCACGGAAGCAGAACCCGGAGTACAGGCTGAGTCTGAAGCAGGGAAGGGTGATGAGTGGCACAGGCTGTGAGGACTCTTAACTCTCGGGGAGGTGTTCCAGGCCCCGGCCCATTCTTACATCACCACGCAGAAGGCGAGAAGTTGTACATGTCTGCCTTTCCCGGCACTCCACCCTGCCCCCGCTGCCCAGAGCCAACAGAGCAGAAGAAGGTGCACTGAATCTGGTAGGACCATCGCTGGCCCCAAATAAGTAGGCAGAGCCTGATGATGGGCCCCTGAACCTCCGCACGGATACAGCATGCTTGCGGAGCCTCCCTGTCACCCTGAGATGGCGCGTCACCAGTCACTGGAAGAACCAGACCCAGGATGATGATTGAGCAGGCCTCCCTGGAGGATGGTCCTCAACTAGGAACCACCAGTGCCTGGACTCAAAAGTGGAGTCTGGGCGGACCGGGGGTGTGCAGATGGTAACCATCCAGCCCAAGCCGGGCGCTTCTGCCTCCCCACCTTGCCAATATGCCCACAGCAAGAAGCACTGGCAGTCGTGTTAATACCAACACCACCCCCTTCTCCCAGCAGAATGAGAGCCATTCAGGTGTGCATCACCACCTTGGCTAGTGTAGGTTGTGATTCTTGTTGATCTGAAGGAAAGTCCAAGTCACTGTGTACCGGCCAAGCCATTAAAATGGGAGTGTAGGACAAGAGGGGCCTTGTTCCGGGACTAGAAGCCCAGCATTGTTTGAGTTGGCCTCCTCTCCTGCCGGCTGTGCTGATTCCTATCAGGGTGTCATGCAAGCACCACAGAGGCTTCTTAGAAGTAAGAGAGGTTCAAGTTCCCACCTCACTCCCACTCCAGGAAACACCCAAAGCCGAAGACACTCTCACCGGCTACTTCTGTGGGAGTCACCGCCCCTTGTTGCTTGAGCCCAACAGTCCATCCTGGGGAGGGGAGTCATCCTGACTGGACATGACATGCCCTGTAGTGTCACCCTCTTGAGTCAGAGGTCCCAGCACGACCAGGGGAACCTAGTGCCCCATGTTCTGTGTAGGGTTCCCAGGAGGGAGGCACTTGATGGTAGCATTGCCCCCACATTTGAACTGGGAGGCCCTTCTGGTGACCCCACTGTGGCCCCGATCACATCACCCCCAGGTAGTGTGTTAAAAACAGCAGGAGAAAAAGAACAGTTGGGTATCCTGGCATTGGGATTTGGCTGGTGCAAGCTAATCAGGCAACTGCCTGGTCCTCCACCCTGTCCAAGTTCAGTGTCACCCACTGTGTATTGGAGCACAGTACTTAGTGCTCAAATGGCTTTTCTTAAGTGGGGGTGCCATTCAGTAAGCTGGGTTTTTTGATGGCTTTGTTGCAGTTGTTGAGGACTGAATGGAAAGATCCAATCAAGCTTATTCAGAAACTCCTGCCCAACTAAGAAGACGGCAGGACCCTCCTCTGGAAAAACAAAATAGCATTGAAGAAAAGACCTGTAGGTGCTAACATTTGAAGATTCCTTCAGAGGAAAAGTTGAGTTGCCACCTGATCTCCTTCCAGTAAAGTCAGACAGTCAAAAATCCCCACCCATGCATACTGAGTTACTCATCACACTTCTAGCACATTACCCATGTGTGAACAAACAGCCAACCCTCTGCAGACATTTGGGGGAAGCCTCCTATGTGAAACGTGTGTGCTAAGCCACTTCAGTCGTGTCCGACTCTGTGCGATCCAATGGACTGTAGCCCTCCAGGCTCCTCTGCCCATGGGATTCTCCAGCAAGAATACTAGAGTGGGTTGCCATGCCCTCCTCCAGGGGACCTTCCTGACCCAGGGATCGAACCCATATGTCTTACATCTCCTGCACTGGCAGGCAGGTTCTTTACCACTAGCGCCACCTGGGAAACCACCTATGTGAAACAGACCAACCCAAAAAGGGAAAAAGCGGGGTGGGGGGGGGGGTTGTGTTGAGTGGAGTCCTCTTGAAACAATGAGTGGCACAAAAGAAAACATCACAAGGAACAAAAACTGTAATTAAAATTAAAATCCTGAGGTAGCAGAAGCAATATAGTATCCATAAAATAGGAGTGAGATGCTCTAAAAGAGTAGAGTCAGACAAGATACTGCTCTTGAAAAGTAAGCATATTGCTGCCATAATTTTAAATTCAACAGAAAGTTAGAGGATAGAATTAAGGAAGTCCTTATAGAAAATAAAATAGAAAAGTAGATAAAAATAGGAAAGAAACAGATAAAATCAAGGAACCAATCCAGGAAATCCAACGCCTACTTAACTGGACATCTAACAAGAATAGAGAAAACAAGAGGAAATGACACAATAAAAAATTCTGGAAATTAAATATATGAGTTTAACATTGAAAATGGTTCAGTGAGTGTCCAGCACAATAAATAGACCCCCAGTAAGTTGTGTCATTGTGAACTATCAGGACTCTGTAGGTTAAGAAATTATTCTTAAAGTTTCTGCAGAGAAAAATAAAATATTGCATGTAAAGGATTAGGAATAAAAATATCATTCTCCTGAGAAGAAACATTGGAGGCCTTGAGAAAAATACAGCAGAATTTTCAAACCCTGAATGAAAAATATTTTCATCAAAAAGTCTATACTTGGCCAAACAATGAATCAAGTTAAGGCAGAATATGGACACTTTCAGAAATGCTAAGTCCTTACTTATCAAGCATCCTTTCTCATAAACTATGAAAGGTAAAGACTTGGGATCCAGAGATTTGGGCCCTATTCCAGGAAGACTGTGAGGGAAACTCCCAAGATGACTTGGAAAAGGCATTTCCAGGATGATGACTATCTAGCTCACGTAAGGAGCAGTCAGTTCAGACTGGAGCAGGGGGACAGACAGCTTGAGAAGGAAGGTCTCCGGGTGGAAAGGGAGGTGGAGAAGAGAGTAGGAAATAACCTGATGTTTGAATCATGTGAAACTTTTAATTGGTAGGCTGCTGGAAGGTGAGAAAAGGCTTAGTAATAGGTTCAAAGAATGAGTAATGAGGAAAAACAGTGTTGTACAAATAGGGAACAATCACGACATACTTCTTGGCTCAACTAGAAACGATGTTTATAATTAAAATAATGTAAAAATTGAATATTGTGGTATTGTTATATTGAGAGGATGGGGAAGGGAAGGGTGGTATCAGAGAACTAAATATGCCCCTACCATACTAGCAAATCTGATGGTTAATTTCATGTGTCAACTTGGCAAAGCCAAAGTATCCAGATATTTGATCAAACATCAGTCTAGATATCTCTATGTATTAGATGAGACTAACATTTCAATCAGTAGATTTTCAATAAAACTGATTATTCTTCATAATATGGTGGGCCTCGTCCAATCAGGCAAAGGATTTAAGAGGAGGAGGAAAAAAGACTGAGGTCCCAGAGGGAAGAGGGAATTCTGACCTCAGACAGCCTTTGGCCTCAAGCTGCAACATCAGCTCTTACCTCAGACTGCTGGCCTGCTTTGCTGATTTTGAACCTGCCAATCCCTACAGTTTCTCTCTCTTTTTCTCGTCTCTCTCTCTCCACACACACACATTCCATTGGTTCTGTTTCTCTGGAGAACTCTGAGGAGTACAGGCATTCAATAGCTCAAGTATAAGAACACTAAGGTAAAGACCAGAGCAAAAATCTGAAATGAAATGATGAACACTGGGTGCCTCTGGATGATGTGAACTAGAGAAATGAGACTGACGACTCCTCTGTGTGTCTAACAAAAAATTTTTTTTTTTTTTTGCCATGTACAACTATCACTTTCTGGGGGGCTGCACTGGGTTTTTGTTACAGCATGTGGGATCTAGTTCCCCAACCAGGGATAGAACCTGGGCCCCCTGCATTGGGAGCACAGTGTTAATCACTGGACTACCAGAGAAGTCCCTATAAGAATCACCTTGATAATAAAATTAATACTACCTCTGCCGCAAAAGAAAGCCACACCAAAAAAGAGCATATTCAGCTTCTCTTCATTTACTTCTCTAACCACATTTAGATAGAATTATACCCCTTTTCCTCTTATAATTTCAACACTATTCCAATACTACTATCTGCAAAAGTTAACTTTAGGTCATAGCTTTTCAACCTAAATATTTTTCATTTCAACTAAGAATTAGATTCAAGGTCATTAAAAAATGTTGATGTGTAATTGAAATGGTGCATTTAACACAATTAAAAATATTTTAGTTCTTTTGCATATTAAAAAAAGATTAAAGATGTGCGTTCGATTGTAGGGAAATGATTTGTCCTGTTGTGTCATTAACTAGTGGCCTCAGTGTGTCAACTTGAGTAGAATTACATTCAGAAGGCCCATGTTTCCCTTGGCTCTATAACTCTTACAATTTATTTTGTTTTCGTGACACTGGCATCGTCTGTAAGTAGATATCAAATTTTTGTATGTTTTTGTTTGAACAAGGATATTGTTGAAAAATACATTTTATGCAACTTGTCTTTAAGAATGCACATCAGGAAACCCAAAACCACTCTTTTAGCTCCAAACACATTCCAGGATTCTGAGTTTCCACAATACAGAGGCATGTGTGATGACCCATTTTAAGCACAGTCAAAATATTTTGAAAAGTGATAATCATCTAAATAACTTCCCTAACTGGTCTGTCAGTGTTATTACTACTATTTTGAGAAAATTGATTTAAACAATTAGATGAGCTAAGTGGAATTTTAAAACTCCAAATTCCTACTCCGAGTCTCAAGGTTGAGTTTCTTCAGTGAGAGAATGGGGGTAGAAAAGGCATTTATTCAAGAATTCCCTGGGAGCTGCAATATTGACCATTCCTGCTTCTGGTCTTTGAGACCAGTATCTTGTTAATTCTACTTCCTTCAGAGAACAATTGCTCAAAATGTACATAACATGAAAGTTTGTCTTAAGAAGTCTCCATACACTATTTTCATCACTCTAGGAGAAACTACGTTTCTGGTGAAGAAGATAAACTCAATTAAGAACTTTGCTCTTCAGTGAAGGGCCAGTGATTGGAAACAAGACCATTTTGGTTTCTGCATCATTGCTTATAAAAAGAGCTAAGGACCTCAATGTGTGAAATAACCAATATGAAAAATAAATTTTGCTGAGAACTCTCATAGCTAATAGTCATTTGACTGCAAGGAACAGAATACTTGGCTAAAAGCAGATCAACAGGAGGGTCTTGGGCCTCTCACACAGCAAGGAATCTAGAGGTAGACAGTGCTGGGATCGGTCAATGACTACAATATCAGAGCTTTGTGTCAACTTCATTCTCTGATCCCTTGCTCATGATGGCTGGGTGTCCAGAGCAGTTCCAAGTACCTTGATCTCACACATCATCCAAAGTGAGAAGAGAGGGAAGGGATTCTATCTACTTCATTCTCTCTTTTACCCAGAGAGTGGAGTTATTCCCAGAAATTACAAGGGGAAATTCATTTAAAATGATATTAGAGAATGCATATGCATTCATGGAGCCTAGGGATCAATACTGCCCTGATTCCCATTTCCTCTCATATCTGTTTCTTGTTGTTATTATTATTATTTTCTCTGCTACTGCAATTTTTGTTAATGTTTTGGTGACAAAAAAAGAACTGAGAAGCTATTCATATAAGTCAAAAAGAAATATGTATTTATGTCAGCAAAAGAAGTTCAAAGTTAAAAAATAATTTTTTATTGACATGTAGTTGATTTACAATGTTGTGCTAGTTTCTGGTGTCCAGCAAAGTGATTCTGATATATCCATATATGTATTTTCTTTTTCTTCATATTCTTTTCCATTATATGTTATTATAAGATATTGAATACAGTTCCCTGTGCTTGTTGTTTATCTGTTTTATAAATAGTGGTTTGTATCTGCTAATCCCAAACTCCTAATTTATCTCCTCCCCCTTTCAAAGTTAAACATTTTTAACTTAAAAAATATTCTCAATTATTCCCCTAAGTCCCAGCCAATGTCCCCTGATGGGTCACCGGCCACAATGTCCTCCTCAAATTGTGAAACTCAGCAAGTATCCAGAATTTTCAGCTTCTGAGGGCAGGTACCACAGGTAAGGAAGAAGAATGGGGATGTGATTATTTCACAACTAGCAGTATCTGCAAATGTATATATTCCAAGCTGCTGACTTTCTTGGCAAAGTTATGAGTTTGTGACTAAATACAGGTGTAACTGAGGAGCACTTGCTGACCGGTCGTGTCATCATGCCAACACCCTTCCATGTGCTCTATTATGACCAGAACAGCCTTGGGCGCTCATCCATCTCTTCACTGCTGGGAACAACCACATACCAAATAGCCACAAAATTGAGCAAGTTCTCCAGCTTGAAACGCACTAGAGACAAAACCATTATTCTTGATCTCATTCATTAGCCGGAAGGTCTTCAAATTTCCCTTGCATGATTTATGATTCGGGTGTGGAGGCAAAACGCACGCATGTTAATAAGTAAAGGAAACCATTAGGTAACAGCCATCCAGGGCCAAGTTCATCATCCATCCATTCATGCCACGTGTCCACTGTTTTCTGGTTTTGTTCTATGCACCGTCAATCCCAACAAAAAATAAGAAATCTAGCTAGGTTCCTGTTCTACTTGCTTACATTCTGGCAGGAGAAGACAGATGATAAAACAAGCAACATCATGGGACTTGCCTGGCAGTCCAGTGGTGAAGATGTCACACTTCCACTGCAGGGAGCATGTGGGTTCGATCCCTGGTTGGGGAACTAACATCCCACGTGCCCATGAAGCACAGCAGGGTCGGGGGGTGGGGAGAAGTGTAATGAGGGGAGTGATAAGATCTATGAAGACTCAGAACAGGTGAAGTAAAGCGGGGGTAGGACAGGAAATACTCTCTACAGAAAGGTCAGAGAAGGCCTTTCTGAGAAGCTAACACTCGAGCTGAGACCTGGATGATGAGACGAACCAAAGGAAGAGCATCCAGGCAGAGGGAACAGCCAGTGCAAAGGCTCTCAGCTGAGAATGAGGGATAGAGGATAGATGGGTGTGGCTGCAGCCCTGTGAGCAAGGGAGGGCGCTAGATGCTGAGCTGGGGCCTCACAGGCCGTGGCGCGGGGCTGGGGTACATTCTCCCAGTATGTCACCTGGGAGAGCCGGAACCAGGCGAGTGACACGGTCAAGCCTATACTTCGAAAATCTCCCTCTGGCTGCTGAACAATGAAGAAGGAATCTGTTGCAGGGGAAGACGGTGACATAGACTAGAGAGTGAGCTGTAAAGGGAGTCCTGGAGAGAGAGGGTGTGCCTTTCAGAAGGGAGGCCCTGGGCTGCTGCTGACTGAATGGGGCGTCGATGGAAAGAGAGGCTTTGGCCTGACATCAGTGGTGTGCCTTTGATGGAGATGGAGACGTGGAAGGCTGGGCGAGGAAGCTGTTGTTAATTCAGGTTATTCAGAGGTGGAAAGGACGACTGTGGCCTGTGGTATCAAAAAAAAAACCTTTCAGAAGTGTGTGGGTCCTGAGCTTTGGGCTTGACAAACAGAGGTCTAAGAGGGAGCTTCACGCAGAGGGAAAATATGAGCACAAAAGGACAGATGGGCTGTCTTATGGGAGCAGGGTGCACGTGGGGAGGAGAGGGTCGGGAAGACAGGCTGAGACCACATGATGGCCATGTTTAACTTTATTTAGTACGTGATTCCACTTACCAGTTCTTCAGCAACCACAGGGGGACAACTGTGCCGACAGCTATGAACATCTGGATGGTGGGAGGCCTCCAGGGAGGATCCACCAACCTCTGTCAAGAGGCCTCACAGAGGGGTATTAAACTCTTCACCATGACCAGGGATCTGTTCCCCAACCTGAGAGGCTTAGAAACAGGAAGGCATCAGTTCTCCCAGAGATGTTCAGGCATTTTAGAGAAGTCAGAATAAGTCTCATAAATTGAAGAACACATCAGAAAGCTTCTTTACTAATTTACTGTGGAGAGTATAAATTTCCAATGAGCCTAACACCCCTATCTTCTCCCCATGGGCATGCACCCTGCCTTTTCCTGGTCCCAGAGGTTGCATCGTTAATTAGCAGTAGGTTTGGTGAGTGAGGAAAGCAGCCAAGGTCTGGAAGGACACTGCACCCCGCGTGGAGGCCCCAGTGTCTTCTCAAACCTGGACTGCTCCTGCTTCTGTTCAGTCTCTCTCTCTCCTGCACAACACTGCCTCTCACGACCTCCACATTAGCAGACCCTCCAACAAAGGCCGTGACAATTCATAGGATAATTCAGTGAGCACTACCTACCCAGGTGCTGGGCTCTTTGCAAACATCAGTGGATTTGGTCCTCCCAACAACATTATGAGTTGAGGTAGGCCCCATTGTACAGATGAGGGAACTGAGGTTTAAAAGTTTAACGACCTTGCCCCAAAACACAGTTTACAAGGGACACAACCTAGACTCCCCTGGGTTTCTCTAGCTCCCAAAGCCAAGCCTTCTTCCTGTGTGGATTTTGGTCAGTGTCCCTTCTATTGGAGCATCTTCCTCAGGGCTCAGGAGAAGGTCCATCTTCTTCCATGTAATTCTGGGAGGGCAACCTCAGGCCTCAGGTCCTCATATCCTAGATAAGCCCCCTAGAACTTATCCACAGAAGAGTTCAGTTCAGTTCAGTCGCTCAGTCGTGCCCGACTCTGAGACCCCATGGACTGCAGCACTCCAGGCTTCCCTGTCCATCACCAACTCCTGGAATTCATGTCCACTGAGTCGGTGATGCCATCCAACCACCTCATCCTCTGTCGTCCTCTTCTCTTCATGCCTTCAATATTTCCCAATATCAGGGACTTTTCTAATAAGTCAGTTCTTCACATCAAGTGGCCAAAGTATTGGAGTTTTAGCATCAGTCCTTCCAATGAATATTCAGGACTGAGAAGAGTTAAAATCTTTAAATACTTCCCCATTTGTTTAGAATAGAAACAAACCCCTTAGCACAGGCTACAAAGCCCCCACAGCATGGGCTCATGACCTCATCACATACCTATGCTCAGGTCAGCGTTACGATCACCCAGAGGTTATCAAAAATGTAATGCAATGGTGCAATTTCCTGCCTGCCTTGAATAGTTAGTAATATATGTCATACAACAGAGTATTTGAAGTCCTTCTAAATGTTTTGCATCTAAGTGTATCAATGTACATTAATTCACTTAATTGGCAAATCATCCTATGAAACAGATACTATTAGCAGGCCTATTTAATAGATATTATGATTGGACATAGGGAAAGTAATTAACTTGCCCAATAAGATTCAGCTAGTAAGTGATGGAGCCAGATTTGAATCCATATAATCAGATGAAAGTGAAAGAGGAGAGTGAAAAAATTGGCTTAAAGCTCAACATTCAGAAAACTAAGATCATGGCATTTGGTCCCATCACTTCATGGCAAATAGATGGGGAAACAGTGGAAACAGTGGCTGACTTTATTTTGGGGGGCTCCAAAATCACTGCAGATGGTGATTGCAGCCATGAAATTAAAAGACGCTTACTCCTTGGAAGGAAAGTTATGACCAACCTGGATAGCATATTGAAAAGCAGAGACATTACTTTGCCAACAAAGGTCCACATAGTCAAGGCTATGGTTTTTCCAATAGTCATGTATGGATGTGAGAGTTGGACAGTGAAGAAAGCTGAGCACCGAAGAATTGATGCTTTTGAACTGTGGTGTTGGAGAAGACTCTTGAGAGTCCCTTGGACTGCAAGGAGATCCAACCAGTCCATCCTAAAGGAGATCAGTCCTGGGTGTTCATTGGAAGGACGGATGTTGAAGCTGAAACTCCAATACTTTGGCCACCTCGTGCGAAGAGTTGACTCATTGGAAAAGACCCTAATGCTGGGGGCAGGAGGAGAAGGGGATGACAGGATGGGATAGCTGGATGGCATCACCGACTCAATGAACATGGGTTCGGGTGGATTCTGGGAGTTGGTGATGGACAGGGAGGCCTGGAGTGCTGCAGTTCATTTGGTCACAAAGAGTCGGACACAACTGAGCGACTGAACTGAACTGAACTGAACTGAATCAGATCAAAAGCCATATATTGCATCTGGTACAGTTGCCTTCTAGTGTTAGGGCTCAGGTACTGAATGTGGGTACTTGTTTCCTTCTGAAAACAGGCGAGAAAACAGCCTGCTGAGGTCTGACTTCCATGGTTGTGCAGAGAAGAAAGAAATCGTCTTGGGTCCACAGCCAGTATTTTGACCTGGTCCTTTAGAGAGCTGCCAAGCCTGGGTTAGAACCACAGAGATCAGATTCCTGTCTCTGAATTCAAACCCCACATCTGCCCAAACAAGACAAAGGAAGGAATGTCAGCTTCAGCCTCCCGCTCTTTAGAAATCCCTGGTGCTCTCAACTCCACCCCCAGGAACATCTTGCCTAAGATGGTTTTCACAATGAGAGGACAGGCAACCTTCATTTCTCAATAAGAGCATTAAACTCTTGTCAAATGTAGGTCTCTATTTAGCCACTAAAATTACCTAATCTAAAACAACATGCCTGGGGGATTCTCTGGTGGCTCAGACAGTGAAGAGTCTGCCTGCAATGTGGGAAACCTGGGTTCAATCCCTGCGTCAGGAAGTTCCCCTGGAGAAGGAAATGGCAACCCACTCCAGTATTCTTGCCTGGAAAAATCCTATGGATGGATGAGTCTGGCAGGCTTCCGTCCGTGGGGTGCCAAAGAGTCAGACACGACTGAGTGAATTCACTTCAACAACAAAACAACATGCATGGCTAAGTCTGTGTGTGGGTCTGAGTGTGTGGCGCAGTCATTCTCAGTGAAGGGGAAGCCACAGACCAGCACAGCTCACAGGTAGAATAATCTTAAAGGGAAGTAGACAATTCTGAAGGTGGAGGCCAGCTCGCCCTGATCCAGGACTGCAAGACTCGCTAGGGTCCACAGAGTCCCTAGGCACAGTGGGCACAGTGCAGGACAAACCCACCCGGGCATAGGACTTGCCATGAGGGACCATGCCTCTCTTCACTTTAGTTCCCCCCAGCTCCGGGCTATGAGGTTGGCCTTTGGGGAGCTACTTTGAGAATCATGAGGTATTGTCCCTGGGCCTCAGAGCACATCACTGAATTATGTAGACGCTCCCATATAATCCTTAAAGACAGAACGTAGAAGAGCCCAAGAGATGATGTAATTTGCCCAACTGGTGGAGCTGGGACTTGAACCCAAGTTATATGCAGTGTCAGCACATGAGTCAGAGCAGCTGTTCCCAAGCCCTCCACCCCATGGGGTACCAGTGACAGAGCATTCCAGGGTCTGTGGGATACAGTGGAAACAACCACTCTTTGAGCTCCCAGGGGAGGGACAACTGGAGGACAGGACAGCTACTGGGAAGAACCTCCCCAGGATCAGAGGGCCCCCCCAGAGCACAGAGGCCCAGCCAGAGCATGACCCCATTACCGCAGGGGTTAGTCCACCCTGAGACAGGTGACCTGGGTCCACTTAGATCCACCTCTAACATTCGTGGGGGCCAGACAGGAGGACAGATGGAGGCCACAGGCCATATATCTACACGTTTAAACTACTTAAAGTTCATCAAATAAGCTCACACACTGTTAAGTGAAACTTGTTCTCTCCTCTGACTTCAACACAGAAGCCTCCATGATGACCTGGGAGGGCAGGTCAAGCTCTGCAGAGCTCTGTGTCGGACTGAGGAGGTGTGGGGAAAGTGGGCCCCAGCCCAAGGCCCTCCCTCCCTCTTCTCAGGCCTGCTCTGTCCTACCTCTTAAGGGGCTTTGCCACACATGTGTGGACACTGAGCCTGCATATTCAAGCTCTTCCCATGGTTTTTTGCAAAAAGCTGCCACTTGGTTACCACTTGGGCCCACTCAAGAGCATGCATGGCCCAACCTCAAGAAGATGAACTCAGGGGAGAGGCCCTGGGATCAGACTCATGGTCATTTGGGATGGGAATTCCACAGTCTCAGGCACCCCAGCGTGGTCTGGGGGGCAGGGGGGTGGGAGCTTTCTCCTTGGCCCATGGATTCTCCACCCTGTGGGGAGAGACTCCTCCAGAGATGGCCTCCTAAACCACGAGGCCCAGGGCAGAGGCACTTCAGTCTGAGCCTAAGGAGGTTGTTGTTGGCACTTCCTTACTGTGAAACGTTGAGCACATTAATCTCTCTGTTCCTTGTTCTCCACATTTTTTTTAAAAAGGAAATCATTGTAATAAGGAATAACTGAAGAATAAGTGAGCTTATTCAGTATCAGTAAGTGTTTAAAACAATGCATGGCAAGCAGCAAGGTTATGTAAGTGCCATCAGTTTAGTGTGATTATTATTTGGACTTAGCCAGGCATCCTCAAAGTTGTTAACAGATTGAGTGTTCCCCAGAAAACTCATTTCTTAACTGGTGATGGGCAAGAGCTCTTCCTGGAGACCTGGAGAATTCTGAGTCAGTCACTCCGGAAGCCTGATTTGTCCTCAGGCCAGAACATATAATAGCGCAGAAACTTTGGAAAGGCATTAACAGAAGGGAGTGGGAGAGGGAGGGATGAAGCACTGGCTGCTAATTCATTCAGAAACCATGTCTTGGGTGGGCACTTTCCAGGCCCCAGGTAACCAGAGTGTGCAAGACAGACAAGGGTCTGTGCGCCCATTAGTCTTACCCTCTTGGGACAGGGGAGAGGGAGAAAGGAAGCTGTTTAACAGGAAAGCAAGGAAATAAACATGCCCATCACTGATAGAGATTAAGAGGAGTGAAATCAATCAAGCAGGGTGAATGGAGAGTGATGACTAGTGAGGGGAAGGGGAATGACTTTCTACAGGATGTTTATAGAAGGCCTCTCGGAGGAGGTGGTGTTAAGCAGAGACCTGCACAATGAGGAGGGACTGGCTATGTGAACGATCAGGAAAAGGTGTCCCAAGAAAACTGGCCAGAGCAAGTGCCTGAGGTCACAGCGTGTTTGATACAATGTAAGAAGCAGAGAGAAGACCTATGTGGCTTAAAAGTAGTCCACAAAGGGAAGAGTGATAGGTAACAGAAGTCAGCAAGGTAAAGAGGGACCAGATCATGCCCTTCTCAAAATATAATATGCCTACGCACCATCTGGGATCTTGTCAAAGTTCAGATTCAGAAAGTCTGAGGTGGGGCCTGAGATTCCGCATTCCTGACATGATCCCAGGTAAGGCCAACGCCACTGGTCCGTGGACCCCTCTTGGAGTAGCCAGGCTCTCGGCAACAGATTTCATTTTAACTGTGTTCAGAAGACTTTAAACAGTCTTAAGCAGGAACATGACTTGGTCTGGCCATAATGTTTTTGGAGGATAATTGCTTTACAATGTGGTGGTCTCTGCCATATATCAATGCGAATCATGCTAAGTCACTTCAGTTGTGTCCAGCTCTTTGTGACTCCTTGGACTGCAGCCCATCAGGCTCCTCTGTCTGTGGGATTTCCCAGGCAAGAACACTGGCATGTTCCCCCTCCAGGGGATCCTCCCGCCTCAGGGATCTAACTGGTGTCTTACTAGGTTTCCTACATTGGCAGGTGGGTTCTTTACCACTAGCCCCACCTGGGAAGCCCATATACATATATATCCCCTCCCTCTGGAGCTTCCCTCCTCCCTCCCCCTGCACGAGGTGGTATTCTTAAAACTCGGTATGTTTGCAGAGTGGTGACTGGGTTAAGGGTAAGACAGAAAGCTGGACACCAACTGGGGGGTGACTGTAGTGGTCCAGGTGAAAGACAGTGGAGGCCTGGGGATAGTGGGGGTGGGGGGATGGGGTGAAGAGCAAGTCAGTGAGCCTGGCTAATGGACTGGATGATGAAGGTGAGTTAAAAACAGAAATGCAGTGTGTCTGAGCATTTCTCAGATGTCTGAGTCAGGGTTGGGCCTTGAGCAAGGAGCTAGGTGATACCATTACCAACTTGGCAGAAGCTGGTGGTGGGAAGGCGGGGGTGGGGCGGGGGACAGAGTTTATAAAGGAAAACCCAGAGTTTCAGTTTGAATATGCTAGGTTTGAGATAACAGTCACACATTCAAGTGGAAATGTTAGTCAGATAGATGAATCTTGAATTCAAGAGTAAATTTACAGCTGAAATAAAAATTTAGGAGCATTGCTTTGCAGATGATGTTTTAAAGGCACAAGAGTGTCGGGCTTGATTGTGGAAAAAGTGTAGAAGCTGAAGCTGTGGGTATCTGGTACTGGTGAGGTAGGAGGGGAACAAGGAGAGCCTAACAATGGACCCCAAGCATGTCCACACCTAATCCACGAAGCCTGGGAATACATTACCTGGCATGGCAAAAGGGACTCTGCAGATGGAATGAAGGTTAAAGACTTTGAGCCGGAGAGCTTAGCCTGGATTATCTGGGTAGGCCCAATCTTACCAACAGAGTCTTTAAAAATAAAAAAGGAAGGTAGAGAGGGGGTCAGAGAGATATAATGTTGGAAGAGGCAGAAGTGACTTGAAACACAGGAAGGATTTACCCCACCACTGTAGGCCCTAAAGATGGAGGGGCCAAGGAGCTGGGAAATAGTCCTCAGCTGGACAGGGAGGCCTGGCGTGCTGCAGTTCACGGTGTCGCAAAGAGTCAGTCACAACTGAGCGACTGAACTGACCTGACATCATAGAAGTAGGACCTCAGTCCTACAACTGAGGGAATGAATTCTGCCAACAACCTGGGTGTGCAAGGACAGGATTCTCCCCTAGAACTCCTGGAAGGGAACACAAAGCTGCCAGCAATCTGACGTTAGCCAGTGTTGGACTTCTGACATATGGAACTGTAAGATGACCAACTGCTGTTGTTTTAACCACTAAGTAAGATAATTTGTTACTGTAGCAATAGAAAAGGGATTCCTGTGGTTTAAACTAACAGCAAAAAGAAGGAAAGGTTTCAAGAAAGAGGGGGCCATCCGCTATGTCAAGGCTGCAAGCGAGAGGAAGGAAGTGGGAGGTAGACCAGGTTGAGGGTGGAAGGGCGGGGTGAGGAAGTGGAAGCAGTGAACACAGACCACCCTGTTGTAAAGTTTGGCTGTGAAGAGAAGGAGGGAAACGGGACCGTAATTGGGGGGAAGATGTACATTCGCCTAGGAATTTTGTCGGTTTTATTTATTTATTTATTTTTCTGGCCGCCCTGCACAGCGTGTGGGATCTTACTTCCCTTACCAGAAATCAAATCCCTGCTCCTTGCAGGGGAAGTCTGGATTCTTAACCACTGGACCACCAGGGAAGGCCCTTGTTTTCTCAGTTTTAGGAGAAGATAGAGAGCATGTTTTTTTGCCAAAGGAATCGATTTAGTACCAAGAAAACACTGGGTGTGTGGGGGCAGGAGGAGGGGATAAATTACTGAGCCACAAGCGAGGGGTTGGAGGTGATGAGAGGAGGGAGCTGGAAAGGAGACTAAGGAGATGAGCCAGGTGTTAAGGGGTTTGCAGTTTGGTGGGAGGAGGAGGAGCTTCCGTCCGAGGGCTTGTTCCCTCATCCAAATGCCTGAAATGCTCACTGGCGGGTTTGGGGAGAGAGATGTGTTGGAGGTTTGAAGAAAGATAAAATGATAGCAAATGGTTTGTCTTGGACTAGAGGCAGTCACCTGATTATGGAATGGGAGTAGCATCGCTCCAGGAAGGAAGTGGCCTCTGCTTTCTCTTTCTTCTCCCCCTGGTGCTGGGACTGTGGGCGGTCCATGGGGTCAAGGTTTGGCTCTGCAGCATGTTTCGTACTAGACATACACCCCGGAGCAACTTTCTTAGCCTGCCTGAGCGTCGGTTCTGCGTCACCGTCATCATCAGGCTTGACAACGCCCACTTCCATCAAAGGAGATGGCATGTGGCAAAGTGCTCCGTGGACTATCCGGTGCTGTCTGGGTGTGAAATGTGCTCTTTCGTCATGGGTGGTGTCCATCTTATGATTCCTGGCCACGGCAGGGGGAGATCCCTAAAGGCTGGAGAGGAGTGTCTGGGAGGGTGCTCGTCAAGCCATAACCTCTGTGTTCTGAGATCACTCCCTTTCATAGCTGAGCAGTCCCTTCCACCTCCACCTGGTTCCAGGAGGGCTGAGAACTCAGTCCTCAAAGGGAGGGGAAATCAGTGGGGAGGCTCCCTCTCCTTGGGGCACTCCCCCAGCCATGCTGTCTGCAGCTGTCACCTGGCGGGTCCTGCCTTGCCCCTTGCTGAATGTCAGCTTCCCAGAGGGACCCCAGAGTGGCAATAAGTTTTCCAGCTCAGGATCCCTGCAAAAGCTGTCTGGTGGATTAGAATGTGTCGTGTAGGTTGTCTGGAGAAGGGCTTTTGTTGTTGTTCACTCGCTAAGTCATGTCTGACTTTTTGTGATCCCTTGGACTATAGCTTGCCAGGCATCTCTGTCTATGGAATTTTCCAGGCAGTTAAACTGGAGTGGGTTGCTGTTTCCTACTCCAGGGGATCTTTCTGATGCAGGGATCGAACCTATGCCTCCATGTCTTCTGCATTGGCAGGCAGATTCTTTACCAACTGAGCTATCAGGGAAGCCCCAGAAAATGTTGGGGTATCCTTTAAAAATGATTCATAGCTGCCACAAGGATAAAAGATGATCTTTTCTGACCAACATATGAGCATCGACGAGGACATGCAAAGACACAGCCTGCAGTTAGTGAATGGGTAAATCACAAGTGTGATTACTTTCCAGAAAGAGCAGGAAGTTAGGGAACTTTTATTTTCGATGGTAAGGCAAAGTTGAGAAGAGGAGACCATGAAGGTCAACTAAGAAATTTCAAGTGGTGGACAGGGCATTTTATATTTTTATGAAAGTACAGAAGCAGACAGTACATTCAAACTCCCCTTCTGGACTAGAGGGTACAGTCCTCAGCTGCAAATGAGGCAGCCAACCACCAAACTGCAGAGCACGGCACCCCAGGGGATGCGATGGTGGTGTCTGGGCACATAGAAAGCCCATCTGTCCAACAGAAGCATCCCCTCAAGGGGCTGGGCAGGGAGTGAAAACCAGGGCTGGAGGGGGCGTGGCTGAACTGTGGACCGCAGCATGGGGCAAGTGGGTTCCAAAAGGAAGGAGAGGTGGAGCCTTGAGAAGTCCTTCAGGGTGTCTGCTGATAAGCAAGGCCATCGTAAAATAAGAACGCAACATCTGGATGCTGACGCGGTCATCTGGGAATATTAAAACACTATTTCATCTGGGCAATTCATGCAAAAAGCATTAACAGTGCCTGCTGTGGACTAGGGAAATTCCCACAAGATAGCCTTTCTTCTCTGCATATGCTTCTCCCTCTTTTTGCAACTAAATGGCTTAAGTCAAATTTATCTGGATACCTGAAAATCTCCGATGCATTCATGACACAGCTACATAGGTCTTGTGACCTCCTGGTGTACCCAGACTTAGCTACTATTTTAAAAAATATGTATTTGGCTGCATTGGGTCTTAGCTTCCCTGGTGGCTCAGACGGTAAAGCGTCTGCCTACAATGTGGGAGACCTGGGTTTGATCCCTGGGTCGGGAAGATCCTCTGGAGAAGGAAATGGCAACCCACTCCAGTACTCTTGCCTGGGAAATCCCATGGACGGAGGAGCCTGGTAGGCTACAGTCTATGGGGTCACAAAGAGTCGGACACGACTGAGCGCCTTCACTTTCTTTCTTTCTTTCACTTTCTTATTGGGTCTTAGTTGTGGCATGCAAGTTGGACAGTGAAAAAAGCTGAGCGCCAAAGAACTGATGGTTTTGAACTGTGGTGTTGGAGAAGACTCTTGAGAGTCCCTTGGACTGCAAGGAGATCCAACCAGTCCATCCTAAAGGAGATCAGTCCTGGGTGTTCATTGGCAGGACGGATGTTGAAGCTGAAACTCCAATACTTCAGCCACCTCATGCGAAGAGTTGACTCATTGGAAAAGACCCTGATGCTGGGAAGGATTGGGGGCAGGAAGAGAAGGGGAAGACAGAGGATGAGATGGCTGGAAGGAATCACCAACTCCATGGACATGGGTTTGGGTAGATTCCGGGAGTTGGTGATGGACAGGGAGGCCTGGCGTGCTGTGGTTCATGTGGTCGCAAAGAGTCGTACACGACTGAGCTACTGAACTGAACTGTGGCATGCAGGCTTACTTGCTCCAGGGCATGTGGACTCTTGGTTCCCTGACAAGGGATCGAATTGGCGTCCCCTGCATTGCAAGGCAGACTCTTAACCTCCGGACCATCAGGAGTCCCTTTGCTTCTACTTTAAAAAAACAAACAAACAAATAAAGAAAAGTATTAGTTGAATCCTGCTGTCCTGGACACTGTGCTAGACTCTTTCACATTCTCCCTCTGGATTTGTCCACCTCTGTCTCCATGCTCTGGTCACAACCTGCTTTAGTCTGTGCCGCCTCATTTACCCTCTTCTCCTGATAACAGTACTCCTTTTTCTTTGGAAAACCAATCCTTTCTTACTCCAAACATGTAGTTATGGTTGAGGTTGCCAGTTACAGTGCTCACCCCAATAGTGATGTGACCTCCCTGGTCACTGTAACTGATCTGGGGATAAACAAACAATCCAAGCCTGACCAGAGTTTTCTCCAGTATTTTGCAAACTAGGATCAGGAGAGAAGTTCTCTTGCTTTTTTTCCCTTCTGATCTCTAAGTTGAAAGCACACAACCTGGACTTTCAGAAGCAGCCCAGCTGAGAGAATAAAGCCAGTGTGCACAGACTAGAAATGTAGAGCAAGATGGTGTCATGGTGTCTCAGAGTCTAGGCATGGCTTTGTCCTACCCTTGATTGAGTTCTTTGAAGTGACTGAGTCCTCTTCCCTGCTTCAGGTGATTCGGTTTAGGATACCCACTCCAGTGTTTGATCCTAAAGGAAATCAGTCCTGAATATTCATTGGAAGGACTAATGCTGAAGCTAAAGCTTCAATACTTTGGCCACCTGATGCAAAGAACTGACTCATTTGAAAAGACCCTGATGCTGGGAAAGATTGAAGGCAGGAAGAGAAGGGGATGACAGAGGATGAGGTGGTTGGATGGCATCACCAACTTGATGGACATGAGTCTGAGTAAACTCTGGGAGTTGGTGATGGACAGGGAAACCTGGCATGCTGCAGTCCACGGGGGTAGCAAAGAGTCAGACACGACTGAGCAACTGAACTGAACTGAGTCTCCTTCCCTGCTTCAGCTGATTCAGTTTAGGATTTTCTTAAGTATAACTGAGTCCTCCTAAGGTGCTCATTTATTCAGACAAATCCCAGGATCTCAGGAAGCCCCTTCAACTGACCAAGAGGCTTGGATCCTGTTCCTCTGAGTTTTGACATCCCTTTGAAGTTATTTTGTTTTCTCTGTAGCTACCCTCCTGCCCCAAGACTGGCTCCAGCTCATGATTCTGAACTAAATATTTATCTCTTCTCTGCTAAGACAGGCTGGAATTTTCAAAGGCTTGACTAAAATTCTGAGGGCTGACAGCCAGCAAACAAATAATATGAGATCGTAAATGTATAAAACAGACAAGATTACAGAAGTCTTCCGCAAGCTTACTTCAAGACTTGCAGACCTATATTACTGTATGAGCTGTCTTGAAATGGCTTTATTGTAACTCTGAAGATGTGGCAAAAGGTTTTAGCAATTCAGCCTGGATCCCTTGCTTCCTGGCTATGAGTCTGACTCCACATAGAGGGCATTGTTCAAAAGTTAAAAAAAAAATTAAATGTAGCAAAACAAATTGATTTATCCATGCAGAAATCTGATATTGAAATCCAGCTCTGCCCTTGTATAGCTGTGTGACCTTGGGCAAGTTATTTAGCTCTGTCTGTCTCAGAGACCATGTCTGTAAAATGGAGACCACAATATTATAGGATGGCATTGAGGATTAAGTGAGATAAAACATGTAAAACATTCAGGGTTAACAAGTGGAATTTCTGGACACTTTGTCCCTGAAAGAGAGCAAGCTGTGGGAGGACATGGCCAGCTGCTTTCTGGTCCTCACTTGCCTCACTGAGAGGGAGGGTGGGTGACCTAACTGGTAAGTTTAGGGAAAGGAATTCCACCATATGGCTCAGTCTCTCTGGAATCTCCTTCTCTGGCACCTGGCAGCCTATGTGTGAGCGGGCGCCCACTGAAGTCTTTTCCTCCATTCAGCCAGCTTACCAGACAAGCTCAGCCCCTGTCGAGAGGGCCTGGAGCTGGAGTCACGTTTAATTAGGAACGTTTCATGGAAGTGCGTCTAAGCCACATTCTCCAATCAATCTCATCTGTGAGAAAGTGGAGGAGTTTGAGTCTCCATTTGTTCCCTGTGCTTGTTCCTTACTTGAGATGGGACACAGGGGTATTACTCACTGACAGCCCCCATACTCCCACCCCAAGCCCCTTTACTTAACAGTGCTCAACCCATAGTAAGCACTCAGTAAGTGCGCAGACATCTATTCGAGAAGCCTAATGTTCTCCCAAACCAATCTCACAGTATCACAAAGTTGGCAAGGTCCCCAGAAGTCTCCGAAGGGGAAGACTGGACACCCTCCACCCCAGCAACTCAGCAATGTGGCCGATGCTTTTGACTTTAGGCTTCATTTGATGACTTGCAGTTTCCTAAAAGGCTTGCCTCTTGATATTGGCCAGAGAGTCCTAACAACAAGGCCTGGAAACTACAGCCTTATATCTTCATTTCACTTGAAATAATCAGCTTGTCCTTGTGGAATGAGGGTGGAAGGAGGGAGAAAGCAGGGGGCGTTAGAAATGTATGTGGTTGCAGGTTGGTACCTATTCCCTTTGAATTGCCAAATGACCTGGGGACCAGGGAAGCTCTCCCTGAGCATGGGGTTCTGGCCCAATTATCCTTTTCACAGAGGTCCTCATCTTAATATTTCGATAGCTATGTTGGAAAGCCTGACGAAAATGGACCCTACCGTTACTTTGCTGTGAGACCTTGAGTAAATGCCTTTACCTTTCTGGGCCTCAGTCTCGACAGATCAAGAATAAGACTAATTGGGCTAAGTGTGAACAGGAAAGAACAAGGACGTGGGAAGGTCCTTGTACGCTGGCTCTCTCTCCAGTGGGTGGCTAGACCCCCAGTTCCCTGCTCCCACCCAGGAGACTCACAGAAGAACGGTCAGGGATTTATGTGTTTCCCACTCTTATTTCCAAGGCCTTGAAGAGCCCAAGTTTAGGTACAGTATTCTGCATCCTCTACCTTTCTCTAACCCACCTTTTATCCTAGAAGCACACTTTTATGGACTATAATCAGGACATCCTCACTTCCAGTTTTGACTGGGTTTGGCCAATGGGAGGTGACGGCAAGACAGCAGAGGACTGGGGGAGAAAGAGATGGATGTGAGACTTTCCTGGTGCCTCCCTACTTTCCTCCTGGCTCTGTGTCCCTGGCAGTGGCAGCATTTTGTGGTCACGGGTCCTAGTGGGAGGCCTCTCTTCCTGGACTCCAGCTTCCACCAGTCTTCCTCGCAGAGTTCCCTCCCCTAGTCTCCTACCCTGGAGGAGTGCAAGAGGGACTTCTTTCTGTCAGTAGTCGCTAGGGACCTGATACATCTTGTCAGTTCCTTCCACCCACACACACCGCTGAACCATTCCATTCATTAGCAACCCTCTGAGCCATCCTTCTGAATGTGCCTTCTCTTTCCTGCCATATCTAACTAATGACGGACTCTCACGACCTCTCTTCCAACTTTCACAACAGGTATTCCAACGGAGCCCAGGCATGGAGAGGTTCACCAGGAAGACCAAGAGGCAAGTTCTGAAGGGACAAGGCCGCAATTCCTTCCCTGCTGCTGGGCACTTGCCTTCCAGCGGCTCACACCCTCTCTGATCCTCAGTGCTAGTAAGTAGGAAGTCATCTAGTGCTCTGCCACCGGATGACATGTTTTGCCAAACACTATTCTGTTGCTCACCATCATCATCTGTATTGGTGTAGAAGCTGCATTCCTCTTACCATCTATCTTATTTTTAGTGGGCAGACTCCCAAATTCCCTCTCTTTTATTCACGCATAACACATGAATGATTCACAAGTGGGAAAGTCAACAGGGCTCCTTTGACCTTAGTCTTCTCATCAGTAAAAATCAGATAATACTCTCAGCCTCATAAGGATGGGGTGAGGGTTAAATGAGCAGCATCTGTAAGCACTCAGCAGAGCAGGTGCAAACCATTAGCTGTTACTTTTATTCTCATGTCTGATTTATCTTGCCTCACTTTCCTACCATGTGTATGCAGGAAGGGGAACAGGGAACCTGGCTAGGAATTCCCAAATGCCCCCACTTTCAATGCTTTCCTTGGCACACCTTCCCCCTCCATGCCCCATACCCAAGTAGATTTTCTTCTCTGCCACTTTTTCACCCCAGATAGCTCCTGGAAGAGCAAGCCGGCAAGCTGTAAACTTATGTTTTCTGTTCTCAATTCTAGACCAGTTGTTTTCATATAGGGTTGATGATCCCTGGGGTTCCCAAGAAGCCCCCATAAACCACAGAAAATGGTTACTGCTGTAGGTCACACCTTTCAGCTTGCTTTGATCTGAGACTCCTTTTAAGATTCTGTTTAAACAGATGTCTGAGACTTAAAGTTGAGAACCCCTGTATGACTGTTCTGAGATACTGACGTTCCAGATTTTATAAGTCTCAATGCTAATTTCTTCGGTCCCATTGCCCAAGAAACTTTATTCCATTCTTATCATTTGTATTCTTTTCCATTTCTGATATGATCTGAAATAGATACGTGAACAAACAAGTCTTTGTGTGCTTACATGAGCTGTCCTCCCCAGGTACTCTTCACGTTCAGCCAACATTGTCCCCTTAATTCCAGGGAATTTCCTGGGGAAGATAACTACAACACTATTTAACAACAGAGGGAAGGCACTTGACTTTTATCAGCACCTGATCTCACCACTGGAGTGCATCCACCCCTGGGAATCTCAGGTTGCTAGGGGACTATCTATGCAGCTCAAGACTTTGGCACAGAGAATATGAATGCAGGAAGGGAGCAAAAGCCCCAGCCTCCAGATATCCGCCTGGAATCCTCTGCTCCCACATTGACACAAGTTTCCCTCCCATGCTACATTTGGATCTTTGGATCAAATATTATCTCGTTAGAACTGCCTTCAGACTGGGGGCAAGAGGAACCCCTACCTTGTCTTCTGAGCTCTCCAGTCCTTTTCCAGCCATGCCCCTTTCCACAGAGTTAGAAGTCCATGGGTCAAGGGGATGTGCCCATCCAAAGCTCCTGTGCCTCACCTCTTCTTAGATCATACTGGGAGTACCTGAAACCCTAGAACTCCCTGTTTCAAGAGCATCAGGCCAGCTTCTAGAGACTGCATCAGGCTTTTCCTCAAGATCTGTGCTCTTGAGGAACCAAGGAGGGACTATTTGCTAAAGGTATGGATGGAGCTCCGATGTGCAGACAGGGAAGTTATAGGTGCAGGGACAAGGTCCCGTGAAGTATGGGACAGAGCTGGGGTGCAAAGAATGGGAGGAAGGTTGAGGGCCAGGGACCAGTTACCACCCAAGAAGCCCCATTCCAGTGCACATCTTAGGGGAAGTCTAAGAGTCCTAAACTTAAGTTTGGCCTTCCAGATTTTTGTGACTGTGTACTTGTCAAGATGAAAGGACAGGAATTTTACCTAAGTTTAGACTGCCTTATAATTTTAAATTAGGTAGACATATGTGTGGGACTTCCCAAGTGCTCAGTGGTAAAGAATTCGCCTGCCAATGTAGGAGACATGAGTTCAATCCCTGGGTTGGGAAGATCCCCTGGAGAAGGAAATGGCTACCCACTCCAGTATTCTTGCCTGGAGAATCCCATGGACAGAGGAGCCTGGCAGGCTGCAGTCCATGGGGGTCGCAACAAGTGGGACGTAGCTTAATGACTGAGCACACATGCATGATGTTTATCTCCATTTGCACTATTTGCCCTGGCCCTGTAAATATCAGGGATGGGTCCACCCCGACTTACCTGTCTACAATAAAATACCACTTCCTCTGTCACTTTATTCTTACTTCATTGTACATTTCTTCAGAGCCTTTGTCAACACAGGATCTATATTTATGTCTCTATCCTTATCTATGTAGGTTCCATGACTGTAGAGTCTTGGTTTTACGTACTGCCTTAGCCTTAGTACCTACAGCTGCGCCTTGCACAAAGAAACCACTCGATAAATGTTGAATGAATAACAAATCTAGTCTCAGAAGACTTACAAGTGAGGTGGGCTAACCCAGGAGGCACAGAGGAAAAAGATCATTTGTAACAACACTCTGAGGAACACCTGCCCCCCTTAGGATAACTCAGCATTGGAGCTATAAAAAGTAGAGAATTAATCATTAACACCTTAATACACAGGTACACACGATTAGTTATTGGGTTACTCCTGAGAGGATGTGTGAGTGGGAGAGATCTCTTAAGGATATGTGAACAAGAGCTAAGTGAATATGGAGATCTGTGAGCAGACTGGAGTGTTAGATGCGGGGGACCTGGGCGAGCCCCTATCTCAAGAATCGTCCTAACAAATTCCGGGTGGCCAGACCTGCGCGCTGAGCAAACTCTGCCTCCACCCAATGGGCCACCCCAATCCAGCCCAGTCTATGATGGGAGAGGGCTTCTAATTCATAACCAGGAAGCCCTCAAATAATGTTTTCCTTGGATGTTCACAGGCCTCAGGTGGTGTGGACACATCTGATCCCCATGGGGTCAGGTGGTCACACACTCAAGAGATTGTCCTTCCACCCCTCCCTCTCTCCCACATGCTTCTAAGTCACAACTTCTCGTCGCTTGGTGGGATCCCCAGCACTTTCTGGGAACAACGTCCATCGGTCCAACCCATTCCAACGGATTCCTTTTCCGCTGGATACGGGGCCTATGAGAAGAAGCCAAATGACCTCCCCGGGTGGCCCAGAGAGACTGTCGCCCGGGACTCTGCCCCAGCGGATGTCCCACACCTATCATTTGGCTGGCGGGACTCGGGGGTCTGGGCTGCGCTCCCCGCCTTTTCCAGAAGGAGGCGAGAACCCGAGTAGCTCTGCGGTCTCGACGGACGTGGGAGAGATGCGCTCGCAGCCGGGATGGGAAACCAGCGCCGGGCTCCGGCCTTCTGCGGCGCTCGAGCAGGCGGGCGGGGCCAGAGGGCGGGGCCAGACCGTGGTGGGCGGGGCCTGCGGGCTCCGCCTCCCGACGGAGGCAGGAGGTGCCGCGGCGGAGCCGCTGAGCTCCAAGTCTTCCGAAAACTTGTGCGCAGCGGTGGACTCGGCGCGGCGGCCGAGGATGGCGTGGTGCGGCCGCGGCTCCGGGCCGCCGCCGTCGCGGCTGCTGATGCTGCTGTCGCTGCTGCTGGCGGTGCGTGGCGCTGGCGCGGCCCCGCGCTCGGCGCTCTACTCGTCCTCCGACCCGCTGACGTTGCTGCAGGCGGACACGGTGCGCCGCGCGGTGCTGGGCTCCCGCAGCGCCTGGGCGGTGGAGTTCTTCGCCTCCTGGTGCGGCCACTGCATCGCCTTCGCCCCGACGTGGAAGGCGCTGGCCAACGACGTCAAAGGTGAGAAACTGGGTGCCGGGGGTCGGGGGGGAGCGGCTCGCTCCCCTCGTCCCATACGGGTGGATCCCCGCCACCTGCCTTGCGGAGCCCCCTTCGGCATTGCCTGCTTCCTCCTGCCCATCACCTCCGCCCATCTTTCCTTCTGACCCTCTCACTCCCCCCCCCCACCCCCGCGCCCAGTTTCTCAGCCCTCAGCTCCATCTTTAGCTCCCGCCCTTCCCTTTCTTTTTCCCCTTGGCCGATGTCCCGAATTTCTCTTCCTCTTCCCGCGGTCTGGGTCCCCAGACCTGCCTTGCTTTCCATGTCTGTCCTCTGCCGGCTTACAGCCCGCATGCCTGCGACGTGATCGCCTTTGTTCCTCCTCGCTGACACCTTACACGGCTTCCCGTAGTTCAGCCTTGTGGCAGCAGCACCCCTCCTACAGAGTTCCCCAGCTGCGATGGGATCAGTACTCATTCGACCGCCCTCTTATCCCCACTCCCTCCTTCCTTGCCCCACCCCTTGGCTAGCAGACCAATATGGTACGTAGACTCCTTTCTCAGCTTTATCTTTGAGGCAGAGTTTCCCTGTTTCCTGTTTCCAGGCCTCTCCTGACCTGCTGCCTCCAGCTTTAGTTTCTGGGCCCTCCTTTTCTGTCTCCCCCTCCTTCTGCTTTAACCTCAGGAGCCCAGAAGCCTGACTGAGGGCAGCCTCTTGGCGTGTGTTTGGCCCTTGCTCCATTTTATCATTCATTGGCCTGGCCACTAATACCATGTTTTCTTCATTCTAAATGAGGGGTAGAGGGATAAGACAATCACTAATAGATGGATAGAGATTTAAAGGCATCCTCCATTACAGAAACGTTAATGTTTTTAAAAACTTCAAGTTTTGGAGCTGAATAAATATGACAACCATGGTAATTTACATTTACCAAGTGCTTACTACAATAAGCGTCAGCTTCCTGAGTAAGTGCTTGATGTACAGTATCTCAGAGTTTCCTTTCTGCAAGTCAGGATCCCTGTGGGGACATCCATCTGTCTGGTGGCGGGGTGGGTATTTGGGCGGGGCTAGCTTGTGGTAGTGGTGTGTTTCTGATAGGCTGCTCTGAATGGAGCTATTTCCTGCTTAGGGTGCTAGGGCCCTAGCAGGGCTCCTGGCCTTCAGTGGTCACTGAATGAGGACTGCAGTTGTCTTAGGGAATAGGCCTCTTCCTGGAGAGAGAACAACTGGAGCTGTTGTTCCCCTGCTGTGCTGTTGGTAGTTTTCGATGAACTTAACTGTTTGTGGTGGAGTAGTGCATTTGGTGGCACTAGAACCCGCCTGTGTATGCTGGAGACATAAGAGACATGAGTTCGATCCCTGTGTCAGGAAGATCCCCTGGAGGAGGGCAGTATTCCTGCCTGGAGAATCCCATGGGCAGAGGAGCCTGGCGGGCTACGGTCTGTAGGGTCGCACAGAGTTGGACACGACTAAGCGACTAACACACAGAGCGGTGCGTTGGTAGATGTTGGTTTTGAAACTCAGGCCCCCTCTTCCCTGGAGCAGCTTGCACAGTGGTTCCTGAAGTGGCCAGATGGAAAGATAGATCATCTGCTAGCCGTATGGTCTTGGAGAGTTATTTTGAAACAAAGCCAATAAACCAATTTCCCTCCAAATTACGTGGAGACGCTTGTCTACATGCCTCTATGGTTCAGTCACCCAAATGTGCCTTTTCTCAGCAGCTCTTCATACTATGTCAGTGGTATCTACACATCTGGTCAAGGCAGGAGGCATGTTGAACGTGGAATCTGAACACCTAAGCAGTGTTAGGTGTTCAGGGGACACTGTGGGCCTGAATATCATAAAACCTCCTAGGTCAGTTTCCATTTTGAGGCCATAAGAGATCCTTAGTGACTACAGATGGACTCCATCTAGAAGATTCTTAGATCCTGAGAGTGATGGACAGAAAGATTACCTTCCAGCTGACTCATGAGTTTATTCTCTTGCCACCTAGAGATTTCCAGTGAATTGTACATCCAGATACTGACCCCTGCCTGCTCCTGGATGAGAGTCTTCTCCCCAGTGCAGGAAGTAAGAGTCTTTCCCTATAAAAAGCAAGTCAAGACTTACCCTTAGAAAGGAAAGTGGTGTCTGAGGGGATGAACCATAGTCCATGAGAGGTGGGAGATGTAGGTGAAAACCTGGAGTCTCACATGAGCCGTGGAGGTGTCAGCTCCCTAAACAGGATCAGGTCGGGGGAACCGACTTGTCGAATCTGGTGCCGTCTTGCAGTGATAAAGAATGCCTCCATTCTAGTCCAAGGAGGTGTTTCCTGGTGAGGCCCTTCAACACCTCTGTGTTCTGAGGTTCCTTGAGAAAATTTAGTTGTGGACCAGCAGAGGGCTGCTCTCCTACCGCCTTGGGCCCAGGGGCCTATGGCCCCTGCCGTGTGCCTTTGGTATGAATGTGTTGGGTAGGAGCAGTGAGACTGTGCAAAGTCATGAGTGGTGTGGAAGGGGGGGAGAAAATTGTGCAATCCTGCCCAGTTGGCCTCAGGCATTTAATCTGACTGGCCAGGGCTCTCATTTCTTCAGTAACCTGTGAGCTACGTTCTCTGGGGCAGTTGTTACCCTGGGCTGCCCTGGGGCAAAGCACCCGTCTCTAAGGACACAGATCATCCCTTCCTATTCCAGAGCAGCTCTTGTTACCTCACCATACGTTTGGAGAAATTGTGTTCCTTTTAGACCTTCAGGCTTCTTTACTGGCTAATCAATTGGCAAATATTTGTTGAGTGACTTCTGTGTACAAAGCAGTGTGTACATTGCTGTTGGGTAAATCACCCAGCAGGGAAATTGGCACCCCTAAAAAGCTATATTTGAAAAGGGTCAAAGGAGCATGGCTTAGCCATTTCTTGTTGCGGGAATTCAGAGAAGGGCAAAGTCACAGAGGCCTTTATCTAAACAGTTATTTATTACACACTTGCCTTCTGCCAGGCACTGTGCTACGGGCCTTTATAGGCCATTACCATTAATACAATCTTTGTGAGAAAACATCTGAGCAACAGATAGCCCTGTTTAGAACAAAACAAAACAGTTAAGTAACTTGCCCAAGATTACAAAGATGCTGGAGGAGGTTCTTTATTTTTTTTTAATGTATTTATTTTTAATTGAAGGATAATTGCTTTACAATATTGTGTTGGTTTCTGCCGTACATCAGGATGAATCAGCCATAGGTATATATATGTATGCATATGTCCCCTCCCTCTTGAACCTCTCCCTCCCACTTCCCGCTTCATCCCACCCATCTGTGTTGTCACAGAGCCCCAGCTTGAGTTTCCTGAGTCATATAGCAAATTCCCCCTGGCTATCTGTTTTCCATATGGTCATATGTATGTTTCCGTGCTGTTCTCCATTAGTCCCAGCCTCTCCTCCTCCCCCCCCCCCCCCACCTACCCAGCCCCGGGTCCGGGTCCGTAAGTCTGTTCTCTGTGTCTGTGTTGGAGGAGGTTCTTGCACCCAGCTCCCCCTGACTTTTCAGAGCCGGGCCAGGTGGTGAGGGGTGGGGGGAAGGAGGAAGGGTACCGCAGGTGAGGAGTGTGGAGATGAGATGTGTGAGATGTGGGGCTGAGTGGCAGTGAGCAGTGTTCGCTCCCCCTTTCTCTCCCAGGTGCGGCCCTTCCATCCTGCTGGTCCCCTTGCGCTCCTGGTACAGAGCCTGGCCCAGGGCAGCCAGCCTCACGGGATCCACCATGAAGCTGTGGGGAGCAGGCCTTCTGCTGCTGCCGTGGCTCCCCTTGACTCAGACCCGGGGTGTCAGCCAGGTGTGAGGGGTGGGGAAGGCATTTTGGCCATGTCATGGTGTCATGGCCCAGAAGCCGGCAACAAGGGGGAAGGGACGTGGTAAACAGCCTAGGTCTGGCTCCAGCTCCCTGAGTCAGGAGGACTCCCCGGAGACTCAGGTGGGATCTCGATCTGACCTCTCCACCTGACTGGCTCCTGTGGCTGAGGCAGTCCTGGCTTCTGCCTGAATAGAGGCCCAGGCTGCATCACCCTCCGAGGCCTCACAGCCAATCTCCTTGGCAGGAGTGGCTATCAGAACTGGAAAGAACTTGGGAGACCCTCTTCTCGGCCCTCTTTGACCTGTGAGGAGACATGAGGTGCTCGTGGTGCTTCAGCCAGTGACAGCTGTGAGCAGGCCTTGTGAGTGAGGGCAGGGACGCTGCCCATGACTCCAGAAGGGGTCCATCTCACCACAAGATGTTCCTCTCCCACCACCCCAAGGTCTACAGCTGTCCCCTGCCTACCCTAAACCTCCTCTCCCATCCCCTCCATTTGCTCACTTACTCTCTTGTCAATGGAGAGATTACTTTGCCAGGGCAGTAATTGTACAGGGAAGTTTTTTTCTCCCCCAGGAGGAGGGCTGGGCTGAGGCTGCTGATTATTCGGTGTTAGGCCTGCAGGTTGTGGTATTAAGTCACCCAACACCTTAGAAAGCCTCCCCCGCCCAGTTGTGTTCCTTTTTGACAGCAGGGCACTTCCCTTCAATGTGGCTTAGCTTTACCAGCGGGGCACCCAGATAAGGTCCTCTGTATTCCTTGTGCTGTTACAAGAATGATGAATCCTCAGACCTGCGGTGACTAGTGTCAAACCAGATCTGTGTAGGTCGTTACGGCTCATTAAGGTATTGACATTGATATTCCTGAGAAACATTCCTCAGCCTGGACTCTCCCAGCACCTGACTGGCCTCAGCCTCTCTCTCCCCATCGGGCTGGGGCTGGTAAGAAGAGGCACGGGGTTTCCATTTCCTGGAGGTACAGGGTATCAAGGCATAAAGAGAAGAGCCGCAGACTTCCAGGAGCCAGGAGCTGAGAATTCCCAGATATCACCACCGCCCCCCCACCACCACCTCAGCCTTCCCCATTACTAACATCCTCCGCACCCTGACCCTCTGAGCTTTCTGGCTGAACAGAGCAGCTCTCTGTTGTGTCCCAGGCCCTCTCGAGACCAGCAGAGAGGCTCAAATCCTGGGTTCAGATCCCGTATTCACCACTGATTAGTTGTGTGCCTTGGGCACAGTTACCTGATCTCTATTTTACAGTCTAAGAAAGCAGTCTAGAGCTAAATACCTTCTTACTTTTTCATAGAGGAGTTGTGTACATTAAACTACATAAATAAGGCATACAGTAACCTAACATGCCTGATATCATCATCTGAGTCTGTGATATTGACCAACCCTTGTGTGTTGCAGAGAGTGGTATGTAGCTACAAGAGGAAACTGTTTTAACCATTCTCTCTCTTATGGGGAAGGTTGTGATCAGAAGTGAAGTGAAATTCACTCAGTCGTGTCTGACACTTCGTGATCCTATGGACCATACAGTCCATGGAATCCTCCAGGCCAGAATACTGGAGTGGGTAGCCTTTCCCTTCTCCAGAGGATCTTTCCAACCCAGGGATCGAACCCAGGTCTCCCACATTGCAGGCAGATTCTTTACCTGCTGAGCCACCAGGGAAGCCCTTTGTGATCAGAGCAAACAGCAAAAATACAAAGGGAGCGTCCTGACCCTGGTGAGGTAGAGGGACAAAAGTGGGTTTTTGGGTCTTGTAGTCCTCGGGCCCCTTGGAGGCCTCTTGGTCCCTGTCCTCATTTGGAGAGCAAGGGGAAATGGTGCCCAAGGCGGTGGTAGGGTGAAAGAATCTGGACCGTGCCATGGGCAGTCACAGAACACTAGCTTTGAGTCCTCCCCACTCAGCCCCCCGCCTGTCCCTTGAGAGCCTCATTCGAGCAGCAAGCAACAACCTGGCCTGAGGGAGAGCGGCCTGTACTCTCTGAGAGGAGAGGAGCAGCTGAGGCCTGCTGTCCTTGGTTACCCTGCCAGGTGGCCCTGTGAGACCCCTGGCCAAGGGCCCTCACTGGTGGAAGGACTCAAAATTGCCTCTCTTCTGCCTTTAGGTCTAATTGACTTAACGACTCTCTTGAGAACAGCTGTATCTTTCCTGGGGGTCTCCCCGAACTAAATGACCAGAGCCCTGGATAACAGAGCTGAAGAAGCTGAGCCTGGAATGTGCTAGATGACTCTCCGGGGTGACCTGTGCTTCTTACACTTTGCCGGGCCTCCCTTGGGCAGGAGAGGTGCCATAGAAAGGAGCTCTAGGGTGCTCTGTCTGTGATCCAGGGCACGATGCCATCCCTGGGCAGTTTGCTTCTCCTGCTTCTGCAGGTGATGGGCATTAACCTCACTCCTTACCTGAACCTGAGGATAGAATGCGGCTGGGAGATGTTCCAGCCCTGGAGTATTCCTTGTGTGCTAAGTTGCTCAGTCATGTCCAACTTTTTTCAACCCCACGGACTGTAGCCTGCCAGGCTCCTCTGTCCATGGTATTCTCCAGGCAAGAATACTGGAGTGGGTTGCTCTCCCCTCCTCCAGGGGATCTTCCCCACCCAGGGATCAAACTCGAGTCCTGCCTTGGCAGGTGGATTCTTTGAAGCAGCCCTTGGACTAGGGTCAGTTGTGTAATTCAGTTTATAGTCACTGAGCACCTATTGCATGCAGGGTAATGGGGAAGCTCGGCAAGGAGGATGCAAGGATGGACAGGCTGCGGGATGGACAGGCTTGGAACTGTGTAATGGAAACGAGGACAGGGTCCTGAGCCTTGGGCTTGGAAGATGACTCTTTCTAGGGGAAAATCCTGTTCCAACTGAGTTGTACCTGACAACTGGAAGTTTGTTGGAAGGGTAAAGGTGGCCATGGAGTAGCCTGGGTGAGCATTGTGCTTTTAAGAAAGAAGAAAACCCTTAGAGTTCCTGGGGTATGATTTGGGGAAGTGGTAAGGGGATGCTGGGTGGGGAGGGACCAGACCAAAAAAGGCCTTATGCCTATAGGTTTTCTTCTAGAGGCAATGGGAGCCACCAAAGAATATTAATAGAGAGTGACATAGATCTGCAGATAGGAAAGATCACTGGAGGCCAGCTAAGCCGGTGATAGAGGATAATAGAACTGTGGCCAGGAGGGAAATGAGACATTTCATCTGGACAGAAACCCTAGCTCTCTGGGAGGGTGGTTAGAGGTGAGGTTAGAGATGAACCCAGGAGCTGGAAAAGGAGACTAGATGAGCTAGTGGGCAGGAAGAGACTTCTGAGGGAGGGTGGACAGGAAATGGAAGGAAGCTGATTGGGATCAGCGGTTCTGTGTGGCTGGACTGCCTGACTCTGTCCTTCCCACGTGGTGCCCACCTTGGGGGCGGGGGCAGGGAGAGCAGAGTGGCAGGGAAGGCAGGAGGGCTGCTGTCCCGAGCCTAGCATGGAGCAGACCCTGATCACTGACCACAGCCCCATTTGTGGAGGCCGCCCTGCCAGCTAGATGTAAGACCAAAGGACACAGGCCATTTGGGCTGGCAGGTGTTTGTAGCTCAAAATGCTGCCCTCCTGTGCCAGGGGAGCCAGGAGCTCCCTAAATGGGGTTTGATGAGATTGGGGACATTGGGGAAATGGCATCACAGGCTGGGGCTCACCTGTCTCTGCAGAACACTTCCATTCATGCCCCACTCCCCCATCCTCACCCCTCCCTCCTGCCAGGATTCGGTGCCAAGAGGAGACTGCCAGCCAGAAAGCAGAGGGGGAGAGGGATGGGGAGGAAGTGGGCATTGCCTCTGGCTTGCCTCACAGTCCCAGGCCCCCTCCCTTGTGTGACCCCTCGAAGGACCAGCTTGGCTGCCCTGAACCTTCAGAGCCTTTCCTTTGAGGGCTGGGTCAGGGTATGCTGTGGTATCCTGGCTCTTGTCATGGAAGTGAGGGTGACCCTTCTCCTCTGGGCATAAAAAGTTCTTGTGAGATCCGATGGTTTTTCAGATGTCATAAGGGACGGTTCTGGGGTGAGGTAAGAGGTTCTGGGTTTTGGGGATATTATTTGGTTAGTCTTCTGTCATTAGTGGATTCTGGTGGGCTGCCTGTGTCAACCCCCATCCCACCCCACCCCATCCTGTGCTCCAGATGGGAGGTGAAGGGCCCTGTGGTGAAGATGTGGGCTCCCTGAATCCCCGGGCAGGCTTGCTCCTTCCCTCACATGCCCAGAAATGCCCATGCTGCGGGGTGCTGTGGGAATCAGCCCAGACCCCCTGCCCACACGCCCATGCTGGCCCCTGCCTGCCTCCCAGCAGCACTGCCTCTGCAGCCCACCTGGTCTGTGTACACTCCCTCACAGCCTACCCTCTCACTGCTCCTCGCCTGCTCACCCCGTTCCCTGGCAACTTGGTGACTGTCAAGGCTCCACTTGACTCCCACCTTTCCTACTGGGCTCCTGCACGGTCCTCAGGGCTGGTCTCCCCTGTGGCCACATTCCTCCAGGGCCCTGTGCCACTCAGCATGGCACCACCCTTCCATTGCCACCTCGGTCTGTGCAGCTTCATGTGCTTGTCTTCCCGCCTGGCAGGAGCAGCCTGACCATAACGTGGCACTTTGGTGGGTACTCCCGGGGCACCTGACCTGGAGTGGGAGCTCACGAGGCCTGCCTGGTTGATGAGTTTGTTTTCTGTTTCCCAGATCCTGGGCTGTGGCCCAGATCGGTGCCATTGTTCTCTCTGCCAGTAAGTTCCAGCAGAGGGAGACTCATGGCCTGGGGCCTGACGAAGGAGCAGGGTGCCCAAGCAACTGGCCTGGGGAGCTGCTTGACTCCTTCCAGACCTGGCCTCAGGGCTTCTTTCCCAATGGCTCTAGATCCCAGGTGTCTGCGCCTGCCTCCTCTAGACTGCTGCCTTCATCTCTGGTTGGGGAGCCGGTCCTCACTGCCCTGTGTCCCACCCACCCAAATGGGGCTGACAGCCAGCACCTTTGGCCACAGAAGACTTCACCGAGGGTCCACTGGGGAATTCAGAACTCCGGAGGCATGCCCTTCACCTTTCTGGAGCTGACCCTCTCTAGAGACAGCAGGGTCTGAGGCAACATCTCAAGGCTTTTCCCCAGGAGGGCCAGGCTGGTCTCCCTTCAGCCTCCCTTCAGCCCCTGTGTCCCTCCCTGACTCCTGAATAATGGAGAAACACAGATTGCCATCCTGAGTAGGCTGCTGGTGCTAGGTAACTGTGCCCTAAGCACAGGCTGAATGCAGAAGAACCCAACTATCTCAGAGGCTCTGTTTTGAAAAATGGGTGCCCATTCTCTTGAGAGCTTCTGGGACAGGTGCCGTGGGCATTGGTGGGGGTTGGGGTGTACTTACCCCAGGTTTTTTTTTTTTTTTTTTTTGTCATTTCAGATTGGAGGCCGGCGCTGAATCTCGCTGCCCTGGACTGTGCTGAGGAGACCAACAGTGCAGTTTGCAGAGACTTCAACATCCCTGGCTTCCCGACCGTGAGGGTGTGTGACCAGGAGGGGCGATGCGGGCCTGGGTGGGCAGTGTCGTTGGAGCACTTTGCTGGCTGCCCCGTGCTTCCCTGGTATCTGCCCGGCTGAGCTCCGTGGGGGTCCTCCCAGGCTTCTGGGCCTGACCTGCTTAGATCCCAGCCCCTGGAGACCTGTGCTTTGATGAGATACCTTCTCTAGAGGCAGAAAGGCATATGAACTGGGAGGCAGAAAAGAAAGAGGCTCACTTGGTATGTGACCTTCTCCCCTTTATAAAAATGGAGAAGGGGCTGTGTGTCGTCGTGTTGGGACCCATGGATTTTCGCTGTGAAAAGTCATCATCCCCTAGGTCGTGAGAGCTCCCAGGAGTCTTTCCAATCAGCTCCTCCCCCCGCCCCACCGACCTCTCAGCCTTAGAGGGCTGATCTCACCCATGTAAAACCAGGGTTTAGGCTCTGACACACCTGGGGGCAGGATCAGACTCAGGGGACCTCATGTTCTCCCCGAAAAGGACCCCAGAGACACTGGCAGGCCTCATCCTTCTCAGGCCAGTGCCTTGAACCTGAGTGGCTCAGAAGTGACCTGTCTGGAGAGCCTTAACCCCGTGCCTCAGGCTGCAGGGATGCCCATCACGGGAGTCGTCACACCCAACACATGACGCCCGTCACCCGACTCTGGCTGCAGGCAGCATGAGTGCTCTGATGAGACCTTGCCTGCCCACCTTGGGGGATCAACTGCTTAGTTAGCATCTGGATGCCTACCAAGGCTCTCACGTCGGAGGCCCTGGGAAGCCCAGAGCAGCACCTCCTCAGGGCTCAGGTCTGGCTGTAATCCAATTAGTTCTCCTCCAAATGAAAGAATCCACATCCCCATCTCTCTCTCCAGCCATAGATAATTAGCCTGCTCCCCCAAGAATGGCATCTAGAAAAGCAGTTTCCTCTGCTTCCACTAGGATTAAGCAGGAAATGCCTTTGAAGACTGAAAAGTCAAGCACTGTCCCCAGAACAAGAGAACTCTGAGTTCAGGGGCTTCAATTGCCAGGTGGAACTGTGACCCATATCTGAGCCTGAAGACACGCGGAGAATTCCCCTGGAGAGCAAGACCCTGGGCTCCTCCAGCCATATCCAGTTCTGAGTCCACATGCGCCTCCAGCCATTTCCAGCTCTGAGTCCATGAGACGGTCCTGTTCTCATGGCCAGTGACCTCCTGCTGGGTTCCGGGTTTCCGTGGCCCAAGAGCTCCCTCCGGCACTCCTGTTTACCACTTAGGGTGAGGGCCCAAGCCCCTGTTCCGCTGGCCTGGGAGGTGTCCTGAGCCAGCAGCTTCTGCCGTTATCACTTAGAGGCGGCAGCAGAGACACTGTCTATCAGCCATCTCTTTTACGTTAAGGGCTCCCATGATGGGGCCACTGCCCTTCGCCAGCCCCAAGATATGTAACTTGAAATATTCGAAATTGTTCTCCAGGGGCAGCATGGAGCCTTCTGTTCTTTCTGCTGAGTCATGGAGAGCAACCTCTCATGGGATGCTGAGGGAAAGAGCAGGAGTCCCTGTTCACAGGCCGGAGTTTCAGTCCCATTGAGGGCTCTGCACAGGGGTCCAGCCACTGCCCAACCCCTGGGAAGAGGGTTGGTGATGGGCCTGTGGCCAGGTCGGGACCTTCTCAGGGGGAGTTCCGTAGTGCCTGGCACCTGGGACATTCTGTTTCTGTCTGGGAGAGGCTGGGGCTCAGTGGGTGTGAAGGAGGAAGCCCAGCTACGCCAGGAGATCCAGAGCTGCTCGGCGCCTACCCATCACGCATCACATGCAGCCCGGGAGCCTCAAGTGATTCATCATCTCCCCAGCTGCCCAGCTGGCTGTGGGAGGGGCGCTGGGAGGGCCCCTGAGCTGGGCTCCCTGACCTCTCCCTGCCTCCACATGGGCAGCGCCAGGCTGGGCCAGGCGGGGCAGGGCTGGGAGTCACCTGTCCATTTCTTCAGAGCTCCAGAGACCAGTGTGGTGACCTCTCAGCCTCTCCCAGGCAGCCCACAGTTCAGCTCCGGCAGGGAGAGGCACTCCGTGCCCTGTCCTCAGGGCTCTGGGCCAGGGCGCGTGTAGTTCTAGCTACTGGTGCATCTCCGCTCTAAGGCCCTAAGCAATGGCTTTCAAATCTTGGTACTGTGGTCAGCAATATTTACAAGGAGATCCAGAAGTCGGTTTGGATCCATTATCCCTGAAAGCAGTTGTTTCATAAAACAATATTCTTAGTAAATGCAGTACACACTGATATTTTCTAGTCTATTAATTTAAAAAAAAATACTGGCTGTAATTCACTAAGTTGATTTTCAGCTTACTGCTAGATTGCTTCTAGTGTTTGGGAAACACTACTCAGATTCCAAATCTCCAGAAATTCTGGCCTACTGAGAGCCCAATGTGTCTGTGAGCAGTGTGGCTGGACTCCCTGGAAAACAATGCAGAGCCTAGAGGTGGCCCTGGCTGCCAGCTGGCCAAAGAGACAGCCCTGGTCCCCTGGGGACTGGAGCCTGCCTTCGCCCCCACCCATGAAGGCTGAAAGCTCTAAGATGATGAGCAGGCCTAAGAGAGAGCGTTGCTTGTGTAAAGGGGACAGGCCCACACAGTAGTCTGGCCACCCCCAGTGACATGTGTCATTGTCCCTTTCCTCTGCTTCCTGCCCCTTGTCACCCTGAGCAAACAGCTTCCACCAGCCCATCCTGTTTAGCAAACAGCTGGCCCTGCAGGGCAGACCAGTGCGTCAGGGCTCCATCAGACTGGAGCTTATGCCCAGCTGAAAGAGAACAGAGGTGAGGGAGGGAGAGGGTAGCTGGAAGCAGGTTCTGGCTTGTGCTTGGGGACCTAGAGGCTGGAACCTGGGGTCAGGGAGGCTTTCCATGAGTCACAGGAGTGCCCCTCAGTGGGTAATGGAACAGTGTAGCCAAGGGCCTGGCTGGGATCAAGATTACAGGAAGCAGCAGCCTTGCGTGGGAGCAGACAGAAGTCTGCCCTTTGCAAGATTCTGAGGAGATAATTGACGCGAGTTCAGACCCTGGCTCCCCTGCGTACTGCTGACTGTGACTTGGAAATTTGCTTAACAATGCCCTAGCTGCCGGCCTCAGTTTCCTCGTCTGAAAAATAGGATGATAATATCTCCCCAATAGATCATTGCTACGTGTGAAATGAGGTCTTACGCGTGAGAGTGCCAAGGCACTGTGGTGTTCCCCAGAGTTCTATGAATCTTAGTGGTCTTCCTTCCGGTTGCCCATGGGCTTGTGGTAGCCCCTCTGTGTTGCTGCATTTGAGGCAGTCCGTCTGTCAGCAGCTGTGGAGTGAATGTTTTCTGCGGATACATCGGATACATCGCAGAGAGGCCAGACCCGTAAACCACAGCGAGAAAGATAAGCGAGGCCGTCCAGACAGGAGAGTGCTGTCTGCAGGGCACTGGAGTGCCCAGCTAGTTGCCAGGCAGGGAGTGATGTGTCTGTGGTTAATGCTGGGGGAGTTTGTCTGGGCTCACTGAACTCTCCCTCTCACATCAGAGAGGCCTTTTTGTGGGAGGGGGAGCACCCAGAGGAGGGGGACTTCCGCACGGATCGGGTTTGGGTGGGAGGGAGGAGGAGCGTAGGCAGGGGAGGATGTGAGGGCAGAGGCTGTGGGCAGAGCCATGTGGCAAGTTGAGAAGGCTAATCTAGCTGGAGCAGAGACTCCTATGGGGGCTGAGGCAGGGCCCCCAGAAGGAGGGAGCCCAGAGATGGCCCATCCTGGAATTCAAGGCTGGGAGTAGGGGGTACAGTCTGGGCTGGATTTTATGTGTCTCTCATTAGATGGTGAGATGTCAGGGAGAGGGAGCACAGGGTTCAGAAAGATGTCCCCAGCCTCTCTGGAAAAGGAGATGGGTCCCCTCTGGGCAGTCACTCACCCTCCCCCAGGCATCTCCTCCACGGACAGTCCACAGGGTCAGAACTGTTAAGCTTGTGCATATCTTACAGGCTCACTGTAAGATATTTGGAGGTCATTTTCCTTAAAACTTGTTTCAAAGGCTTGAACTCAATGCCACTGATGGTTGCCACTGGCAAATGTGCTTCCTGCTTAGCCTTATTTGCCCCCTGGGAAGGCAGCTGCTCCTGGACAGGTTGGCAAAGACCTGCCCAAGGCCTTACGGTCACCTGCCTTTGGGGAGATCCCCATGGTTGGGGAGGGCAGAAGCTCCTGGGTAAAGTGTTGAGAGGAAAGGAACTGGGTGCTGACTGCTCCTGGAGGAAAGAAAACTCACTGCTGACATCTTAATGGCCTGTTTCCAAGGAAGGTGGTGGTTCCCCTTGGGTATGGCACACGCCTCCAATAGCTGACTTAATAAGGATGCATATTAATAAGAGGACAGAAATGTGCCCTGACTCGATTTTAATGTGATTTTTACATGAGCTTCCAAGCTGATCAAAGGGCAGAGGTTCTCTATTCAACTGACCAAATGTCCTTTGAGTGTTTCCATGTCCTTGACACTGTGCCAGGCACTGTGGGTCTTGCAGAGGTGAAGAAGGTGTCGTCTTGCCCTCCCAGTTGGGAGACGGATGGGTGGAAAGTTCAGGTTCAAGTTCATCATAGCTGAAATGTAGGAATGGGGGACAGTGGGAAGTGAGTGTGGGTGGGGGCAGATCCTGGAAGGCCTGGAATGCTGTGAGTTCAGACTTTATTACTTGGCAGTAGGGCATGATGGAAGGGCTTTTTAGGAGGAGTGACTTGATCAGACCAGAACTGTCCTTTAGAAATCCATGCAAAGTGGCAATGAGGGTGATGGCTGGAGAATGAAAAGATGGAGCATATTACTGTTTCTAAGGTGTGAGTCCGGGGCACAGGTAGAGACAGTTGTAGTGGTCCCAGAAATAGGTGGTAGGCCTTCCTCTAGACAAGGCATCTGGTCTCAAGGACTGCAGAAGAGGTATCACAAAGATCAGGTTCACAGAACACAGGACTTGGGGGAGAGGGAGATGCTGGGCTGGGTGGCAGGGAGGAGCTAGGTGAGATAAGGAACCTGGGTGGAGAAACAGGTTGGGGGAGGGGTGACTCAGTCTCCAAGAGTGTGTGTGTATTGGGGGAGGGGTGCCGTGACATCTGGAAGAAACAGAAGTTGAGGCAGGGTTCAGGTCACAAAGCATTTGGACAAAGTAGATGACGTCAGCCAGGGAGACAAATAATGGGCTTGTCTGTCCAGTTACCCATTTATTCACTCATTCATTCAAAAGCAGAGATTGAGCCCCTTGTTTCTGACAGTGCCTCCCTGGGCTCTTTAAACAGAAGAGTGCCATGATCTGATGCGTGGCGGGAGGAGAAACTGGGGCAGGAGATGGCAAGGGGAGGAGCCCAGGGAAAGGCTGAGTCAAGGGCAAGGGGAAGGCTGTGAAGGTGACCACGAAGGCCTGGGTGGTGTCAGGCAAACCAAGGGAGGGTGACGACATAAGGCAGAGAGGAGAGTGTTGGGAAGATGTGGCCCGAAAAACCCTGGCCGAGGGAAGGAGAAGCAGGCAGTGGTGGTGTCAGATACTGCAGAGAGAGTAGGAAGGGCTGGAAGGTCACTGGGTGGCCAAAGAGGTCATCCAAGCTTTCCTGGAGCCCTCAAAGCTGAGTTGTGGGGGCCCGAGCCACGGCCGACTTCATGGGAAGGAAGAGAAGAGAAATTGTTTTGAGAAATTCGGCAGTGCAAGAAAATGGGACATGCCAAAACTGGAGAAGCCTCTATTCCCATCCTTCATCCCTTCCTGTCCCCCCTTTTTTTTTTTTTAACTTTAGGAGGATTGAGTCTGTTTGTAGGCTTAGAGAAGGAGCTGGTAGACTAAGGGAAAGATGAAAGAGAGAATGACCAATAGGAAAAAGTTCCTGTAGAGTGTGAGGTGTGGGAAACAGCACTCTGGTGGTGACATTGTTTGTAAGGTGGCTGGGACAGAAGGGATGACTGTGTGCGGGGAGCTCTTGGAGTTCCCGCAAGCCCCTAACTCAGGCCCCATCTGACTTCCCGCTGCCCATGGCTGCGGCCTTCAGAAGGGTCAGCTCGGGTCTGGGAGGCTCCCGTTCGATGGAGGTCACGCCAGCCCCCTTTTCATAAGGCCCCTGCTCAGATCTTGGAGACCTGATGGTTGAAGAAGGAGAGTCCCCACACTACTCTTCAGTAATGGGCAGTAGCAGGTACTGCCATGGAAAAGCCACACGGCTTAAGGCGTCATGGCGTCAGTCATGTCTTTACGCCTGTGGAAGCGAGTTGAAGTCTGTCCTGTCTGTCCAAGGACCCCATCACTGTGAGCAACGGCAGCTGTAGAAGCCGACCTCTGGGATATTATTTGTGAGCAAACCACACCCCCAGTAGGTGCATCTTTTATTTTGTTTCTGAGAAACAAAATCAGCCTACTGCATGCCCTCTCTACTTCATCTCATGTCATAAGCCTGGAAAAGTGTGGTCGTTTTTCAAATATAAGGATGGCGTATAGTTTTCTTAATTCAAAGTATATTCAGGATCTACAAAGAACACTATTAGGAATACAAGTGGCGTGTATCAGTGAATGATTTTCACCCAGAATAGAAGTTTATATTAATGCTCTAAGTAGAAAAAAGGGTAAAACAGGGCCCAGGTGCGGTCCGCAGGAGCAGACGGCAGGTGGGGGAGAGGTGCGTGACTTCTCCACACCTTTGTTGTTCATGGAGGAGAGGCGGGCAGGTGGCCTCCACGTTTTAGTTTTCTACCCACAAATGGCTAGAACAGACTGGTCTAGCTGATCGGTGTTTCCTAGTATTTAAAAGGAACAAGGCAAGGGGATGATGACGTTAAGATGTGTTGATTTCTTGCTGTATGTACCAGGTACTGTGCTAAGCCCTTTAGTTGTCATTGAATTGTCACAGTTCTCCAAGGTCAACAGTGTCATCCTCATCTTAAAGATGGGAAGGTCCGGAGAGGTGAACAGACGGCCCAAGGTCACACAGCAAGAGTGTGGCAGAGACAGGCCTTGAACCCGGCCTGGGAGACCCGAGGGCCTGCACTCAGCCACCAGCTTGGGTAAGGCCGAACGGCCTTGCTGTTGGAGACGGATGGCCGCAAGTAGCCCCGAGGCGAGGGCCTCAGGCGGAGACCTCTCCTCAGCCTGCAGGCTCTCTCTCCGACAGTTAAGTAGCCACCTGTCAGGACAACCGAACTCCGTTGCCCCCTGAGCCCAGGCCAGATTTCTGGCTGCTCTCTTGACACTTAGACGGGAGCCTGGGTTCTGAGATGCCGTCCTCTGTCCTCTCTCCCAGGGAGGTGACAGGCTGGCCCTGGGTGTCATGTGAACGGGGAGACAGTTAGCCTGGCCCATGTATAACAGAGCTTGTTTCCTCAGGGGCTCAAGCCTATCCTTCAGTAGGACCAAATTGGAGATGCTTCCCTTCTGGAGTGTCTGCCGAGCCAGGCCAAGAGTCCTTGGGGGCCAGAGACACCAGCCTCCCTGCCCCTTTTCCAAGATAAGGAGCCAGGACAGATGGCCTCCGAGGGCCGCTGACATTTTCCAGGATCGGGGTGGGGGTATGAAGTGACTTCACTATTGTTTTTCAGATGGGCCTGAATCACTTAGTCGCAGAGGAACTGTTTTCTAATCCTACATGCTGGGTCCCCGGGCTTTGTAGAAACAGGCCAGCTCCAGTCAAGCGTGTGAGCCGCCAGCTTCCCCGGGTGCTCCAGGGCCCTGGGGGGCAGGGTCAGGCGCAGGACACTGGGGAGAGGAGCCCGGGTCCTCTCCAAGAGCAAACACCTCCTCCTCTCATTTTACAGACCAAGAAACTGAGGCTCCCAAAAGTTAAGTCATTTCCCCACAGCTGCCCAGTTGAGTAAACAGCTGGGCCTCAAACGCACACCCGGGTGTCACACTCGGAGCTCCACTGACTCCTGCCTGTGTTTGCTTCCAGTTCTTTAAGGCCTTCTCCCAGACCGGCTCGGGAACCACGCTGTCAGGTGGGTGTTCCGGCTCTCGGGGTCCCGTTGGCGCTGTCCGCCTCTTCTCCCTCCTTCACCCGGGCTTCTACTGCCGGGAGAGAGAACTCAGCAAGCTCTACAGGGGGAGGAGGGCCTTAGTGAAAGCCAGAGGGGTGTCCTCCTGAACATGCCCTCCCCAGCCAGCCTGAAGATGCCTCCGGGAAAATGAGGCTGAAGAAGCCCTTCCGTTTGGGCCCATCCTGGGAAGCCGGGTCAGGTGTTCCCAGGATAGCCCTTGGGTCAAAGTGGGATGGGCACCCAGAGGGGTAGCCAGACAACGTGCGGAGGGCTCCTGGGGAGCTCTCTCTTGCCCTGAGGGATGATGGATCCCTCTGCCATGCTTAGAGCTGGGGGGTGACCCCTGCCTGCCTCGTGGAGGAGGACTGACGCATGCTTCGTCTCGCTCAGAACTGGCTCGTGCACTGGGCCTTTTCCTCGGTGAGGGAAGCTGACCAGGGCGCTGGGGTTTGCACCCTTCTCCCCATGCGCCCCCCTCACTCCCCTGCCCCGTCGTCATTTACAGTGGCCGGAGCTGATGTGCAGACGCTGCGGGAGAGGCTCATCGATGCTCTGGAGTCCCACAGTGACACGTGGCCCCCGGCCTGTCCCCCACTGGAGCCCGCCAGGTAGTTGGGACTGGGGTGGGCCCGGGATGTGGTGGCAGGATGGAAGGCCTGGCAGTGAGAGGGTGGTGGGGATAGCAGGGCTGGGCAGCGGCTTGGGTCCTCCTCTTGCCCACATTGTGGACACCTGTGCGATGGGCTGGAGCCCGAGGCCACCGGGAGCAGCTGGCGGAGGGCTTCCCGTTGCTGGAGAAACCCTGACTTCCTGGGGCTGACGGGCGTGAGAGGGCCCACCCCACTGGGTGGGAAGGAAAGGATGGGCCAGGGTTCTCCGGGTCATACCTGCTCTGCTTCTCACAACCTGTGCTCGGGAACCTCTGAGCAAGGAGACAGGATGTCACTCAGTCTGACACAGGAAGAGTCTCTGAGAGGGTGGGTGTGGGGAAGAAAAAGGGAGACGAGATGCTGTTTAGAGGAAATGGGTCGGGGACCTGAGAAGCACAAAGCCCTGTCAGATGAAGGTGCTCCTTTCTTGAGCCGTGGCTGCGCCCCGGGGAGGGGGAGCTGACTGTGCACCCCCCCCACCCCACCCCCGTGCTGCAGAGCATCCAGTGGCTGGGGTTCAGGCAGCCTCCCAGGATTGCCTCTGTTCTAAAAAATTAGGATAATGGTGCACAGTGCCTGGCCCTAACTCCCCCATGAGGAAGACAGGGAGATTGAAAACATGAGGTCCTGCCCTTCTGGATGAGAACTCCAGATAGGAGACAGCCCACCTGAGGGGCCAAAAAGGAACAGATGCAAGTACCAGCCAGGACTGCTGGAGGTGCCCAGCTGCGGGACATAGTGAAGGTTCCAGGGGCTGAGAAGTCCTCGGGAGGCAGACACTGGAGCTTAGGGCACCCTGAGTATGTGTGCTGGTATCTTGAAAGCTGAGGCCCTGCTGAGAGATTGTTTCCAAGTATCATTGGGTGTTGAATCCAAATCACAATGATTCTTTTATCCTCTTTTCCAATTCTTCATCCTCCCAGAGAGCCTCCCAGAGACCCTGGACTGAATATCTAGTCTTGGCACAGTTTGGGGGTTCCATAAGCAGACCCCATCCCTGCAGGAAACACCCAGGCCAGCCTGTACCCCGCTCCTCACTTCTGACATTTCTCAATGACCGTTTCTCTTTGTCTCTCTTTCTCATACCCATACTTCCCTCATGGTGCCTTTTCGGCCCAGAGGGATCTCAAGAGCAAGCAACTGGGTAAACCTGCCAGCCTCTCTCAAAGTGATCCTTCTAAAGAGCTTTAGGGAAGAGGCAGAGACGTGTGATGGAAGGTGGACTGCCTTCTCCAGAAGTGTGAGAGGGAATAGACTGGGTGGGGGCGGGCTGCGTGGACAGCAGCCTGCAGGGCCAGCTCTTCTGCCAGCCTGGGGGACGCCTGCTACCACCTCAGCGGCTGTCAGTATCCATCCACCCACAGGGGTACACTCTGGCCCCCACCTCTCTGGCATGTCATTTTTATCATCACTGGGCTGGAATCCATTGGCCCCAAGTTGCACCTTCAGTTTGGAGATAATCAGCTGTTGTGTCATTGGATCCAGAGAAGGGAAACAGATCATCAGTTTGAGGATAAAAGTAGAGGCCACTGTATCCTGTTATGTGTCTGATGAAGTTCTGCTTTTTAATTGAAATGAGGACACAGATCATTTTTGTATTATGTAATTGTTTTCTGTTGATACTCTGCGTTTTTAAAACAATGTGTGTCTTAATTCTTTGATTTTTGGAGGAATAATAAAATTTGACTTATTAATTTCCACCTTTGTCCTGGGACCCTAGTTTCCTTATCTTAAAATGAGGAGGTTAAAAATCTTAAGATTGGATGACTTCTAAGATCTCCTGCACCCAGGACTTTCTGATTTTTTAATTCCTCTTTTATGCCTGCTACAGGAGAGGAAAAAGCAAATCTCCCAGTTGGTAGTGACTTGGCACAGACCAAAACTTGTGTCTGATAGCTAATAAACACCAGTCTCTTAGGGGACCAATAAAAACTTCAGTTCTAAGTCTGGGCCGTACCATGGGCCACAGAAATAACTGGTCTCAAAGCATGCCTCCCCAGGTCTTCTCCCTAGACTGCCCATACTCACTCCTGACTCTGATAAAACAACCCAAATACCTTGGTGAAATGAACCAGCCATTAGCTTAGGTTTAGGTAACGGAGAGACAATCTTTTGAGAATCAAGGTTTGGTTTAGTCCTGCTGGAAGGCTGGTATCGAGACTTCCGCGAAGCCTTGTGGCAAACAGCAGGAGATGTGTGTGGCTGTCCCCACAGTACTGTGCCTGCCAAGAGGCTGTCACCAGCAGTTTTGCTTTATTCTCACCACAGAAAGAGTGACTGCCAGTGGTGTCTCTTGCAGGCTGGAGGAGATTACCGGATTCTTTGCAAGAAACAATGAAGAGTACCTGGCCCTGATCTTTGAAAAGGAAGGCTCCTACCTGGGTAGAGAGGTGAGCTGCCTGCAGGGTTCCCGCATAGCGTGGATAGACACGGGGGGAGAGAGCCCAGTGACTTCAAGAGCAGGGCTGGTCCTGTGCGCTGCTTAGCCCAGCACTGGCCTGCCCCCTGCTGGCGGAAGCGGGGAAGTGTAGGAGCTGGACCTTTCCATTTAAAGCCTTTTTGTCTGTTTTGATCTTCCTCTTGGAAACTGAGGGCTTCCCAGATGGCTCAGTGGTAAAGAATCTGCCTGCCCATGCTGGAGATTCAGGAGACTTGAGTTCCATCTCTGGGTCCAGAAGATCCCCTGGAGGAGAAAGTGGCAACCCACTCCAGTATTTTTGCCTGAGAAATTCTATGGACTGAGGAGCCTGGAGGGCTACAGTCCAAGGGATCGCAAGGAGTTGGACACACATATGCATGAAAAATGAAAATGATAACACCTGCTGTTTATTAAGCTTTGCTAGATTGCTGACACACATAGTTGCTAATTTTTCTAATTAACAAAGATGATCAAATAACAGGCCGAAAATCACACAGCCAGTAAGTTGGTAGAGCAGGACTTCAAACCAGGTCTGTCTGTCCAAAGCTCATGTTATTCCTGCACTACCCCACCCCCAAAGAAGTGGCGTAACAAAGTGGGGGGAGGGAACCTCAGAGAGCATCTAGTCCCTCTTGAGGACCTGGGGTCCCTTCCCAGGTGAAGCAGATACCAAAATCAGGCTGGTTGGAATCTCCATTCCAACATTTATGATCAGTGGTCCTCAACCTTTTTGGCACCAGGGACTGGTTTTGTGGAAAACAATTTTTCCACAAACTGAAGGGAGGGGATATTTTCAGGACGATTCAAACACATTTCATTTATTGTGCACTTTATTTCCAATCTAATGCTACTGCTGATCTGGCGGGAGGCACCAGTCTGCAGCCTGGAGGGTGGGGACCTCTGACGTATGTGATATGGCTGTGATCATGTTCCTCAACTTTTCTGATCTCCTTTCCCCTGTCTTTGAAGTGGTGATAATCACCTTTTGTCAGAGAGTGGTTGGGAACAGCAAGTGAGACAGCATACGGGAAGAACCTGGATGAGCAGCTGGCAAAGAGTATGCACTTTAAAGATCCACGCCTAGCCTGACGTGTATACAACCCGACATGCTGTGGCTGCATCATGGCCTCCTCAGGCCCCTTGGCTTATTCCAGGTCCTGAGGTGGGACAGGCCAGTGCCCAGGAGATGTTCCAAGGCAGTGCTAGGAGATAAGGAGAGGGGGGGTGAAATTAAACACCACTGTTGGCTCTGGATGGTTTTCCTCCCGAAACTCCCCAGGCACAGTAGAGCACTCTGAGCTGTCTCCAGACCTCTCAGGCTTGAGACGGGAAGCATGGAGGTGGGAGGAGCAGGGAGCTTTGCTGAAGGATGCCTGGCCCTTCTGGGGTCCCCTTGCACATCTGGGGTCATGCCTGTAGAGATAACTGATGAATGTGCATTGGAATAGCTCTCCCCAGTATACCCCCTCCATCCCTCTAATAACCAGGGGCAGGGGTCCCGTGTTCATGCAGAGGCACTCAGGGATGGTTTGAGAGGCAGGAGGACACACTGGCCAAGAGCCCTGGCTCTGGAGGCAGATTGACTTGAGATTTATAGCCCAGCTCGGGCACTTGCCAGCTGTGTGATCTGATCACGTGATTTCACTGCCGAGCTTCAGCTCTTGCCTCTACTGTACAATAGGAGTTTGGCTTTTTAAACAGATACATACGTACTATTTACTAGTCATTATTAGAAGCATTTTTGTAAAATTAATCCATTCAGTCTTCTTAACAGCCCTTGGAGGGGGGTATTATTACAATTTTGCAAAGTAAGGAAATTGAGTCTGGGAGAGATTTAGTCTGATCGGGCCAGGATTTAAACCCAAGCAGCCATGGTATTCTGCGCCACCTGGCTTAGTCTCCTAGTAATTGTTCCTATTTCATAGTGAGTGTTATTTTTGAAGATTAAATGAAGCAATCTATATATAAAACATAATACATACTCAATAAATACTACCTAATGCTGTATTTCTCCTTCTTAGTCCTAGTGCTAAGTTCTTTCAGTTGTGTCCGACTCTTTGTGACCCTATGGACTGTAGATTTCTCCACCCATGAGATTCTCCAGGCATGAATACTGGAGTGGGTTGCCATTTCCTCCTCCAGGAGATCTTCCCGACCCAGGGATTGAACCTGTGTCTCTTATGTCTCCTGCATTGGCAGGCGGGTTCTTCTCCTTCTTAACTATTTCTAAAAATAAAATCATTGTGTCTTAAGTGCTTTTCTGATTTGGGACATAGAAAGTCTTACAAATATAAAAATGAAACCGCATTTTATTATGCCTTTTGCAATTCATTGGAAAGAAAACTACATTAAATCGGGACTGTCCTCAAAGATTCAAGATGTGTGGCCTGCACAGTTCCGAGGAAGCAGCGTTTGCACGCCTTGCTATGGGTTGGATGTGGTTGGTAGCTGTCATGCATCACGAAAGCCTACTCTTGGAAAGGCTTAGAGTCTGGCTGGAGCACAGCTGTCACCCAGGTGCATGCCCAGGGCTCCCTCTGCCCAGTGGCTGCCCTGCCCCGATGTCCCCCTGTCTCTGCAGGTGACGCTGGACCTGTCACAGCGCCAGGGCATAGCTGTGCGCAGGGTCCTGAACACGGAGCGTGACGTGGTGAACAAGTTTGGTGTCACCAGCTTCCCTTCTTGCTACCTGCTGTCTCGGAACGGCTCCTTCTCCCGGGTCCCCACGTAAGTGTCTCTCCACCCGGTCCCCGATTCTTCCCTGTGCTCCTCCTTCCTGCCTGGAGAGGCTGCCAGCCTTTCCCAGGGGCTGATGAGTTCTTTGTCTTGCAAGTCTCCTGAGGAGTCCCTGGGCAAGCAGGGAGCACCTCTGCAGGAGGAGCAGATATCTGCCTACGGCGGGGTGGGGTGGGGGTCTACAGCCTAAAGTCGGGGGCCCAAGACGCTGTGCGCACACACCCCCGCCCCCAGCTCAGCAGTCCAGGCCCAGGTCCCTGGCGCACTCGGCGCTCAGCCAGTGCCAGAGCTGCTGCACCAACCCCACCGCAGGCCTGGCCCCGTTCCCCACCCTCCTCTCTTCACAGACAGACTCCTTGGCAGGCTGCGGGCCTGGCAAGCACTCAGCTATGCCTGACCCTCTCTCCCTTTGGTTTTCTAATTGCAGAAAAGTTCATTAGGATCCAGACAATAGCCAGTTCCAAAATGCCGAGAGAAAACAATCAGGCCAGCCGCAGCCCTCTGTCAGGCTCCCGCTGCTGAATGGCCCGTTAAATGGCACCAGATGGTGCCTCGGTGCCCTCCCCGGGCAGATGATTGATGTCCGCCCGGCCCCGCAGGCAGGAGCCCGAGGGCCAGGGAGACCGAGGCCTGCCAGAGACGTCCAGTGGGCCGCTTCTCAGGGCCATTAGTGCCATCCCACTCCGGGGCCGAGCAGTGTGGCCCCTCGCCGTCCCGGTCATCTGGCAGCACGGGGCCAGGGCGCGTCAGAAGCAAGGCTGGGGAGGAGGCAGGATGGCAGTGGGGCTGGGGAAGGACAGGACGTGCCAGTCCTGGTGGGAGCAGAGGCATTATTTCCTCTCTTGGAGTTGGTGAAGGGGAAAATGGTTTGTGACGATGCTGCTTCCGAGCCATCTGCTCACTGATCGACATCGGGCTGGGACAGTGGAGTGGAAAGCAATGTTTCTTGATGCCAGCTCCCCCGGGGTGTCTCATCACACTGCTGGGCTTCACATTCCTCTCTCCAGTGGCCCTGACCAGGAGGCATCGCCCACCCTTTGAAGACTCCTCTTTATGAAGAGAGACAGGGAAATCAAAAGGATGGGAAGAGACTTGAGAATTTTAGTGGTTTGGGGGGTTGTGGCTGTGATTTGTTTTTCAAAATCAAATATCAAACTTCCGGTGACCTTGGGGCATGATGCCGCCTCTGGGACCTTGGGGCTAGCTCGTGCACTTCCTTGAGGCCACACACGCCACTTTGCATCTTTGCTCTCTGGGGAGCATCATCAGACCCACCGTCCAGTCTGCAGCCAGAAGTAGCACTCTCCCCAGAAGACCCACCGCTCCCGAAAGTGCCCTGTCCCCTGCCCGCCCCCCACCCCACCTCTCTGGGGCAGGCCCAGGTTCTTTCCCAAGTGGGATTTTGATTTCAGACTGGTGTTAAGCAGACTTAGCACAGCATGGCCAGTGAATAGAGAGGTTAACGTGAGGCAGGGGTGCCTCGCTTTTGACCTCACTGAGGATAAGATCCAACCCAGTTCAAGTATTTCTTAATAAACATTTCCGTCAGCAGAGCCATCAGCCTTCTCTCTTGTCATGAGTCAGCTCTCAGACCTCACTCACTCTGTGCTCACCCTCACAGGCTTACAGAATCCAGATCTTCCTACACCACTTACCTGCGGAAGTTTTCCGGGAGCACCAGGGGGGCTGTCCAGACCACAGCGGCACCCTCCACCACCAGCGCGGTAGCTCCCACCGTGTGGAAAGTTGCAGATCGGTGAGGCCTCGCCTCATCCCTTCCCCTCCCCACCCTGTCCTTGGATCACAGCCCCCCACCCGACCCCCGCCCACCCCTTCCTTCCACATGCGGTTCCTTGTCACAAGCCTGATTCCAGAGGGCTGGCCTTGGCCTTAAGGGGACCCGGGCTGCTGGCCACTGTTGGGGCAGTAGCATCTGATGACTGCGTTCTTCATGATGGAATGCATAGTTTCCGATGCCCGCGTTCCTTAAGCTTAACTCTATTCAAGACTGAGTAGAATCAGCTTGAGAGGATGATCTGCAGCTTCCAAAACAACTTCCCACCCAAGCAATCATTTCTCCAACACAGATTTTTGAGTACCTGCTATGTGCTAGGCATCAGGAATACCAGTTGTGCAGGGCAGATGTGGTCCCTGCCCAGAGATTACAATCCCTTCATAGCATCCCTTCTAGGAAGGCACCTGACCTCACTTGAATGCCTCTGGGGTCAAGGAGCTCACTACTTTTCTTCAGGGTAGTCAGTATTTTTATGCACAGCTGTAAGCATGAGGAAACTGTTCTCTCTCAGCCTCTTTAGCCTCACCTTGGGAGTAGAATTTCTGCCTTGGGCAGGGAGACAGGGCCGTGGACTCTTGCTCTGGCCCCCAGGAATGTCCCACGTGGAAATGGCTGAGCAGGAGGCTCAGAGCTGAGTCCAGAGGGTGCTCTGCAGCAGGGGGCTGCACAGGAGATCAGGGAGTGGGGTCGTCAGATTCCAGGAAGGATTTTGTATTCCAGCATCAGGGACTCTAAGGATGGAAAGTGGTAAGGGAGAGGTTTTTAGTAAATCAAGTGAGAAGGAAAGAGAAAGTGAGAGTGATCATTGTAATTATTCAAATTGTAATTCTTCCGATTATTCAGATTGCTGTGATGGCTGGCACTTCTAGCCATTTGTGCTGGGCTCTGCTCTGTCTTTGTGTCCGTTAACTCCTTTAGTCGGGGGCCACTCCTTGATGCAGAACATGGGAATAGAGAAGGAAACTGAGACCCCAGGTCTCAGAAAGGGAGCAGAGAGAGGGGACTTGGGCAGGAGGGTAAAGCACAGGCGGCCACAGTGCCCACCCATCAGGTGACCTTGCTGACTCCCCACCACCTCGGGAGCAGGTGGGGCAGAAGTTCATTTTACCTGTGAGATCACTGTGGCTGTAGAGGGGGGCTGAGTTGCCCAAGCTCCCAGAGCTAGCCCACCATAGAACGAGACCAGAACCCAGGGGTCAGGAGGCGAGGGTAAAGAAGTAGCCCATCCTTCAGGGCCCTGGGGCCAGATCCCACAAAAGCAGTGATGGACACGGGGTGGAACAGCTAGCATGGAGCCTGCAACCTTTCTCCCAAGGCTAGGGTCAGCCCAAGAGGTGTGAGATGGATCCCTGCCTGATGCCCACAGTCTGGCAGCTGCAAGAGCAGCAATCAAAATAACTGGAAACCCCACTTCCCCATTTCCAAAACCCCATTCTCAGCCTTGGCGGGCAGCCAAACCCATGGTCTTTCAGAGGGCCTGGCTTCCCCGGAGCCTTGTTGTGGGGTGCCTCATGGGTCTACTCTTCTGTCTTTGTTAGATCAGAGTCTTTGTTAGATCAGAGCATGAAGCTCAACCTTCTCCTTGTGGTCTTTTGTGAGTGCTAGGAGGGATGGGGCTGTGGGCCTGCAGAGGGAAGACCCCACTGCATGCCAGGAGCTGCTGAGAGTTTTGTGTTTGTGCTTATGTTTAATCCTCTCAGCAGCCTACCTGTGAGCAAGTTCTTACTGTCCCCATCTTACAGACGAGTTGAGGCTCAGAGACGTTAAGTAACTCACCCAGGGTCACACAGCTAGTTACTGGCAGAGCCAAACACTAGCGTGTAGGACTCTGTGACCATCGGGAGCACCCCCTCTTCTCTCCCTCTGGCCCTGGGTGCTACTCCTCCGCCCCTACCCCACGGTTATCACGTCTTTCTCTCCCTGGCTCCCTCTGGGTCCTCAGCTCCAAGATCTACATGGCTGACCTGGAATCCGCACTGCACTACATCCTCCGGATAGAAGTGGGCAAGTTCTCCGTCCTGGAGGGGCAGCGCCTGGTGGCCCTGAAAAAGTTCATGGCAGTGTTGGCCCAGGTGAGCGGGGCCCTGGGGCCCCTCATTCAGCAGCTCCACACGGGACCCATGTGCATCCCTGCAGGCCCGTGCTGTGCCCACCTGGAGGAGTCAGCCCAGCCCCTCCCTCTGGAGCTCGTGGTTGGGTTCGGATCTTTGGACCCACCAGCTGTCGCAGTAAACCTTGGGCTGTTGCCCTGGGTCCCCAGCCCCGTGGGAGAACCCCCTTCCTCTATGCAGGGAGGTGGGTGGGACATGGGGCCGGGTGCCCGGGGGATATTCCCATTTGCACTCATCTGACTGCCTGAGTCCTCCACCTCGGGCCAAGCCTGGAGTGTGGCCTCTCACTCCCTGCCATGGTCAGTGGGAAAGGAGAAGACCCCACAGTGGAGGAATGAAGGCTTCTCTGAATTTCTCTTTCCCCCCTCAGACTCAGAGTCAGAGGTAGCTCCCTGGCCTTAGCCATGCCTTCCTCATTCCTCTGTAGTTTCCTGCCAGCATGGCTGCTCCACGTAAGTAACCCTGTAAGCACAGCTCCTACTTACGGAGGGCCTGATGTGTGTCAGGCATTTAATCCTCTCAGTCTCGCTGCAGGGTGGTGAGTCCTAACCCCCTTAGGAGGTGCAGGTTACCCAAGTGACCTGTCTGAGCCTTCCCGGGAGGAGGTGTCATGGCCAGGGTTTGAACTGAGGTTCCAGGTTCAGTCCCCTGGAGAAGGAAATGACAACCCACTCTAGTGTTCTTGCCTGGAGAATCCCATGAGGATTCTCAGAGGAGCCTGGCAGGCTATAGTCCATAGGGTCGCAAAGAGTTGGACATGACTGAGCAACTAAGCACAGCACAGCTAATCTGAGCAGGTTTCCCTAATGGCTTAGATGGAAAAGAATTCCTCCTGCCAATGCAAGAAACCAGGATTTGATCCCTGGGTCGGGAAGATCCCCTGGAGGAGGAAATGGAAACCCATCCAAGTATTCTTGCCTGGAGAATCTCATGGACAGAGAAGTCTGGTGGGCTCCTTACACACACACACACACACACACACACACACACACACACAC
>ML663557.1:11186154-11259790 GCA_007570785.1 Antilocapra americana | reverse complement strand
GCTCCTTACACACACACACACACACACACACACACACACACACACACCCTCTCCAGGTTTAGAGCTGGGCACTTTCTCTGCCATGCTCCTTCCTTGTCTCTGAAGAAGAGATGCTGGCTGCCTCCTGTCTCTCCACCTGCCGCCTTCTCCCTCCCTGCACCCTTCTCTGTGGCTCCAGGCCTCCTGCCAGCGCTGCCCTACTTAAGTCCCAAGGCTCTGGCTGCCCAGGATGCTGAGTCAGATGCGGGCTCCTGTATCCTTCAGAGGCTGATTGCTGACTCAGCCGCCCTCGCCCTGGGAGCAGGTCTGAGCCCCTCCTTCTGGCGCAGGTCTGGGGCAGCTGGGGCTCCTTCTGGGGGTGGTCTGCACCACTCCCTTGGGAACTGCTGCCTGCCTAGCCCCTCGTTGCGCCTCACCAGTCCTGGCCTCCTGGTCCACTTCGCTTAGTGACGGACAGGTGTGGATACACTGAGGACCCTGTGAGGTGGCAAGTGCTTGTCACCATGCTGTTCCAATCTCAGGGGAGACAGCCTTCGGCCCCTCTCAGGTGTCCCAACCCAACTGGGCCCCTGTTCTTCAGCCCCTTCTGATAATAGAGCCTTTCCCCACCGGCCCTGTGAGCTGCTTGGTCCTCAAGTGGCTGAGGCCCTGGGTGGCTAGCCCAGAGAATCAGAGGCGAGGAGTCCTGGAGTAGTTCTGTAGGCTGTCTTCCTGCTCGACACCTGGGCAGCCAGGAAGCTGGGAGGGACCCCCTCACCCCACAGTCCAGTGCTCTCTGAAGGAATCCTCCCAGAGGGGCTGTCAACTGAGTGCTGCTTGCATCTCTCAGCTGGACTCAGAGCTGGTTTCGGTTTGGCACCTCCCCCAACCCCTGTGTGAGGGAAAATAACTCGACCCAGGGAAGTCCTCATCAGGCAGAGGCTTATGTGCTGCCCCCCGAACTTCTGCCCTCAGCAGTGCTGGAACTGAGTTTGGGGTGAAGTCCTCCCTGCCAGAAGACATGCCCCTCAGAGAGGAGAGGGCTGGCCCTGGGGCAGAGGCAGACTCAAGGTAGGAGCCATGGGCCAGGGGGCATGGGCTTGGAGGCCTCTGAGCCAAGCAGCACATCCCCTGAGACTGCAGAGACTTCTGGCCCTGCCCTTGTTGTGTGGTAGCTTCTTCCTAAGTAGCAGTAATGGGGGCAGCTACCATTCCTTGAGGGGCTTCCCAGGTGGTGCTAGTGGTAAAGAATCTACCTGCCAAAGCAGGAGATGCAAGAGACTCAGGTCTCTGCATTGGGAAGATTCCCCTGGGGTAGGAAATGGCCACCCACTACCAGTATTCTTGCCTGGAAAATTCCATGGACAGAGGAACCTGGTGGGCTACAAAGAGTTGGACATCACTGAGCACACACACACACACCATTCCTTGAGCTCTGACAAGGTATCAGACTCTGCAGAGTTCTCCTTTGTGTTTTAGCTTATCTGTATTTCTCAGAACAAAACTCCATGGGTGGGTACTAGCATCAGCGCATCACACGCATGTTTGAGCTAACCGTCACCCTTGCCCGCTGCGTGCCTGGGGCACCAAAGAAAGCCTGGCTCCCTCCGCCTGCTCAGCCCCTGCGGCCCAGCAGAGATCTCCCCGCTCCCTCACGGAAGCGGCTGGCAGGACTGGCCACTAGGTGGCATGTGGTCACCAGAGTTTCTCTGCTCCCAGCACAGGGTGACTCCCTGTGGTCCAGAGCCCCTTAATTCATCCTTCCTCCTGACGCCCTGGCCTTAGTCTTTCCTAATCAGGACAGCGGGTGAAGGTCAGTGAGAAACGCTGACTTGAAGCTGTAAATTTGTGTTGAGAGCCCAGAGGCTGATGTGAGCTGACCAAGAGGCAGCGTGTCAGTGCACAGGATTCTTTCTGGCCACTTCTCTCGCTGGGGGACAGTGTCCTGCCTGGAGGTTGGATAAGAACACGCCATGGCTCCCTCAGAGGACTGGGTCCCTTGGCAGGTTTTTCTGTTTAGGGATCATTCCTGTCTCCGTCTTCCTTCTTCTTACAAATGTTTCTCTGTGCTCTTGTCCCCCAGATTTCTCTATATTGTCCTCCTGACCCCCTTGGTGATCTTTCTGACCTGCTCTGCTACTGCAGCCGCCTCTCTCCTTCCCCCACCCCGGTGTGCTCATGTGTGTGCTCATGCGTGCGCGCGCGCACACACACAACACATCCATCCTCCTCCCTGGAGTCCTTGTGGTTTTAAAGTGCTGATACTAATCAGATTTGAGTTGACTTATCTTCAGAGTAGCTTTTCCTGCTCCTCAGAGACTACAGGGAGTTCCCATCAAGATTTGGATCTCGGCTCTGGCCCCTACGCTGCCTGGTCGCCACTGGCAGCCCATGGAATACAAATGAAAGGCCATTTGCCAGCTCAGCCCAGCTGGTCAGTTTGCTTATCAGCTGCTCTATCGGAAGATTACCTGAACAGAGGCCCACGTGGCCCAGGCGTCCCGGCCGCCCTGGGCAGTGACACAGGTGCTCGGCCTTCCTCCCAGTAGGCGTGTGGTCAGGGGTCAGAGCCCCAGCCTGCAGCCTGGAGTGGGGGCAGCCCTAAGGGCCCAGCCCCACTGAGCACCTCTGCCCAGCCCTCCACCTCACCTTCCCAGGTGTCCCAGAGCAAAGGTAGTGAGTGAGGAGCCCACATTGGGATGGGTTTTTTTCCCTCATATTTGGGTCTTAGGCAGGATGTTGTCCTGGTGCTTTTGGAACATTCCAGAACATACCTCAACCCACTTCCGCCTGCCCCCATGGTCCTCCCCAAGGGAACTCCCGGGTAACTGCTTCTCGCTCTCCACTTATCTCTTCTGTAGTACTTCCGCGGCCAGCCCTTAGTCCAGAACTTCCTGCACTCCATGAACGACTGGCTCAAGAAGCAGCAGAGAAAGAAAATTCCCTATGGTTTCTTTAAAAATGCACTGGACAGCAGGAAGGAGGTGAGTCCCGGAGGCAAAGAAGCTCTCCTCCATGTTCCTTATCTATGAGAGCAGAAGGGGTCCACCTTGTCCCCTCTGACCTCCTCACCAATCCACATTTAGGAAGGAAGCTGTGATCTTGGTTGGGTCCTTGCATTGGTCGTGAGTGAACCGCCATCTGTTGAGCTCTCTGGCTCCAGACCTCACTTAATCCTCACGACACTAGTGGAAGGCAGATACTATCCCCATTGGGCAGATGAAGAAGCAGAGGTCAAGTAACTCTGTGTGTGTCTAAGGTCACACAGCCAGTAAGTAGTTAAGCTGGGCTTTAGAGCTGCTTATGAGACGCCCCTGGTGGGAGAGCTTTTTAACCACAGCCCTCTATTGCCTGCTGGGCTCCTCAGCACAGCACAGGTGGGCACGTCAGCCAGCAGAGGTACAGAACCTCACAGATGTGTGTGTGTGGGGTCAAGCCTGAAGGACCCTTAGAGATGAACCGTCTATTCTACAGAGAGGGAGGTTGAGGCTGGAGTAGGGACATGACTTGGTCTGTGTCACAGTCTCTCCGCTCTCCTGCTCGTTTGATGGGTGTCACCAGTGGAAGGGAAACGCCCACCTCGAGGTGATAGACTGAGAGGGGGACTGTATGTGTCAGGGCCGCGTGCAGAACTGGCGTCTCCTGCAAGCCGCTCTCCCAACTCCCCATGCAGCTCTTGTTTCTTCTCTCACGCTCCTGTGTGTCCCCTAGGGCACTGTGATCGCGGAGAAAGTGAACTGGGTGGGCTGCCAGGGGAGTGAGCCGCATTTCCGGGGCTTTCCCTGCTCCCTGTGGATCCTGTTCCACTTCCTGACCGTGCAGGCAGCTCAGCAAGGTGTAGACCATTCTCAGGAAACAGGTGAGTGGAGGCCCAGGCACCCCCTGTGCCTCAGCCCACCCCATCCTGCCCTCTGCTGGCGCCCTGCTGCAGGCCTGAACTTAGGGGAGTCTGTGTTTGCAGCTGGTGACACACGATCAGTGTGGACCCAGAGCAAGGAGGGCCTGGGGGCCACTCTGTCCTGCCACTCCATCCTACTCATGGCCCCCAGGGGTGGTGCCTCACAAATTCAGGGGTGTGAGACTGCTCCCTGGCACTCTCCCACAAGCTTGCTTTATTTTTACTCTTCATGAAAGAGATCTGGTTCTACTTTTTATACTCCCATAAAGAAAAAAAAATCTATGTCTTCTTCACAATTTAGGCAGCTGATACTGTGGACTCTGAACAACTTAACTGTATTTCCCCCTGAAAAAAATCATTTTCTAGGGAAAGTTGGGGAAACCTTGCCCCCTTTGCCCTATTTTGTCCTCAAACCATGCAACTGCTCTCCATCATTTGCCCTGCCCCTCAGCCACACGAAAGGACTTAATGGGTGGGCACCCAGTTCAGCCCCCATTCACTGAGGGACCAGGCTCACGCCAGGCCCTAGCCCAGCATGGAGGACACAAAGGTTCGGAGAAACGGGCCTTGCCCCCAGTGGCCTGTGAAGCAAGTGGGCACAGGGCTGACGGGCAGTGTGCCAGGGCCCAGGGGCAACGGGGAGAAGAGGATGCATGGAGGTGGCGGAGCGAGGGAGTGCTCCACACTGTTGGGAAGGGCAGGAGGAGGTCAGTGAGGGGGACAGACCCGAGTCCCGGACCAAGGAGGTGGCCTGAGCAGATACAGAGGGAACTGGAGGAGCGGCCCGGCGTGCGGACAGCCAGCCGGCCTGTCAGCCACGATTTACAGAGCATCTTTGAAGAGCCGGGCCCCATGCTAGGGGTCGGGTATAGCGGTGCTTGCAGTGAGACATCCCTGCCTCGAGGGGACAATATTCCAGTGGCAAGAGACAGACAGTAAACACACAGATAGATTGCTTCAGGTGTGATGGTGAGTCTGTGAGGAAGACAGAGCCTGTGGTGGGGTAAGGGGCTGGGGAGGGGTTGCGTGTTCAGGCAGGCTGGCTGGCTGGCGGAGGCTCCTCCGAGGAGGGGCCCAGTGCTGAGACCTGGTCGGTGAGAGGGAAGCAGTGGTGGGATGTCTGGGATGGGAGCCCCCCTGGGCCATCTGAGTCTGCTCAGGCCACCACAACGAGCTGCTACACACTGGGCCTTAAACAACAGAAACATGTCTTCTCACGGTTCTGGAAGCTGGAAGTCCATGATGAAGGCATTGGCAGGGTGGGTTCTACGGAGGCCTGTCCTTGGTTTTGTAGATGGCCGTCATCTCCCTGGGTTGTCACATGATCCTCCCTGTGGGGTGTTCCTGGCTGTGTCCAAATGTCCCCTTCTTACAAGGACACCAGTCATATTGCAATAGGATACACTCCAGTGACCTCATTTTCACTTAATCACCTTTTTAAAGATGATGTTTCCAAATACAGTCACATTTTGAAGGACTGGCGTTAGGACTACAGCATAAAAACTTTAGAGGATGAAGTTCAGCCCATAACACAGGACAAGGACTAGAAAGAGCAGGAAACAAGTCTGGCGTGTTTGCAGCACCAGAGGGGGCCAGGAGGGGGCTGCAGGAGAGGAGGTAGGCACTTAGAGGTCCTGGGGAGGGAGGGAGTTGGATTCAGTCCCTGCATTAGGAGAATCTACTGGCCACCATTGACGTGAGGGATGTACATGATCGATGCTTTAGAGAGATGACTGGGTGAGGGTGGGCTAGAGCAGGGCAGGGTGGAAGCAAGGCAGCCAATTAGGACATTGTGGAACTTATCCAGAAGAGGCGGTGGCAGCTCGGGCTGGAGTATTTAGGTGAGCACCTGTAAGAGTGGGCAGATATGGGTATGTTTTAAAGGCAGAAAGCTGATATGACTCAATGAGGGACTGGATTAAGAATGTGCAGGATGAAGGACTTTGGTCGGACCCTGGACTTGGGCCTGAATGTCAGGTGGGTGATGGTTCTATGAGCCGAGAAATGAGAAGGCTTGGGGGTAGTAGTAGATGGGGAGAGGGCACATGTAACCGTCTGCATCTGCGGGATCTCTGAGTAGAGATGCAGACAGTCGAGCCCGCAGTTCTGGGGCGACGTCCATGACAGAGACACAAATCTTGTGGTCGTCAGCATATAGATGGTAGTTGAGGCCTGGGGACTGAAGGAGTGCATTAGCGGGTGGGAGGAGAAGAGTGCAAGAGGCCTGAGTTCTGGGCGTTCAGCTTCCAGACCTCTGCTTGGGGAGCAGGGGCCAGCAAAGGAGACTAAGCGCCGCCTTTGCAATTTCAAGAAGGCCCCCAACATAAAGAGTTTCAAGAGGGAGGACCCAGCCGAGTGGATGCTGCTGGGCTGGGGGAGGTGGTACAAGGGGAGGACCTCGCTGGCAAGAGCTGTTTCAGGGGTTTAGTGGAGAGAAAGGCCTGGCTGGATTGGGCTGAAGAGAGGAGAGCCAAGGAGAAGTTGGTACTGGGGCGTGATTGGGATATGACCTGGGTCAGAGAGAAAGTTCTTTATTGTAGTTATTTTTTTCCTGTCGGAAGGAGCCCATACAAGGAGGAAATGGATGATGCCATAGCAAATGAAAATATGGACAGGAGTGAAATCTTGGAGGAGGCGAGAGGGGTGAGGTACAGAGCATGAGGGCAGGCAAAAGGGGCGGTGAGGGTGGACACAGGAGCTGAGGGACTGAGGAGGTGAGAGGCAAGGCACACCTTGGTGTGGACTCCGAAATTGCTAAAACCAAGGGCCCAGGGAGTCAGGGTGAGCAGGACAGAGAGCAGGGTGCTAAGGTCCCAGTGGGTGGAGGGGTGGGACTAGGAGATAGGCTCTTAAAGGGCTGGGGGGTTCACTGCAGGAAGGAGACAGTCTGGATGCAGCCAGCAGCGGGGGAGGGTACTTCCCCCACCTCCAGCCATGAGGCGTGATGAATGTGGAAGACAAAGGAGTTCAGGAAGGGCGGGTTTGGGGGAGCAGTGGTATCTTCAGGGAGGAGCCCATGTCAGAGCAAGAAGAGGCTCAGAGCCTGTGATGTTGCCACTCCAGAGAGCCCAGTGGGAGGGCATGAGGGGACTGAGGAGAGATGGAGACAAATTAGGGGATGTGCAGAGCCGGATCAGGATGGCCTCTGGGTGTGTAGTGCCCGAGGGAGGAGATGAAATGGAGGGCAGGTCACGACAGGAAGCCTGAAGCAGGAGGGGCAGGGTAGGAACCCATAGGTCAGGTGGTCGGCGCTCCAGCCCCTAACTCTCCAGCCACACCTCTAAAGCCTGAGTGTCCTGACAATGAGCTTGGACTTTATCCTGAGTTCTGTAAGTGATGAGGGCCTAGATAAGAGGCAGACAAGGGAAACTGAGGCTTAAGAGTCTGGGGGGGATGGAGTCAGAGCCATGACCACCCCTGGAAGGTGAAGTAGGCAAGGAGACGGTGTGTGTGCCCTGTATAGAGGAGGCTGTGCTGGGCCTGTGATGGGGGTGGTGGTGGGGTCGGTGGGGCCAAGCAACCTGCAGGGCCCCGGTGACTGATGTCTCCTCTTCCCTGTAGCCAAGGCCCAGGAGGTCCTCCAGGCCATCCGGGGCTACGTCCGCTTCTTCTTCGGCTGCCGAGAGTGCGCTGGCCACTTTGAGCAGATGGCCGCTGGCTCCATGCACCGGGTGGGGAGTCTGAACAGCGCCGTCCTCTGGTTCTGGTCCAGCCACAACAGGGTCAATGCTCGCCTTGCAGGTAGGAAGGGCCACCCCCAAGGCCGGAGTCACCTGCAGAGGGAGGGTGAGGTGGGGGAACTTGGGAGTCTTGGACCAGAGGCAGGAGATGGGACCCTGACTGTTCCCCTGGGTAACACTCCAAGTGTCACGGTGCTACTTAATACCCACACCCCCTTCACGAGCTCTCCCAGGCCTGCTGATGTATGCCAGCATCAGTAGACCTGTTTTCTAGATGAGACTGAGGTTTCGGCATCCTGAGATCCTGGGCCTCCAATGCCCTTTCTCTCTCTTTGCCCAACACTACGGCCACTTCCTCTGGCCTGCTGGGGTCCCTTTTCCTGGCTTCCTCGTTCTGTTTCCTGGCTCTTGACCCCTTTCTCAAACCAGTAAAGAGAAAAGACCTGGGTTTTTCCACCCACCCTGGGAAGGATCTAATGATAAAATGTGCTTGAGAAGAAAAACCTTCCTGGAAGCCACCGACCGATTCCCACAGGAGGAGGCCCTGTCTTCTGCGTTTCCCATGTGTACAGTATTTTCTATTCCCCCATGTGCAGGAGTCTGATGGGTCCCACAGACAAAAGCATTAAACTCCAGGGGTGACCAGCAGCCATCTGTGGACGGAGCCTGGGCCGCTCTGTGGGGAGAGAGAGGAAGTGTGATTGGCTGGGACAGACCTCCCCTGGGGTGGGAGGCGGATAAGGCCTGGGGCAGGCCGAGGGTAAGGGAGCCAGCGGAGCAGCTGGTGGTGCAGGCGGCTGCCTGGTCTGCATCTCCTGGGGCCTCCTGGCGGCTTCTAAAGAAGGCACGTGCTGTCTCTGGTCCCACCCCTTCTCTCCCTGCCCCTGCCCCGCCCCTGCTACCAAATGCTCATCTGAGCCTCCAGCCTCGTGTGACCTGCAGGCTCCAGGCTTCCCCAGGGGCCCAGCTGCTGCTGCAGGGCCAGGAAGTCAGTGCCCTTACTCGCTCTAGGACTGCCCTTTCAGATCAGCCAGTAACAATACTGAGCAGGTGCAAATGGAGTGCTCACTTTGCAAGGTCACTTCTCACTGAACCCTTGGAATCTCCACATTGCTCTCTCCCCAAAAATAACCATTCTGATTTTTACATCACTTCCTGCTGCTGCTTCATTCTGCCCAACCACTTCCCCCCTCCCCTGCCCCTGTTAAACCCTTTAGGAGAGGTGCCTCCTCCAAGAGAGATAGGCTGATTGCCATTCCTCAGGTGACACTGGGCAAAGGGCTGGTGGCAGGCCCTCTGGGGTTCAGCCTGGGGCTCTGCCCACAGAGCTGGCCATGCTTGGGGCCCCAGCGGCCTGGCAGGAAGGGCAACTTCCTGTCTCTCTCCTGAATGTCCTTTCCCCCATCCAGGCGCCCAGCCCTTGGGACCCACCTGAGGAGGACATTCTACTGTGTTGTGTTGAGTCGCTCAGTCGTGTCTGACTCTTTGCAAGCCTATGGACTGTAGTCCCCCAGGCCCCTCTGTCCATGGGGATTCTCCAGGCAGGAATACTGGAGTGGGTTGCCATGCCCTCCTCCAGGGGATCTTCCCAACCCAGGTCTTCCGCATTTGCGGGCAGATTCTTTATGATCTGAGCCACCAGGGAAGCCCAAGAATACTGGAGTAGGTAGCCTATCCCTTCTCCAGGGTACCTTCCTGACCCAGGAATCAAACCAGGGTCTCCTGCACTGCAGGCGGATTCTTTACCAGCTGAGCTACCAAGGAAGCCCAGAAATTCCACTACCCGCTACCTATTCCAGAGGGCTGCAGGGGGTGCGAGAGAAGCCTCGAAACTACCATGTGCCTTGAACTCTTGCTTTAAAAACATTACAAAAAGAATATATCTTTACTCATGTAAAACTTGGGAACTTTCAAAAAAATGCAAAGAGGATTAATGCCTGCCAGAAAGATGATTCTGAGTCTTCTGACCCTTTCCCATGTCTGGTCCAGGGGTACAAACCAGCAGCGAAGGTGACAGAGACAGTGGGTTAACATGGGGAAGTGGCTGGAGGAGAAACTGTGGAGTGCCAGGGGCGGGGGTAGGGAGGAACCTCCTTGTCCAGACAGGCACTCCCGTTGGCTTCGCTGTGGGCCAGGCTCTGTCATCTGCCTTCTAGCCTGCACATCTTTTCCTAGGGCAGCGGTGCTTCCTTTGTGCAGATGAATGGAAGGGTGAGGTCTGGGTTTCCAGGTGGCCAGCGTGTCACAGGCAGCCTGTGTGTGTGCTTCTCTCCCCAGGTGCCCCCAGCGAGGACCCCCAGTTCCCCAAGGTGCAGTGGCCGCCTCGCGAGCTCTGTTCCGCCTGCCACAATGAACTCCGGGGCGCGCCCGTGTGGGATCTGGACAACACCCTCAACTTCTTGAAGACCCACTTCTCCCCAAGCAACATCGTCCTAGACCTTCCTTCAGCTGGGCCGGGCCCCCGGAGGGGTGTACAGAGGATGGCGGTCATCCCAAAACAGGTGGAGCTGGAGCTGGCAACCAGAAATTTTACCCTGGCCCCTGAGAAAGCTGAGATCCCAGTGGGCTCGGGGATAAAGGCCCCTGGAGCCACCGTCCCAGTGGCGGCACTTGGGGCAAGTCACCCCAAGGTGCAGGCTGGCCTCAGTGCGGCCACAGATGAGCCAGACCCAGGAGCTCCTGAGCACATAGTGGAGCTTCACAGGGATAAGTCGGAGCAGCCAGAGGGGGAGCAGCGCTTGAGCAGGAGAGACACAGGAGCTGTGTTGTTGGCCGAGTTCCTGGCTGGGAGGAACCTCCCCGGAGGCCCTTCAGAGCTGGGGCGAGTGGGCCGCAGCTCCCAGCAGCTGGCGGGCATCCCTGACGGGGAGCCTGGGGCTGGGCAGGGCCAGGGCCAGTGGCTGCAGGTGCTGGGCGGGAACTTCTCCCACCTGGACATTAGCCTCTGCGTGGGGCTCTACTCCCTGTCCTTCCTGGGCCTGCTGGCCGTGTACACCTACTTCCGGGCCAGGATAAGGGCTCTGAAGGGCTATGCCAGCCTCCCTGCCGCCTGAACTGTCCAACTCGGGAGGGGAGCAGAATAGGGAGCTGCCGTCCACGGGCTCTTCCAGCCCGCTCTGCCCCCCTCCCCTTGCTCCTTGTCCAGGGACACCAGGCGAAACCAGTTGCTGCGGTGAAACCTCCCCGGGGCTTCTGGAAAGGGATGGTCCATAGACAGGGAGACGTGTGCAGGGCCCGGGTTCATCTGCCAGCACAGACAAGGGCAGCCTTGGGCAGTGGGGTCAGGAGGCTCCGTCCCCGGCCTCTCAGCGCCAAATTCCTCTTTTTCAGCTTATTTGAAGTCCTGCCTCATTCTCCCTGAAGCTTCAGTGTTTCCCGCTTGGTGTTGGCCCTAAACTGGGGCCAATGAGGCTGCAGTGTCCAAGGTTTCCCCTCTCCAGAGGAGGGGCCCCAGGACTGGAGTGGACCCCCTCCCTGCTTCCCAGAACTCCGTCCGTCCTGCTGCAAAGAGCCCTTTGCGCCAGAGAAGGAAGGACTGCCTGTGGCCCTCTGTGCCTGCCCGTCCTCCAGCCCATCAGACCCTCCCCCCCCGACCCCCGGGTGGGGTTTGGCTTTGGAAGGGGCCCTGGAAGCTTCTGGAAGTCATGTCGGTCTCCCAGGTGAGGTCTTTGGGAGGAGAGCCTCTGGCTGGCTCCCTTCCCAAACCTTGGGTGCAGGAAGAACACAGGCCAGTGTGTGATGGTACTGGGCTGGGGTGTGGGGTTAACGGAGGGCTGTCTGGGTCTCTAGTGCCTTAGCTGTGAGAGGGCCAGTGAAGCCTTTGCTCTGAATGTGCTTTCTGCATCGGGCTCAACCCATCTCCTATCTGGGTCTTCTGTCTTTTGATTTTAGTCTCCAAAATAGATGCTAATCTATGACTGTGGGGGGAGCCAGAGCAAGGAGAGCGCCGTCCCTCTCGAAGGTCACCTCCCATCATGTAGAGGTTAAAAGGGTTGGAGGAGAGGGTGACGCTGTCCGCAGGCTCAATTCCCACTCCCCTCCACTGTTAGCAGGGGCTGTGGAATAAATTATTTTGTTAAGGCAACCACCGGTGTGTTCTTTAACTTGCTGCTAGTGTCCAGGTCTGGATTGCTGTTGTTGTTTACTTGCTCAGTTGTATCCGACTCTTGTGACCCCCATGGACTGTAGCCCATCAGTCTCCTCTGTCTGTGGGATTTCCCAGGCAAGAATATTGGAGTGGGTTGCCATTTCCTCCTCCAGGGGATCTTCCTGACCCACGGATCGAACCTGTGTCTCCTCCATTGGCAGGCACATTCTTTACCGCTGGGCCACCCAGGGAAGCCCGTCCAGGTGTGGATAGAAGATGCAAAACCCAGCCTCATCTGGTATCCAGTCACCTCATGGGGGATCGGGGGCCTTGTCACAGCCTTTCACTCCTGGACAGGCCATCCCCCACTGCCCACAGAGCTCTCTGTGCCCAGAGCCCCTCAAGGTCACCTCCTTTTCCTCCCCACCCTCCTAGGGAGCCTGGTGCTCTCAGTCCTGCTCCAGGAACCTTGGCTTGCACCTGCCTGGCCCTCCTCAGCCAGGTGGCCTACATCTCTGCTCTCCCTGGAGGAAGGAGAGAGGGCTTGTTTGTGAGAGCCGCCTGGACTGGCTTAGCAGGGAGGAGTCAGCCAGATTAGAGAGGCTGCCCCTAATCCGGCCTGCTGGGTTTTACAAGGATCAAAGCCACTGATAATGAACCTCATTAAGGGGGAGCAGGAGCCTCAATCCGATTTGGGGTTTTCTCTTTGACATCTTCCTCTGCTCAGATGGCCTCAGCACCGGGCAGAGCAGGTGGGGTGCCAGGCCTGCTCCTCTGCGAGGGCAGCCGGGTGGGGAGGAGTTGACCCTCCCCTCTTTCCTGCTTTGATAGCCCTGGGTCACCTCTTTAGCTGCCTGACCTCGGGAGTGGATGGCGGCTCGGAGCCTCTCTGCGGGCCTCTCATCTTCCCTCTCTGTATCCCACTCTAGTCATCCACCTACCTGCTCCATCTCCCAGGCCATCTCTGTATCTTCCCCCGCCCCACTGGGCCCTGGTTGACAGGCCCACAAGAGGGTGAAAGAGGCCCCCTCTTCCAGGGGTCCCCCCTTCCAGTGGCCACCCCCTTCCCAACCCTGGGCCAAGACCACTTGAGTATGCCTGCTCCTCCACCACCTGATACCTGACACAATGCCAAGAGCAGAGGATTTCTACTGGCCAGCCCTTATGGCTCCAGTGACCGTATTTTCTAAAGCCAAGCTCAGGCGTTCAGAATTAGGACTAGGCTGACCACCCACGGTGCCAGAGGTAGGACCTTACTTGGGGCCACGGGGGGCCTGGTGGTGGTTGTGGGTCTCTGTCCTCACCTTGGCCCCTGGCAGACAGCCCGAGCAGCTTTCCACCCTGTCCCAGCCCCTCTGATTGATACACAGGGGTGGGCCTCCTCCTGAGCAGGACCGCTGCCTTTCACCTTGATTTCCCCAGGGCTCTCGGCAGCATCAGCATCGATAAACCGGCTTTGCCCACCAGCTGGTCCCCTCCCCCACCCGGGCTGCCAGCCTGGAAGCCAGGGCTTCCCTGATTTGAGCACCACTCGACTGTCCCTCTAAGTTGTTTTCTGCACCTTAGGAGAGCTTCCCTGCAGGAGAGGGTCCTCAGAGGACCCCTGCGAAATAAAGGGTCCTCGTTGCAGGGCCTGACAAACTCACCTCTGCCTGGGATGTTCCATACTGACTTCAGAAACGATTTCATAGAGGAGGGGCAGCTGTGCTGGGTGTTGAAAGATGGGTGGGTGTTCCCAAGGAAAGGGAGGAGGAAAGAGGACATCGTAGGCAGAGAGAGCACGTGCCAACTCCAACAAAGGAAAATCACAAATACAAGAAATTCTAAGCAAAAGCTTTAAAAAACATTTAAGAATTTTTTTCCAGTGCTGCACTGGGCTAGAAACTGGGGATAAACAGAGGAGAGAGACGTGGTGTTATGGCACTCATGCTCTAGAGGAAAAGACAGACAGGTGAGGGGGAAAAATGAAGGCTGTGTCAAGTGCAGGATAGAGAATAGAAGGCAGGTGGGGAGGCTTCTCTGAGAACTGAAGGAAGGGAAAGGCCAGAAGGGATTCTACAGGCAGGGGTGGAGGGGCTGCTCCGTTCAGAAGCCACCTTGGGCTGTGGAGGTCCCAGCGAGTGGCCCAGCTCTCCCCTGGCTCCTCCCCAAGCCTTGGTCTCTGCCCTAGAGGAGAGCGTGCTTACGGGTGGGGTGGGATGGCCTCCAGAGGGTCACTGGGGTGCACAGGGCTCAGTCCCTCTGCTCACCCTCTCTGCCCCTTCCCTCTGATGTCATCTGTGCCTCTGCAGGGCTGGGGCTTGGGAGGGGGGGCGGCCAGTACCAGTCATGGGTACCAGACAGGGAGGAAGAAGTCTGGAAATCAGCGGGCGAAGGTAAGGGGCCCTCTGTCATGAGGAGGCGTAAAACTAACAGCGACAGTCATGGGGGCATTGGCCTTGGGCATCTTGAGGAGGCCTCCACGAGCACTGCTTCGATTCTAGGTGAGAGCCACCGGCAGGGCTGGTAAGTTGGCAGGCGCTTCTTTGGCAAGACTTGCTCGTCTCTACACAGAGACAGCAAAAGGCCCTTCCCTGGGGGCGGTCGGACTCTCTGGGAGGAAAGTGGGCCCCAGGGCTGCCTGTTAATCCCCTTCCTCCACCATCGCGATGGCACCTCATGCCCTCACCAGGGTCTTCCCAGGAGCCTCTGCCATCTCAGAATCACAGCTTGTGGTCTGAGGGGAACAGAATCTGCTCTACCCTGTCCACATCACATTAGCAAACCTCAGCACTTCTGATGGTCACAGAGTTTAACAAATGATGTTAAAGAATACTGATTATTTGCGGAAAGCTCAGCTGAGATCCCATTTTCACACCATACATTGAAATAAATCCCAGTGATGTAAAAACTAAGGCAAAGGGAAATATAGCTGAATAGTGTTTTTGTTAGCATAAGAACAATGGGAAAAATAACTCAGGTGAGAGTTTGATCTACTTGATAACACCAATTTTTAAAAATAGAGTTTAAAATAAAATTGAGCTACATATGAAAAGAACCGGGAAATATGTGCAATAAGAATTACAAAGGGATATGTCTATTATGAAATATGGCAACTGGAGAAAGATCAGTTTGTGAGTATTGACATAAGATGTCCAAGGATATATTTCTGTAAACATAAATATTACTGTTTATTACTGTCTTCATTAATATATATACATATTTAACAACATAATTATTAAATATAATTTAATGTAAATACAGCAAATATAAATTATTAAATGTTTATAAATGTAAAATGTTAAATATTTATAAATGTATAAATATATCCATGTATATTAATAATGTAATTATAACATTGTTACACATATATGTTAATGTTTAGAAAAAGTCTAGAACAATATACACCCAAGCTATAACCAGTACAGTTATATCTAGAAAGTGAGGTTGGGTGGACTTAACACAGGGTTGGGACTAGAGTGAGCAACGGAGGTATATAGGGTGCAAAATTAAAGGCAGCATTTATCTTCAGGGTCCCAGTAGGGCAGGTCAGCCCCTGAGAGTGAGTGCCTTCTTAAATTTGGTGCCCAGGTACCTCCATGGCCTCACCCAAGCCCTGGCTCTGACTTAAATACTTATGTTTGTTTTTGAATTTTTGCATTAAATATTTTTGAAACAAAAAAATGGCAAGGAAAAGAAATAGAACTAAAGGGTCTTCAAGATCTATCATAAATAAGAAAAACACTAAAGCCCTATTAAAAATAATGAACCAAATTATTAAAACCCCTTTTATCTATCCTGTTGGCAAAAATGGAAGAGAAAAAAAAAAAGATAGTGGTAGCTAGAGTGGGAGGAAATGAGATGCTCCTATTATCTATTGCTGTGTAACAAAACCACTCCAAAGCTCAGCATTTTGAAACAGTAACAGTCATTCATTTTGATCATGAATCGGCACCTTGAACAGAGTTCAGCTGAAAACGGCTCATCTATGCTCCATGCAGTGTATCTGAGTGTGATCCATCCAGCAAGTTGATGCTGGTTGTCCCCCAGAAGCTTAGCTAGACAGTGGGCAGGAGGCCTCTGTTCCTCTCCACATGGAACTCTCCACAGGCTTCTTGGACTTCCTCACAGCATAGTAGCTGATCTCCAAGAGCAACTATCCAGAGAATAAAGTGGGAGCGCATGGGAGTTTTTTGTGCTGGCCTCAAAAGTCAAAGAGCATTACTTTTGCCATTCATTGTTGATTGAAGCAGATTTAAAGGCTTACCCGGGATGCAGCTACAAAGGCCTTCCCTGGTTCAAGAAGAGGTTTTGATGGGGCAGTGATAAAGTTCTGGAAGCTATATTAGCTAGAAGAGATTGCTGAGGTCACCTTAATACAATCTGCTACAGAGCACTCTCAAACACTGCTAGTGGTAGTATAAACTGATACAAATTTTGGGAAATGTGTAATTTTTAATGTAATGTAACTGGTAATAAGTTTTAAAAGCTTTAAGAAAATATGTAACCTTTGATCCAACAATTCTACTTTTAGAATTTATCCTGGGAAAGTAATTGAGTATACTCACTAAGATTTGCTAAATAATGAATATGTATAATACCAAAATAACATAGACCTACAGTCTAAGTTAGGAAATTGATTAAATTCTGGTACATCATTACAATGAAATACAACACAGCCAACAGAAATGATTTGAATGTGTACTTTATAACCTGAAAATATTTCCACACCATGTTGGTAAGTGAAAGCATGAAGTTGCAACAATAGTATGATCTTATTTTTTAAAAGAGAAACACATATACTTATGGATACTGGATGTAGACCTGGGCTACACACACCAAAAAAAATAGTGGTTAATAGTCAGTGATGGAGTCATAGGTATTTGTTTCTCTTTTTACGTATCTGTGTTTTCTTATTTCATTAAATAAATATGTATTACTTGTACAGTTGAAAACACTTAACAGGCCAAGAATATGAACTGTCAATTCATAAAAGAAGAAATACAAAGATCAAAAAATATATGAAACAATTTTTCAATAATAAAGGAAGTGAGAGATTAAGGCAGTATATCTTTTCTATACATCATGCAAAGATACTGGAAAGGTAATAATGTAAGTTGGCAGAATATTTCTGGAAAAAAATCAATCTTAAAGATGTTTATACTCTTTGATTCAGTAATTAAACTGCTCAAAATGTATCCTAAGGAAGTAATCAGAGATACTGACCAAAACCTGAAACCTACCTACATGTCCACCATCAGAAGACCTCCCACAGGGTGCAGTACCCACAGGGCAACTGGGTTTCTGATAGCTGTGGGTGCCACTTCTTCCTTTTGCGTTCCCCTTTTGGAGGCCAAGAGGCAGTTACCATTTATCATCACATTTGCACTGCTGATTTAGACGAGAGCAATACTTCTCAGCATCCATCTCTCTAACTCCACGAGGCATGTTTCAAGGAAAATGAAGAGAGCATTATCTGTGAAGAATATTCCTATATATTTGATACTCAGCAGAGCATATCTCCATTTAAAAATGGAGTTAGCTTACTGTATTCCTGACCTCAGCTGCCTGCCCCATGGGCATTTGAGTTGTGATCTGCTTTGGACTCAGCTGAGACCTCACTCCATCAGGAAAGCCCTCTGAGCCCCTCAATCCTGAGTCAGGTGTGCCCACACCATGAAAGCACTTCCACTCAGCAGCATGGTAGCCTGGCTGTGGCCTCCTCCCCCAGCCCCTGTGAGCTCCATGAGGACAGACAGTCTTCCCCCTCTTCCACTGCAGCACCAGGACTTAGCCCGGGCCCTGGCTCAGCACAGCTGGCCAGATGTCTTCTGAACCAATGAGCCTATATCCTTGGATCTGCATCTCTCAAAGCATGCTGTTCCTTTGTATACCCCTTTCAGTGCCACTCAGTGCTTTGAGCATCAAAGATGCTTAATAATGTTAGGATGAGTGAAGAACAAGACTGTAGGAAATTATTAAGGCTATTCTGCTGTGCTCAGTTGCTAAGTTGTGTCCAACTCTTGGGCTTCCTTGGTGGCTCAGTGGTAAAGAATCTGCCTTCAACCAGGAGACCTAGATTTGATTGTTGGGTCGGGAAGATCCCCTGAAGAAGGAAATGGCAGCCCACTCCAGTACTCTTGCCTGGAGAATCCCATGGACAGATGAGCCTGGTGGGCCACAGTCAATAGGTTGACAAAGAGTCGGACACGACTGAAGTGACTGAGCACGCACCCATGCATGCATCCAACTCTTGCAACCCCGTGGACTGTAGCCCACCAGGCTCCTCTGTCCATGGGACTCTCTAAGGCAAGAATGCTAGCGTGGGTTGCCATTTCCTTCTCCAGGGGATTTTCCTGACTCAGGAATTGAACCCACATCTCCTACCTCTCCTGCAGTGGCAGGTGAGTTCTTTACCACAGAGCCACCTGGGGAGGTTACCCACTGTGGTAGAAGGATATTTTAGAGTCAATAGACCTGGGTTCAAATCCTGCTGCTGCTTCTTACCAGCCACATAATCTTGGCAAGTGCTTCTCTAAGCCTGAGTTTCTTCTTCTGTAAAGAAGGTAGCACTGGGCTAAAAGCATATGTGACAGGGCCTGGCACATCACAGGGGTTCAGCCTTAGTCCCATGATCAATACCATCAGCCTTCCCTCCTAATCACAGCAGGCTAGGGATTGGGAAGGGGGTGGACTCTAGAGAACCCAGTAATAAAGGAAAACCAGGTGGCCAACACCCCTGGCGGCTGGAGGCTTCGGGCCCTGGGTGTTGGAACTGGCCTGGAGGCCTGGCTGCTTCCTCTGGCCGTGAAACAGCAGTGACAGGGCCCGGCTCATACAGCGATTCAGGGTCATTCCTCAAAGACAGGAAACTCCATGTTGTCAAAGTCTTCTCTCTGAGGCCAGTCTCATTCATGGCCAACCACAGGTCAGACCACAGGCAGTAGCCTGAACCGTGGGTGGTAAAATGGACAAATTACCCTGACAAGTTCCAATTTCCACTCTCCAGGAGCAATTCCCCGCAGGCTGGTTGCAGAGCAGCAAGTGTGAAACACGGCCTTCATGGTGGATTACCCGCCTAAAGGAAGCTGTCACCTCCAGGCGTTGGGGAGAGCCTGGGGCTAATTCTGCTTCTTCCTGGGAGAATTCCACTCTGTGTGCAGCCTGTGGCCTGAGCAACCCTTCCTGTCATGGCTGCCCTGTTTCTGTGACAGAAAAGACTGAATCCATGCTGTGTGTGTGTGTGTGTGTGTGTGTGTGTGTGTTAGCCGGCCGTGGCCACACATGCTGCAGACTGGGAAACACATCTGACCCTCTTCTAGAAAGCTTTGGATGGGCGTCTCCTGAAGGGCAGTGACATTACATTAATAGCTAATAGGTAGGCGGTGCCCTGCCCTCAAGGGCTGAAATTCTAGAAGCCGAGGCCCATTATAATTTCACTGTAAAGGGTTTCATTATAACTTGGTCCTGGGATGGCTGAGGTGCTCAGGAGCTCTGAGAAGTCCCCTCCTCTTCAGGAGGAGCAGGGGTTCACAGAGAAGTTAGCATGAGGGGCGGGGGTAGGGGGAAAAAGGGGGAGCCCCAAGAGTGAGTAGGTGGGATGTGGCCTAGGCAGGGGTCTGTCAGTCGGGACTTGAACCTGCAGACAGCAGGGGCTGGGGTATTTCATCAGGAGACAGTATTTTTAGCAAGATGTCCCTGGTGTGAGAGGTTCAGGCATGAGGCCCTGGTTCTCCTCAGCCAGTACATTTAAGGCCTTGGTGTGTCTGCCAGCTGTGCTCTGACCCTTGCCCATACCCCCCGACAACTGCCTTTCTGGCCACCCTCATGGGCACCCTCCACCCCAGGCTGGACAGTGAGGTTTCTGGGTCCCCCGAGTCTCAGGATCTCATTCCATGGGCCTTCATCTGTGTTCTTCTCTCCACCAGAAATTCTTCCCCACCAAGCTCCTATCTGGAATCCTATGGCATCTCCTCTAAGAAGCCTTCCTGGCCCTCCTCACACACACACTGCCCCCCGCCCCCAACAATCAGGCTCTTACTCCCCTGACCTTTATAGGACAGCACAATTTTTCCTTCTCTTGTTGCTCCTATCGCATTGCTGAAGGTATGTGTCGACCACAAGGCCTCCTCCATCAGACTTGAACTCTGGGGAGGCAGGGGCTGAATTTTTCCATCCCTGTGTCTGCTTGTTTGTCACCCTGGCTGCTCAGCGAATGGTTGACGAGTGAAAGCAGGGCCTCCATTCGCCCTGGTAAGGAAAATGCTTCCTGACTTTGCTAGCACCCATCTCCTCTCTGTCCAGGCCAATTCAGCTCTCTCTGCCCTGGCTGCACTCAGCACCCTAGGGAGAGCAGAGATGCCAAAAATGTGTTCTGTTCTTAGAAGCACTGTGAGACTTGTCCACTGATAGACTCTTCCTGGTGAGGTTTTGGTACATGGTGTCTCCAACACAGCTCACACACACAGGGGTCCCAAGCCCCCAAGTGCCATGCCTTTGTGAAGCTTAGTCCCAGAACTGGTGCAGGGTCGCAGCTGTTGCGTTCTGTTGGTTAAAGTAAGTCATGGGCCCAGCCCAGATTTGAGGAGTGGGGACTCCACAAAGGCACAGGTACTAGAGCTGTTCATTTTGTGTGACACACAACCACGTGGCCTTTTCTGACTCATATAAACCCCACAGGTATACTCCACAAATGTGGTATGCTATGTGTGCACTTTAAGGATCTGGTCACATAGGTGGCAGCCATATATTTTCTTTTAAGTGGTAAGGACAGATGTTAATCAGTAATGTATTTTGCAACAGGGAAAGACTCCATCATGAACAGAACTCAAATTGGATTTTGTAGAGGTGAAAGAGGTGAAAGGGCATTTTAAAGGGAGAATGAGGGAGTAGGGAGAGGAAGCAAACCGGGGCTTAGTACAGTCAGGGAAGTGAGTGACAGCTTATTTTTGAGAGCAATTCATTTCTGTGTTTTTTAGGAAATAGTCAACAATCTAAAATTCTGTTAAAAATCACAGTCCACTTTGAAAAAGACAAAATTGAATTATGAATTTTGGAGATCACCTCTCATCACTGTAGTTTTAAATGAATGATAAAAAAGCAAGTCACTCCAAATGGTAATTTTGTAACTATTTACAATAATTTAGGCTCTAACTATAAAGCATATGTAACACACACTAACAAAATCACACTTTTAGCTAAGTTTATTGAAAGGCAAAACTTTGTGGGAAGGAATAGTCCTGGGCAGAACTGCCTGGAAGTGGTCCTGGCTGCTTCTGAAGAGCGAGCCCTGATACCTGCTGGGTCCACACAGAGACCCCCAGATGCCCGCCCCGCAGGGCCCACAGACTTAGTTCTGAGGGCAGGCAATGGGCTAGAAGTCCCTTCAGCTGCTTCCTGCCTGAGGGTCTGGTCCTGTGATGCCTGAGGTGGCCTGAAAGCGGGGCCAGGATTTGGAAAGAAGGGAAGAAGCACCATGCACCCTGGGTCTAGGGCAGCACCCTGAGGATCGCTGGGCAGGAAGCCTCCAGCCTCATCCCAGCGAGCTGCGCTGATGTGGGCGACTCATCTGGCTTTTCCTGTGTCTTGGTGTCTGGGCTGTTATCCCAGGCTTTCTCCTTCTCCTTTAACTCTCATCAGAGGGACCACGTGGTCCACGTAATAAAGTCCAAAGAGCGCCGTGGGAGAGCAGGAAGTACATAAAGAGCCAGGGACCATTAGGGGTGAGAGGTAAGCGGGGCCCTGACAGCTGAGTTAGCTCGAGTCCCTAGCTGGTGACCACACCGATAACAGGCCCAGCAGCCTAACCAGGCCTGACAGGCCGCGCCGGCCACCCCGGGAGCAGCTGCGGCCGGGAGGGTGTGTTCCTCCGGTTCTCAGGCGGCAGCAGTGGATTACTTACAAACTCACTCACTCCTTCATCCCTTAATGTAACATACATTTCCAAAGACCGCATAATATACAGGGCCCTACACCTGGAGCTGGAAGCATAATGGCAAACAAGACAGTTTTCTTCACCGAGAGATGTCAAGTAAGGGGCCTGAGGACTTTGTAACATTTATTATCATGCCTGACTCTTTGCGAACCCATTCACTGCAGCCCACCAGGCTCCTCTGTCCATGGGATTCTCCAGGCAAGAATACTGGAGTGGGTGGCCGTGCCCCTCCAGGGGATCTTCCTAACCCAGGGATGGAACCTGCGTCTCTTACATCTCCTGCATGGCTGGCAGGTTCTTTACCACTAGCGTCACCTGGGAAGCCCTGTTAAGGGCCTAATCCTGAGCACAGTGATTTCACTTGTAATCGTGAGAGGCAAGTCTTCCTCTCTCCATTTTCTTGTGGTTGAGTAGCTGGCCCAAGCTCTCCAGTGCCGGGGCCGCTAGTAAATGAGATTGCCTTTGGAGAGCACAGCTAGTGAGAATCCACAGTGCTCGAATGCCTTCTCAGAGCCGCCCAAGAGGGTTGCCATGACTGAGTGGCCGGGACAAGGTGGGGGCACGCAAGGGAGGGCAGGAATGTGTATTGTTGCGGGGGTTGTTGTCATGAAGATGCCAGAGCCTCCTGGAAGGACTTGCCCTCTGTCAGCAGGTGTTCTAACAGGGGCGGGGAGGGTTGGGAGAGGGTATTCTTAGAGAGCAGGGGTCTTGTCCACACTGGTTGGACCCTGGGGGCCTGGGAAGCCTCCACAGGGAGGGCACCAGGCCATCTGCAACACCAGCCAGCTTGCAGGGCTCGCTGGTATCTTCAAGGGCTAAATCCTTGCCCTGACACTCGAGCAGCAGGTAGGGGTTGGTGGGGCTTCCTGGGCCCATCACTGGGAGAGAGTAGCTTCTCCAAGACAGACCCTGGGCTGGAGGACACGTTCAGAGCAGTGCTAGGCCTCTCCCTTCCTGCCGCAACAAACCATGTGACCATCCTGCTCACAGCCTCGAGCAGGGGACATCCTGTACCCCACATAGCACGCACTTCCCTTTCTGAACACCGTTTCTACCCTCCTCACAGAACACAAATTTCTTGCTATTGGGGCCAGTGCAACCACCCCAGCAATATAAATAAACAGTTTAACCCTTGGTGTAACAGTCAAGCTCACTTGGGGCTGAAATTCTGTAGCCCCAGGGCATTTGGGGGAGCCCTAGATATCTGGGTCTGCAAGAGGAGGGCCACATACACTAGACTAATTCCAGCCATAGGCCAGGGACACAGCACCATTCATTGTGTGTTCTGTCGCAGGCACGGATGCTTCTCCTTGTTCGGAAACAGTGTGCTGGCTCTCCTAGTGATACATTTCAGGTGCCTTTGTTAAGCAAACGAAATGATTTTACAGCCAGAAACTGAAGGAAATCAAGTAAAACTCTTTCACTATGAAGGAGAGGAGGCACCATCTCTTTAAAGGGCTCATGGACAGCAGGATCTAGAGGCCCGACGAGCTGGTTGAGATGGGCCTGTGAGTCAGGGCCCTATCCCATTGGTGCTGCGAAGGAGGGGGCTGATAAGGGGGCCTCAGTCACGGGGCCTCAATCTAGACCTTTCTGCCAGAGCTCAGATACAGTGTGAACTCCTGGACTAACATACAACCAACAGCGAATAATAACCCTAAACACGTGTCGAACTCAGTATGTGCGTTTAGGCTGCACAACAGCCCCAGAGAGTACTTGTTATCATTATGCCCATTTTATAGTTGAATTTATTTTTACCATTTACTAGTCCATGAATGTTCCATGTATCAGTGGATGTGTCTGGCACTTGTATTTCTCTGTACCTCCTCCCTGGTGCCAAATTCTGCCCATTCAGACCCTGCCTCCTGTGCATCTCCTCACTTTTATTGGCCCCCTTTCACTCACCGGATCCCCTTCTCTTCTCCTTTCTCCTCCTATTTGGACCCTCCCCATCTTCTAGCCATCTGACCACCTGGTGCTCAGTGGTCTTCATCCAACCTCTGACCTCTCCCAGCCCCGCCCCAGGCTAAAGCAGTCCCAATCCCAGCTCTATCCTCTCTGGCCTTGCCTGTCCTTATTTTTGGCCCGTGTTCTAGGAGAACAGCCAGGTGCACCCACTTAAGGAACCTGGGGGCTGTGAGTGGTGAGGGAAGGGTCCTCCCAGGGTGAGCTGGGGAGCAGGGGTGGCTGGGCCCCTGGAGGCCACCGGCCGGGCTCCTGGGGGCTGAGGGACAGAGCTCCCGGGCTCTGGGGTGGAGGTGCTGGGCAGAGCTAATCACCTAAATGGACGCAGGCTGCTGAGAGACAGGCTCTATTCCCTAATAGAATTTGCCCTCAAGTGCAATTTAATTTTCTCTGAGCCGGTCTCCAGCCCCTCTGTTCCCCTCCCCCAGACAGACCCTCACTTCCCCAGCTTCCAAGGGGGAGCAGAGCACCTTTTCTCGGAGAAAAGAGGAGAAGGGCCTCCCCTGGCTCTGTCCTGGTCGGCCTGTCTGGCTGTCTGGCCTCCTCCTTTGGACGGGCTTGCCCCCCCGCGGGCCACGCCCCTCCCCCAGTTCCCACCCTCGCTGGGGGGTGCTGCTCCCCTCCCAAACACTCGGTGACTTTCCTCCTTCTGCGCTCAGCGCTCAGGGCTCAGCAAGAACAGCCGCTCCAGGTTCCAGTCCTCGCCACGAAGGCAGATTCTTCCCCTGACCTCTGGTAAGTTCACACGCTTCGAGAATTCTCTTTGTCCTGCTTACTGTGGAAGGCGTGGAGGGGAAGCAGGAGGCGGGTGTGGGAGATGCTCAAGTGGGAGGTGAGGACCCACGTGCACACACGCTCTGGCCCGGGTGGAGGGGGCAGAGATGAGCTCAGAGCCCTGTGGTTTGGGGCCGAGCCCAGCGCCTGAGCATGCTGGGGACCTTCTGGGCCCACCACAGCCTCTTCCTCTCGCTGTACTTTCCTTGGACTCCCAGATCTCAGACTGCAGTGCCCTGAAACCTGACTCTGGTCTCTGGAAGTACTGGAAAATGTGGGCATCTGGGTTCTGAGTTGTCCTGCTAATTTCAGAGTGGCCGAGGCGAGCATCTTTATAATCGAAACTGCAGGGTACAACAGAGGCTCAGCGAGGTTGGTGTAGGTTCCTACCTGGTCTGTGCCCAGGGTCTTGGGCTTCTCTCCCATCCTTCCCCTATTCCCCATCTACCCCTTCCAGCAGAGATGGGTGAAGCCCACAAAGAGAACCTTGGGGGAGGAAAGCAGAGGAAAGGGGCAGGACCCCCAAGATTAGCTGATGTAGCTTCAGGAAAGGCAGGAAGACTGTGGGGCACAGACCCTGGGTTCAGGCAATCCTGTGACCCTCTTTTTTTATCTGGTGAGCCCTGGGGAGGGAACACTAGAATTCCTTTTTCTTTGCCGTCAAAGCCTTGAAAAGAGCAAAGGATGGGGCCAAGAATGAGGGAGAATGAATGGGTGGCAGGTCAGGGTCAACTGCAAGGGGGAGATGGCCATTCTTCAGGCACAGACACCTGCTCAGCCCCGCTGGCTCCCTTGTGCAGCTGGGGTCACCTCCAGAGTGCAGGGCCAGCTCCCATGGGGCTCCACTTGTGGGCATCCTCCATGCTCATTCACCAGCAAATGCTTATAAGATCCTTATTCGGTGCCAGAAACTGTGCTGGGTGGGAAAAAAGGGACTGCTCTGCTGTGTGTGTGTGTGTGTGTGTGTGTGTGTGTGTGTGTGTGTAGCACAGGCAAGTCAAAATGCCCAGGAACAGCTCTGTCCAACAGCAATATAAAAGCCAGCCACTTGAGTAATTTTAAGTTTTCTGATAGTGATGCCAATAGAAGAAAGAAGTGAAATGAATACTCGATTTTATTTAACCCCACATATCCAAAAGACTGGGCTTCCCTGATGGCTCAGTGGGTAAAGATTCTGCCTGCAATACAGGAGATGCAGGTTTGATCCCTGGTTCTAGAAGATCCCATGGAGAAGGAAATGGCAACCCACTCCAGTATTCTTGCCTGAAGACTCTCATGGACAGAGGAACCTGGTGAGCTGCAGTACAGGAGGTTGCACAGAGTCAGACACAACTGATCAACTAAACACAACACACATCCAAAAGACCCAACATTTCTACATGTCATAAAAGTTTCTAAACTCTTAATGAGATACTTTACACTCTTTTTAGTATGAAGTCTTAGAAATACAGCATGTAATTGACATTTACAGTGTGTTCTGTTTCCTGCTGGCCACATCTTTCAGCAGCCACATGTGCTCGTGGCTTCTGTACTGGGCAGCACAGCCCTAAAGCATTCATGCACACCGGGGGGTCCAGGGGCCGGCAGCACTGGCATCACTTGGCAACTTGTTAGAAATGCAGAATCTCTTGTCCCAGACTTGCTGAATCAGAATCCATATTCAAACAAAATGCCCAGGTGATTGATGCTCATTGTAAATCCGAGGACCCTGGGTGTGTAGGGGCAGCAGGGTAGAGTGAATTTTACAGAGCATTTGCTTTAGAGGCTTTTCATATTGGATCTCAACCCCTTCTCAGGGGGAATGATCTGAGTATTATCACCCCTGCTAACATAGGAAAACAGAGGCTAAGAAAGTTCAACTTCTCACAGCCACAGAGCTCAGATGTAGAGTAGACCCAGGGTTTATGTCTTCAATGGAATGCTTCCTTGGTGAGGTCTAGGGGAAATCCTTTGCCCCTCAAAGTTCTCAGTATTTCTTCCTTGCTCATCAAAAATGGCTTCAGTGGGCCTTCCCTGGTGGTCCAGTGGCTAAGACTCCATGCTCCCTAAGCAGGGGGCCTGGTTTGATCCCTGTGCAGGGAACTAGATCCCATATGCCACAACTAAGACCCTGAGCAGAGAAATAAATAAAAAACAAATATTTTTTCAAAAAGTAGCCCTAGTCACAGTATGTCTTGCTCCCTCCACTGAGGCATATGATAAAATAGGCCCCTTCCCAGTGAAAAGAAGAGATGATCAAGCAGAGAGAGAAGTAAATGGCGCCGTGTTCTTTGTCCTCATACACTCACATTGGCCTTTGTGGGGGACTTTCCATGTGCCAGCCCCTGGGCTAACAGTGGAGCCCTTCTGTGACAATACCGCCAGGCAAGAACAAGCACTGTCCATATACCAGGCAGTGAGTGGAGGCTCAGAGGGGGTCCCCCTGTAGCAGGCAGCAACATTGACTTTCATCTGGTTCCAGGGTGGTTAGTGTCTGACCCCCTGCCTCCTGACTTCTCACACGAACCCCACCCCCACCCCAACCTTTCTCCTGTCACCTCTGCCCACATCCAGCACATTCACTTTTTTTTGGTTGTAAGTCAGTTTCTGAGAGGAAACTGCTGAGTTAAGCGCCTCCAGTAAAAACCTTTCGCCAAGATGATGACGGGGTTGTTTTATAGATTAGCCTTGACACCTGCAGCTATTTCCAAATGGAACCAGGCAGGACTTCCCCCCCTCCCTCTCCTGCTCCCCATTTATAGCCTCCTCCCTAGAAGCTGAGACAACAGAGCATCCGGTGAGAGGCTCTGGGACTGGGCCCTGGTACCCTAGAGCAGGCAGCCCCATCTTTCTGTGCTGTTTTCCCACTGGTAAAGCGGTCGGATTACGATGGGCCCTACCTACCTTGTGACACTTAAGTGAGAAGAGGTGTGGAAAGGCCCCTAACCAACCATAAAGCACTGTGAGATGGGGGTCACTGGATCTTTCTCAGATTCAGGATGCCTCTGGGTCCTGGAGACTGAAGAGGGACATGGGGAAGGGAGAGAGGGTGTCGGCTGTGTGCAGCCTCTGGAGTCCAAGTTCTTTTGGTAAATGAACTTGGGTATTAGGCCAACATTAAAAACAAAGGTCACGAGAGCAGGATTGCAGGTTGTGTGGGCAGGGCAGCTTCCAAAGAGAAGATACAGAATCGAATCTCTCAGTGTGCCGTGGAGAGGCTGTTTGGGAAAGCACGCAGGAGAACACAGCCAAGTTATTGGTGATGACTGTGGGTCACCTTAGTAACAACCGCCACAATGATGGTTGAGTGCCTTCTGTGCATGGAACCCTGGGTTCTGGAGTTTATATGCATTATCTCTAGTCCAACAAGCACCCTAAAATGTAGAGGGGCCATCTCCCCATTTTACAGATGAGAAGGGAAGCTAGCAAGGTTAATTAACTTGCCCTAGGTGTCGGGTGAGCCCTGGCGGTCTGACCCATTGCACCAAAGGCTCTTTTCAGGGATTCCTTCTCCCAGCCACCACCCAGCTGCACCTTACTGCCCCCTTTGCTCGGTATAAAAGCTGCCTGTTTCCTTAATGAAGTGACAACTTATCATAATGTAGTTAAAATTTCACCCAAGGGGTAATTTAGGCATCTTTACCTCAGCTTGTGACCTACTCTTGTGTAAGAGTAGGTTTCCACCTCCAAAGGGGAAAGAAAACAAAAACCCATGATTATGGGTCTCTCCCTCTCAACTAACATTTCCAAGAAAGTAGAGCTCCCAAGTTCTAGTCTTTACTTGAAAGCATTCCAAAGAGTTTCTTGTCTCTTGGTTTCTCCCATAAATACCAAACAAGAAAAAGTAAAACAGGCAAAATACTATAGAGGGGATACAATAATGATGCAGCTTCCTAGTTGCTTCAGGTGACCATCTGTGATGAGAGTACTACCATTATTTAGCCACTGAGAAGGCAAAGTAAGAGACCTGCCAGAGGTTATACCAGTTGGGATGTACACAGTTGGGATTTGAATTCAGGTACTCTGAGCCCAGAACCCAAATGTCTGCTAACCCAGGCTCTGCCTCCCTCCGAGCACAAGGAAGGCAGATGTACCCGGGGAACTTAGCTGACGCTATTCCACAGGTGTGCTGGGAATCATGGAGCAAGGTAATCTGTTTGCACTTGGCACTCTGGGTCATTGTCTTCCAGGGCGCAGCAAGAATCTGGCATTCAATGGCTATTTAGTGAATGCATAAATTAAGAAATACTCTAAAACATCCTAGATTTTTTATAGGAAATAAAAAGAAAAAACTCTGAGATTACAATGAAACCAAATTCCTCAATTCATTCCCCTGCTCCCCATACACATAGGCCATGGGGTGTTATGGCTGCACAGGTGGATCTCAGAAGACTTGGCTTTGCTAGGTGATGTATTCTGTTCTACCACCAGGCTATGCCCAGGGGCCTTCAAATAGAAGTTACTTCATGATGCTGGCAGAAATAGAGCCAGACTACCTACGACCATAACTTGGCCCCACGGCTTACTATCTGTGCAACCTTGGGCACATCCCTTGACCATGCTGTGCTGACTCAGTTTTCTTATCTGTAAAATGGGGATAATAATAGTTCCTGCCTCAGTGGATTTGTGAGGGTTAAATGAGTTAATACATACAGAACGCTTAACAGTAGTGCTGGTGATATGAGTGTTAGCTATTGTCAGTTTTCTTCTTCCTCTGAGGATCCCAGTGCTCTTTACTTACTCTGTTTCTCAGCTTCTTACTGACTCATAATGTCATTTTGAGAGTTAGATGTCCAAGTACAGGACCATCTCTTTTCCATGTCCCTTAAATTCCTGTGTCAAGGACACAGGGCAGGTTTAAGATGAGCAACAACTGATCAGCATCCCTGGGGGGAGAGATCCCTGGAAGATTCTGGGAAGAGAAAGAGACAAATGACAAAGTGGTGGGCTCACAAAAGAGGCCTATGACAAATGACTGGGAGGACTGGGTGGACAGATGGAGAAGAGCAAAGGCCCCTGTCCTTTTATTGGAGAACTCCTTGTGGCTCCCTGAACAAGACAGTGGCTCCCTAGGGGCTGGGCTAAGGGTTGGTCTCCCTGGTTTTCTCTGCTGGGATGAGTAATATGGACCAGGGCAGAGGGTCTATATCAATCTAGCCCAGCAGAAAAATGAATGAAAATTGAATTCCCCAAGGAGAATTGGGGAGCTGTTATCCAGACAGAGATAAATCAAAGGATGCCACAGAGACAGGGAGAGCAGGTTTCCAACAGCAGGAGAATAATTAAGAAAACAGTTTCGAAATGCAAATGATAAAAGAGGGTTTGAGAGGAATAAGGACAAGGAGGAGATGATTGGAGATGGGGTGACAAGGAGCAGAGGCAGTGAATTTGTCCCTCAGCGGGAAAAGAGACGGGGCTTCAGGATTCCTGGCGTCTGAGGGTGAACTCGCCCACTTTGTGAAGTTTCTAAAATGCAAGGGTTAGAAGACACACCGACAGCTGTGCCCAGTGGAAAGACTGTGCCCAGATTGGGAGTCAAAGGCTGGATTTAATTTCCAGTTGACTTTGTAACTTATTAGCAGTGTGACCTTAGGCAAACCACTTAACTTCTCCGTTTCCTGATAGTCATACCCAAGCCCTGGCATGATGATGAAGATCAAATGAGATAAAATATGTGGAGAAACTTTGTAAAATGTAAAGTGCTAGACAAATGCAAGCTTTAATCATTTTCTTAAATTGAGTTTCTGGAGAGTCTTCCCTCAGAATTGGATCCACTGACATGTTGGGTTTGGTTCCCAGAAATGTAATATGTAAATATCCAGAAAGTACTGGATACTCTTCCTGACTATTGACCGACTGCCCGCCCTGACAGAACTTTAGACCTGGGAAAGCCACATGGTCACCAGCTGTGAGTGGTAGCTGGTGCCCACCCTCCTACTGGGTGTAGCTGAAAGGCACAGATCTGAGGAGGCTCTGAGGACCACCGCTCCCGGGATGTCACCTGCCAGCTGTGGACAGCCTTCAGTGGGAAAAGCCCTGAGTTAGCTCAGAGGTTTAAGTCCAGACACCGCGATGGTTTTCCTGGGCCATTCCAGTAGAGACTGTCTGCTCTCTGTGGGAACTAGTACTTTGTCCATTCTGGGAGGGTTGGGGCAGGAAGACTAGCTTAGCCCTTTATCCTCAGTGTTTCGCCCTCCAGTGCTACTTATGAAACTGTTGTGAATAATAGATGGAATTACACAGGTAGAAGCTCTTACCTTGGTGCCAGGCAGTTTTACACTTTCAGTAAACATTGGTTATTATTACTAACACCATAGGTTATTATGTTGATGTTATTATTATAGCTATCTGTAGTGGCAGGCACTAAAAGGTACGTTTAAGGGAAGCTTTTTCTTTTTTAAACTGGAGATTCATTATTAGATGGGAAAGGTAAGGGCCCAGGAGGAAACTGAAATACCTTGGCAGATGTAGGTGTTAGTGGAAGACCTTGGGAATAGGATTCAGCTCATACCAGGAGACAAATACCTCTAGAAAAGTATAGGAATACAAAAGGGTATTTATTGGTGGAGCTGCTTTGTGGGTACCTTTGGGGACACAGAGGGATGCTGGGGGAACTGCTGCTCACAAGTCAAGAACTGACAGCAGAATGGGTCTTCCAGGGCTCTTCTACCATTGGGTAGAGTTAAAAGTGGCATCCCCTGAACCAGCCCTGGGCACAGGAGAGTCTCCATCACAGTAATGCTGCCCCAAACCCAGTGACAGGCTAATGACATACAGTGAGAAGAGGGTAGGACCCAGGCAGTTTCATTCAAGGGGAGCAGGAGCTATAGAGAGCATTTAAAAAATATAATATTAAATCATAAAAGTAATTATGCATATGCTTCACATTTCACTGCATATATTTTATCTTTCACTAATATTACTGAAAACATATATCAACTTTACAGGAAATCTGGAAAAGAAAAAATTCCGTAAAAGACATCTCCCTAATATACTTTTTTTCCATAATACACTTCTGAATAGCATTCTGATATGTTTATTCCAGTTTTTCCCCAAAGATTTTGAAAAACAAACTTCTATTAGTTTTTTCCCCCCTGCTTTATAAAATAATGTGCTCATTGAGGAAACTGAAAAGAGCAAAAAGAAGAAAATTAAAATTGTAATGTACAGATAACCACTTTCATATATTAGCATATATTTCTATCTATGCTTGTTTAAAAAATATCCTAAAGTCCATACTGCTTCACATTCTCATTTTTCCCTCACCTCCTTATAAATCTGAAACACTTTTCTACATTATTAAATATCCTGTTGTATTTTCAAATGACTATAATATTCCATTTATATACTCTAATAATCCCCTATTGTTGGATATGTAGGTTATCCTCTTTAACTGTTATATATCATTATAGATATTGTTCTTGATTATTTTGTGTGGACAAATTTTTATATGGATGAGGTCAAATCCGTCACACTGTTAGACTATAAAAGATATTGCCAAAATGCCCTCAGAAGACATTGTTCCTTTTTGCATACCCACCAGGAAACTGTTCTCTAATTTTCCCGCACATCCTAGCCAACAATGGGATTACCACTGCTTTTATCTTTGACTAACATTTGTACATACTTACAATCATACAATATTGCATCCTGCTTTTAAAATTCTTAGTATTTCACAAGCATTTCCATGTTGCTACGTTTCATAATTAGTTTCAATAATTGTATAACATTATTTTTCTTTTATTGAATATTTAGGTTAAGCATATTCTTGTCTGAAACCTTTTTCAAATTTTATTATTTCCCTAGAATAGACACTCAAAAGTGGACTGACATGAGCCTAAGAGTATGAACAGTTTATGGACTTGATACATATTGCCCAAATGCTTTTCAAACGAATTTAAGAGCTTATAAACACATTAGCGATGTTTGTGAGAGAAACAGTCTCCAAGCACCTTCAACAGCAGTGAATTCTATGATTCCTCCTCCCCCTTTTTTCACTGAACAGACAGAAAGGGGTATATGTACAAGATGTTTTGTTTTGCTTTTCTTTGATTCTTAATGAGGCTGGCATTTCCTCGTGATTGTTTGCTAGCAAAAGTTTTCGTAGAAAACATTTTGGTAGACACTTAAAATGCCACCTGGTTCTTGGCTTCTTGTGCACTGGAATTGCCTCGCAGGTAGACAGGGCAAGAGAAGATGCCAACCCAGCACCAGGACACACAGAAGTCACTGTGACTTCGTTGAAAACAAATTCTAAGCGCTGACAGCCATGCCATGCTCGCCCACTGTCACGCTTGTCCCTCACCAGTCCTGGCATCCCCTCTTTGTGAACAACGCCAGGAGAAAAAGCTGGATGGTTGGAGAGAGAGCACCCAGTTCCCCTTCCCACCCGAGCCGGACCCCACTAAGCTGGGACCACACATCTGTCTATGTCTCTGGAACGAAATTCAGAGTGGAGCTGTTGGGAGGGCTGGGATCCGGAGAGTCGCCTATTAGAATAGGATCCGAGGATCCGGAGAGGGTCCTATTGCAGGGGGATGGGCTTCTCGCGCCTGCAGTCAGGCGTCGTCGAGAATCTGATGAAGCACTCGGCGGAGACCAGTCCCAGCGATGGGCCTTCTGTTTTATTTCCTCCAGGACCTCGCGCGGAGAATTGGTGTTGGTGTGTGTCTTGTAAATACCATAAGCAACACGCGCGCCTTCGATCGTTAGCCCCGGCGGTGGGTGTGCGCGCTGCCGCCCCGCAGGCACGAGGTGGGGAATTGTTCAAAACACCCGCGGTAGCAGCGGGCGAGGCAGGGCGGTCTCGAAGGACTGAGGGCAGGACGAGCTGGGCGGACGCAGGCAGAGGGGCCGGGACGGGGCGGAGGAGGACCGAAGAGTCCTCTGGGAGCCGCAGGCCGCGGTGTGCGGGGGCGCGCAGCCGGCGGCCCGCGCCCCGCCACCTCCGCGCGCAGCCCCTTGGCGGCCCTCCACCGCCGGCCGCCGCCCGCTGCGTGACTCGCGCGCTCCGGGCTGAGTACGGGCTGTCCCTGGCCCGGCCTCAGCCAGACGCGGGGGAGAGAGAGCAAGGGCTGGGAAGCGCCGGCGGGAAAGGAGTTGGCCGGAGAAGAGGAGGAGGACGAGGACGAGGAGGATGGAGTCATCTAGTTACGGAGCGCGCTCAATCATCAGGCCTGGAGAAGCCCGGGACCGAGAGCGCGCGACGGGAAGACCCCTGTCGGGCGGCCCGGCCTCCGGAGCGCCTGCCCCGCCCTTTGGTTCGAACAGAGGCGCGGAGAGGCGCCGCCCGCTGGGGCCGGGACCCTCCCCCCGCCCCGCGGGAACCCACGGAACCCTCGAAGGCCCGGACAGCGCCGTCCGGGACACCTGCTGCGGCGGCCGAGCCAGCCGCAGTATTTATACCGGGGCGCGAGCGCGCACCGCGGACAGCGGGCGGGGGAAGGCCCGTGAGGCCCCTCCCCGCTCCATGCGGTCCCGCCCTCCTGCCCGGCCGGCCTCCCTCGGGGCGCTGGGACCCCCACTCCGGCCGGGGTCCGCCGCCGGCTGCCGGGTGGGGGAGGCTTGGCTGAAGGGCGGGCCTGCCTGCGGAAAGCGACGTCACGGCCGTTCCTGCAGTGTGAATGAATCAAAATGCCTGGGTGACCGCGGCCTCCCCGGCGGCCGGCACGCCAAGGGTGGAGGGGGAGGGGGAGGGAAGCGGGCGGGGGAGGGAGGAGGGGGAAAAAAAGCCAGAGCTGCAGCAACAGCGTCTCCTCAACCCGGGATGTGCACCAACCCGGCAGAGCCAGATCAAAGGGATTTGAAACAGACCGGGGACTGGCGGGGGGAGGCGGCCAGGCAGCCTGTGGAATCCTGCTGGAGAAGCGGAGGGTCCGCTTCCGCCGTGACTTCGGCGGTCTGCTTGGGTGGTTTTTTTTTTATTATTATTATTATTTTCCAATTTCTGAATCCAGCTTGAGCGAGAGATCTCCGTAGACTGCGACTCGCTGGCTCTCGCTCGGAGATGATGCAGAGCGCAGCTGTCCCCGCGGAGGGGGCTGTCAAGGGGCTCCCGGAGATGCTTGGTGTGCCGATGCAACGTAAGACACCCCCCTTTCTCGACGATTTAATTTGATAGCCAGACAGCCAGCAGCTTGGGCCGTTTTGGGGCGGACCGGACGCTGCGCGTAGCCTGGACCGGAGGGGACGGGCGGGGCGAGGGGCCGACGGCCGGGGCGCAGAGGCGGTCACAGGGCAGGGGCACCAGCCAGAATGCGTGTGAAGGGCCTGGCCCTTGGGTTTAGGGGCCGAAAGTGAACGACTCCGGGATGGTGCTTGAGGGGAACCGAGGGATACCGAACCCCGCATCCCCAGCCTATGGCTTTTCTAGGAGCGTTGAGGAGAGTGCTGTTTGGGGACGCCAGGGGAACAGGCTGCAGCCCAGGCCCGAGCCCTGGGGTGGTCCCCCCAAATCACCCCCCCAGGGGGGCGGGGAGGGCTACAGTCAAAGCTACAGTACCGCTAGTGCAACTTCACCCCAGCTGGCGGAAAGTTGGAGAGCGCGTCCCCCGCCCCCGGGGCTGGCGGCACAGAAGCCCAGGCCCACTCTGCCCCCGCGCGCAGAGCGTGCGCGCCTGGTGAGTCCCCAGCCACTGCTGCCCGCAGCGCCCGCCGCCTGCGCCGCCGGGGACTGCCAGCTCCTAGTGAGGAAATCCACCCGCCATATTCCAGCAAGCCGAGAAATGAAGGGAGGGGGAGCACCAGGACAAAGTTCTGAACTCGGGGTACATCCTTGGCGCAGGAGAGAGCAGGTTTCAGGATGGCTTGGACTCGGAAGCGAAGAGATTAGAGCGTAAGGGCTCTTTGCTCGCCCACTCGATTGTCTTTCCTGCGCCCGAAATTAGGAAGGTGGCCGGAGCTCAGAGCCTGTTTATCCTCAGGTGTGTGTGTGAGAGTACGTGTGTGTGCGCGCGCGCAGGGATTTTCCAGGTGGGAATCTGTTTCTGTCCCTCGCGAAGGGTGAGTCTTCAGTGGAAAATCTGTGCAGAGGCCAGAGCAGGTCCCGTGGCGTCGCGCGCGCTTGGCAGGCGCTGCGCGAGCCCTGCCCGGCAGGCTCTTGGGTTCCGCGGAACGCCCCTGGGCATGGTAGAGAGAAGAGCTTCCTCCCTCTACTCGCCGAGGGGTTTCTGCCTGCGACTTCTTCCGTGGAGCGGTAGCTACATCCTTGAGGTTTAAGGAAGGGCCAGTTCATCCACGGACGGTACCTACCTACTAACTAGGGTGCACGAGCGCGCCCTCCTGCGCCCCGGCTCTCCATGACAAGGTTTCTGCCCCAGCAGTGCCGCAAAGGTAGACTGACGAGTGTGCCCCGACTCGGCGACTTCCTAAGAAGTTTGTGAGAAGGGACTAGAAGAGGATCGCTTCACGCAAATCTACTTAGGTTGTTCCTTGACTATATCCTACAGTTATCTTTTGTGTCTTTTTCGGTCAATTGTTGCCAATTCTAAGTCTGCGCTGTGCCTTGGGGAGTTTACTGCTAAGATGTGTCTGTAGACGGTGTTGGGGGCTCACTGACTCCTTACCCCCCTCACCCACCAAGGGCGGGGAGGGGGTTGTCTGCCCCCTCGCACACACACTCACAGACCCTGTCAAATGTGCTCTGGCTTAAGCTGAATGTCACTCTTTGCAAGTGAGGGGAGTGTGAGAGTGGACAAAGGTGTGTGTTTCTCGTGTCCTTTTCCGGGGTACAGCGGTGATTGAATAGCTGTGGTCCATAGGTGGCCAGTGTTAGGACTACAGCATACCACAGTGAGTTTTGCTCTGACAGCCTTTCTTTGGATGCCTCGCACACACTCTCAGATGGTCTCACTTTTTGCTTTTCTTACTCAGAGACAACTTTGATTCCATCATCAGGAACTCGATTTCCTAAAATGCCTAAAACTCACCTTCAGAGTGACAGTTCGCCAGGGCTCAGCGTCTGGGTTCGAAGTGTGGAAAACTTAAGGAGGTAGAGAAGGGGGCTCTCATTCCAGGGAAGTCCAGCGGACCAGGAGGAGGTGGTTTGTCCTTCCTTTTGTCTTGCCCTGGTTCTGTGGCTTGGGTTGGAGGCAGCACTGGCCAAAATTGAGGGCACCAATCCCCCTGGGGATTGGGATCAGCTTTTTTTCTTTTTCCCTTGGGGATGTATGTGGATTGTTCCCTCACCCACTGCAGCAGATCTGGCTTCTGGCTATTAAGCTGTTGGTGCTGGGAACTAGGGGTGGAGAGGAGGAGGGGGGCTGGCCCCCTCTGGCATATATACCCAACCATTCTCTTTCTTGGGATGTAGGACCCAGTAGCCTAAGAATTCCATGTAGAAGGGGACATGCCCTTGGGCCTCAGGGAGGGAGAGGGGTAATCCTGGGATGTGGGTGTTTAAACCTGGGGGGAGGGGGAGAGAAGAGAATAGAAAAGCTCTCCAACACAGGTCCCTCCAACCCACCAACTGGAAGGCTTACCTATACCCCTACCCCCACCACAGCCACCTTCTGCTGCTTCATCCTGAGCCACCACAGATGGAGCACAGGTCTAGAGATCCCCCCACCTCCGTGCCTCTAGTGCCCTGGCCTCTAAGGGGCATTGTAGGGGTTGGAATCCAGTTTGGTCTTCTGCTTTGAGGGGATGGTTTAGGCGCATTCCCTTCAGGAAAACATTACCAAGTTATGTAATCATTTCTCTCTCTTGGTGGTCCTCTTCCTTACACCCTATCTGCTCCCATACCGCCCCCCCCACACACTGCTTGCTCCTGGGCAGCCTGGTCTATCGTGCTTCCTGTCTCCCTGCTTCACTGCTTGGAGGTTGCAGAGCAGGTCCTGGCCTCACTTCCACAGCCCCTGGGTCCCCCGATGAGGATGCGCAGGGCTCAGGCTTTCTTGGGACAAGCTGGAAGTCTTCATCCCTTTGAGGGGCGTAGGCCTGAGCAAGAAGCTTGGAAGAATCTGGAAGGAGGAGGCTGGGAGCAATCCAAGAGCAACTTAGGGTAGAGAAATATCCCCCCCCCCAAAGCTTGGACTGGTCACCTGGGCAGCGCCCCCTCCTGCCTTAGGTCAGTGTTTTCTAAGGAACTCAAACCCTGGCTCCTTGCTCTGGGTGTCTGGAATGCTCTCATGTTCAGGAGGCGACACCCTCAGGGTCATATCCAGCACCGAGCCAGTTCGTTGTTTTGTGGGGGCCTGTGGATGGGTTCAGGAAAGGACCTTGTCCTAAGTTGATGGGTCCCGGCTGCTTGGCCCACGGTTTAGGGTGGGTGGTTTCTCTGGTTCCCGGCACAGCCTGCCTTTGTCTGGGTGGTCCTCGCTGTGTCCCTCAGGGCTGCCAAGGTCGGAGTCCCCCCAGTGCCTGACCCTAAGCAGCACTGGGTGAGGTGACCTCTCAGCCTCTGCCGAACCACTCTTCTCCCCAGTCCAGCGATTGCCCCAGGTATCTGGGTCCTGCTGGCCCCTCTTGCTGGCCAAGACAATTGGGAACAATGAAGGATATTGAGGGGGGTGTTTTATTGGCCCCTTGCCTTCGGTTTTGGCCCATTTCACAAGTAGTCTCCAGGGGCACCAAGGAAAGGAAAACGGACATCCTAGAATGTTGGCTGGAGAGTGGCCCAATCCCGCGGGAGGAAAGACTGATTAGCCCGGTTCAGACTGGGGGTGGTGAATGGGAAGCAGGCCCGGGGCAGAGGCCACCCATCTCTTTCTTGTGTCCTAAGAAAATCTATCTTGCAGCTCTCGTGAACCCCGAAGCTGTGGGCAAAGGTATTTGGTTTTCTATTTGGTAGGATCGGGCAAAGGACGTCTCAGGAGGCCTCACTAGCCTTCTTCCGTTCCAGGTGCTCCCGCTTGGGGTGAGTTCTCCCTGTCCTGGTCGGGTCCAACTCCTCGTCCCCAACCTTAAACTCATGCAGGCTATATCTTAAGGGTGGAGTAAATGCATTTCCTGGTTCCAGGGGAGGTAAAAAGGAAAAAAAAAAAATAGAGAGATTGAAATTGCATCAGATTCCGATACAGACATTCAAACAGCAGCCTCCAACACAGCAAACCTCTTTCCCTGCGTCATAAAAATATAGTTCGGTGCCGGCCAACTTTTACAGGCCAGGCTGGTTGGTTCCGCTGGCAGATTTGGGCCTCTCCGTTTGGGGATTTGGACCCTCCCTCCGTGAGGATCCTGTCCCACCGCCCGGCCAGAGCTGCGCACCAGCCAGAGGGAATTTGGAGAAACCCGGATGAGCGTAGCCGTGCCTTTTTCGGGGCGGCGGGGTGCCGCCCGAGGGGCTCGCTGCTCCGTCCTCCTCGGTTCCCATGCTTACATCGGAGAGGGTGGAGGGGAGCCCGCTTGGGAAGCTGCAGTCTCCGGGCGCTCAGGGAAATGAATTAACAATTTAACCCAGACAGAGAGCAGGCAGGTGGGGCGAGTGAGGGGCGAAGGTCTGCACTGAGCGGCCCCATATCCGCGTCCAGGGGAGAAGAGAAATCGGGGCTGAGAAGAGAAGGCAGGACCTAACTCGAGTGGTTTCCTTGCTTGGCCGCGATCCATCCTCGCGGAAAAGCAGAGCCAGGAGGGACCAGGCGGGAGCGGCGTCCTCGGGTCTGGCAGCGCGACCTGAGTGACCTCGCCGCCACCAGGGCAGAGCTCCTCTGCCCCCAGGGCAGGCGCCTGCCTGGGTGGCCCGGGGGAACCGAAGATGAATTGCTTCCAAAAGCGTTTGCCTCGCACCTGCGGGCGGCGCACCGTCCGGAGCGAGCCCGCCGCGTGCCCTGGGTTTTTGAGGGCTCGCCTGGGGGGCAGGTGCTGACAGGGCGGCCCTTCCCGGAGAGCCAGCTTCGCCTGCACCGCGTCCACCCGCTCTAAGTGGAGGTCGCAGTAGCGAAGGGGTCAAAAGATGGGCGCATTCGGCACCGCGCGGCGCATTCGGCATTTCTGCGCCTTGGTCCTTTCCCTCCGTCCACCTTGCCAGTCCACCTTCCTCTTCCTAGTTTATTATCCCGATTAGTCTGGGATTGGCCAAGCCTGAAACCAGTTTCCTACTTGTTTGGAGCCGGGCAGACTTTTCTTGCCGGGAGCGCGGACGGAGCGTGGGAACTATAAACCCTCTTCCACTCATTTCGCACCAAGAATTTGGGAAAACCGTGTTAACCCCACCCCACCCCCCACGAGGGCGGCACAAGTCTTTCCCTGAATTTTTAACCCTTAGAAAGCGGTTTCCACAATTTGGGAGCGGCTCCTCCAGCACAGGACCCGGCGGCAGCCGGCGGGCGCCGCGCGCCCTCTTCCCGCGTTCCCCTCTGGGCTCCTGGCCCTGCTCCCCGCGCTTAGCGGACCTGGAAGAGCACTTGAAACGCGGCAGGCTCGAGAGAGACGAGGTCTGTACCTGGACAGCTGTTGTAAATTAAATTGGACCTGGGGACTTAGTAACACTGTGCGCCTGGGAAAGAAATGGAGCGGGCCGCGGGTTGTACCCACTGTTCTACAGAGGAAGGCGCGGCTGGGACTCAGCGCAGGCTTCATTCACCCTTTGGGGCTCAGAGGTTGGCTTCATCAAGGATGGTTTTTTTTTAGAAGGCAGGGTGAATGTCTTTTAAAGGAATCTGAAGGATGAAACTAGTCAGGAAGAAGAATTACTAGCAAAGCCCGGGCGAGATGAAGCCCCCGGAGCGGCGGGAAGTTAAATGAAGGAATACCAAAGCTAGGTGTACCTCCCTCCCGACACGCCAAAAACAAAGCGGGGTTAAGGCAAGAATGCAGGCTGAACGCCCCGGGATTAGAGCAACGTGAGTCTTCAAGACCTCAGGAGTCAACCTACGTGACCAAATACCAGGGTCGATTTTTCAAAATCGAGTCCTCTTGGAGGTGAGGTGGGGGGGGGGGGGAGGGTCGAGGCAGGCGGGAAACTGGCATAGCAATGGCTTTCCATCGAGTAGACAGAACACAGCCCACGGGGGCGTCTTGGATTTTGAACAGTGACCCAGTGACCCCGCTGACCAGGTGTAGACAGCCTCAAGTCCTAAATATTTCCATTGTCCTAACACTTCCCTTTTGCCTCGGATTTTAGAGACCTTTCACTCTGTGCTCCAGTCAATTAGAGATTACTTGAACACCGCGTTAGCAGAGAGAACCCAGAGAGACGCAGGTGCTGGGAGGGTTGTGGTGGAGGAAGGGGAGGCACTCATCCAGGGATGGGAAATTAGTTAACAGGCACTTACCTTTCTTTCTATCACATTGTTAAAGAGGTCTCCGTTGAGCCTCTTGATTTACTCTGTACCGGTGGGTATCTTGTGGGTTTCTCAGGGAAACTAGTGTTCTCCTAATTAAGGAGTTGTGGAGGGGGGTTGGTGGGTGGAGTTGGATGGAGGGACCTTGTGCCATTTCTTTCAGTCAAGGAAATAGATCAGGATTGGAGCTGAGAAGCTTTGGAATGCAGAGAGACTTGGAAACAGTTTAGCTGCTGAGCAGCCGGCGGAAAGGAGTAATCTTACCTACACAGGGAAACCCAAGGCTGGAGACAGACTGAAACAGCCGTTTGCTATGGCGCACCAGATACCTTACTGTATAGATGGCTGGATTTGGAGATGGATGGTGTGTGCAGGGGGTTCGTTTTGTAATGGTTTTCTGCCTTTCCTCCCTTTCTGGAATGAGTGTTAAAAACGCCCATAACACGGATGTGAGCCAACAGGGTCTACCACTTTTAGGAAAATGTCATCGTGGTTTGAATGTCTGTCTTCCTTGTCTCTCTCTTTTTTTCCTTTCTCCCTTCCTTCCTTCTTTTGTGAGATCTTTGCGGGAGGAGCATGGATTTGCACAGGATTTCTGACCAGTGGGGTCTTATCAGGGGTTGAGTACCCAGCAGCCTGTGGGGAGGTAGATCCATCCATCTCTCACTCAGTTTCCAGGAGGCTTGGGAGGGAAGAGCAATTTCTTTCTGGGTCTGGAACAGAAGCAGTCCCGGAGCCGGGCTACTGTTGTTTGTGACAGGAAGAAAAACTCACATGCTCCCTGTGAGGTCTTTACCTTTTTAATGTCTCAATTTTATAGGAACCTCCATCAAAATGGAGCACAAATGAGCCATTTTGAGGCGCTACAGCTGGGGGTAGGAGGACAGGTTTAACTGGCAAAATTGAAATGGATTCTTCCTTGGAAAATGTACTTTGGGTTAACTGTTCTTTGGGTTAGTGGCGGGTTGGAAAAATCATCTTGGGAGGCAACTAGTAACTCCTGTTGTTATTTTGGCAGATTTCTTTTCTCTGATCCTCACTCCCCTTCCCTCTGCCGATCTAGGTCTAGTCACAGATGTTTTATTGTGGTATCTCACCCCCAAATGCCTTTAAAGTATAATTTGCTTTAATTACAATGTTAGGGGGTTAAGGGATTGGTTCTGGGAACAGCTTAATAGAGACAAAACTTGCAGCCAAATTAATTGAAAGTTTCTTCTTATGAGGGAGCAGTTGCCAAACATATGGAATATTGCCACAGAATGAGACATCAGAAAAATGCATTGTGGAGATTCAGCAATGATTAAATGTGAAGAATGTAATAGCAATAGAGAGATGTCTGTTCCATAGACTGTCATGGATTCGTTTGATGTGATTTTTCGGTTTTATTTGCAATTACTGAGAATAGTCAATACTCAACTGAAGATTACTAATTCTGTGTCAATGTATAACCCAGGAGATAATTCTACACCTGCAGATATATGTCTACATTTCTTATTTTATTTATTATGGGATGCCTTCTATTAAATGGTTGTCCAGATTCAGCCTTAAATGGTAACATCAAAATTGTCTCAAGGCTACTTTTGAATTTGATTTTTCATTGAAGAGGTTACTATTTTTGAGCTAAGCAGAAGAACAAAAGAGGTTTTCAAAGGGACCCCAAGTCACCAAATGAAACAAATAGGACCTGTGGTGAGAAGGATTCTAGAGAAGAACAGAGGGAGAAGACGATGTTAGGTGTGATCATTTCTGATTCTCTGACTCTTTTCTAGTTGTTAGTCATTTGTCAAGACAAACTAGAAATTAGGTAAGATGTGTAGATTGCTGTATTTTTAAAGTACATAAGTGAATAGGGTTATATTAGAGAATATAATTTACCTTAAATGTGATGCCAGGTTTTGTTTTGTTTTTTGCTCATCTCAATATTTTTGTGGCTGGCCCAGATCATTATAGACAATGCTGTCATCACATAATAATACAATGTTCAATAAACTTTTTTATTCTTAAATTTAAAAGAACTGATATTGGAATTTTGTGCTTCTACTGTGCTGTTTAAGATTATTCTTACTAGGTTATTAAGAGAAAGTTTATAAAAACATTTTTGAAAATTATGTTTGGTCTCTTCAAAATGCTTTGGTTTAGTATAAGGGAACATATAAATAAGTATGCTTTAAATTCAGTTCAGTCGCCCAGTCATGTCTGGCAAACCATTTCAGTATTGTTGCTGAGAATCATGAACTCATTATTGCCATAGAATAAGGGAACATATAAATAAGGATGCTCTAAGCTGTTCAATAAAAGTGAATTGTCTTTAAAAGTGAAATAATAAAGAAAGAGCCAGGAGGGGGGAGAAAACAGACACATCTAGTTATGATCTGTCATATAAACTGCATCTCAGTCCTCTGTTCCTTTGGTCACAGTTATCAGGTGATTTGAAAGGGGAGTTATGACCAGAAAACAAGGTTTTATTGTCAGTAGGAATGGCAGCGAATTTGAATTGGAAAGTTTTAGTTAAGAAATATGTATTGAATAACAGAACTTTTAATTAATTTAACTGTACCTCTGTTATAATTCTTAGACTTGGATATTCCAGAACTTAGGTTTGCATTTAGGCAGGCCCAGTACCATACTTCCTATATCCTGTGGCCTTATGTTACCAACACGTCAGAATTAATAATTCCCAGATGAAACGAATAAGCCCCCACTGAGAATATTTCCCCAACCTGCCTTTTCAAAACCTCCTTCTTTCTTACTTAAATAACTTTAGGAAACAGAGCAACATTGTCTGCCATTAAATATTGTTTTCTCCTTCTTCTATGTTGGGAAGGAATGGAGAATTCCAAGAAAAACATTTGCATAATATTTCAATTATATATGTGTTACCTTAAAGCCCCATTGGGCTTTTCTCCTTTTAGTTTGTAGTCAGTAAAAAAAAAAAGCAAATAAAATTAAGTATTTTGGGAAACATACAGTAGCCAAATGTTGTTTAAGATAGAGTTCAAAACAAAAACTACTTACCAGCAAAAGGATTTGAGGTGAAACCCACCAGATAGAGGTGGCTTTGGTGAGCATTGTTGGAAGCCTTGGTCTTCAATCAGTCTCAGAATCTATCACAGAGAAAAAGAACATTCTAGCCCTGGTTTGCTCCCCAGTTGTGTACCCTTAGGGAAGCCCTTTTAAATGTACAGATTCACTTTTCTCAAGCTCTCAAGGAAGAGTAAATGAGGTTCCTGTTTTAGGGATGGAGTTGCCCTAAGTGGGCTGGAGGACTCCTGGGTTTCCCGAGAGGATGGCCAAGACAATAGGGAGCACTGGAGGGGTCTCCAAACAGGAAACCCTGGAAGCAGGTCCCAGGGACCGGCTCCCTATCCAGAAAGAAGCAAAGAAAACCTTTTCCTGGGCATAAGGCTGTCAAGTCAAATGGTTTGTGAAACAAAAAGAATTTTATTGTCCAAAAGGCAGTGGTAAAGCAATGTCTTGCAGGATTCCAGAGTGGCCCCTGAAAGTCCAAATTTTACAAAATACTCATCTGTTCTGAGACTGTGGTTAAACGAACATTATTCCAACCAGTACAAAATACCTGTCTTTAAAATATTAAAGTATTCACCAGCATTATGGGTCCAATGGAAATATCTGAAATTCTAAATCATTTTCCCAGAAAGATACACTTTCTCAAATACACTTTAGAAATCCTTGTCAAGTGTGCTGGCTCTAGTTTTAGTCTCCGTAGTGGAAAAAAATTGTTTTCCTCACCTTGTTGATCTTCTGTGACCAGAGATAGAAAGCACAATTTTTCAAAGAATTAAAATCGATTAAACAAACACAAATGATCTCTGAAATGTTTCATGGTGGCCCCAGGTTCCTTGAGAGCAGTTTCTTGGAAATGAAGAAGCATGAGTGGGGAATAAAAATACACAGTACTTATTATATACCACCAGAGAGGTGTGGGCAATTTGATCTGCTGCAGACCATATTAGACCTTTGATTTCTTCCACTTTCCACCTTTCTGAAACTTCACAAATGGAGGAATTTGGGGATTTAAAACAGAATCCATTGTCTGATGGGCCATTCTGAAAAATAAGCCCCATGTGACCCCACTATGGCACTTCAGGTGATTTGAGGGCTGAACATCACGTTGTGGCTTTTATGAAAGCTTATAAGCTTCCTTGATGAAGCAGTAGGTTCAGGCTATAGGCAAAGGGTTTTTAGTTATTTCTTACCAAACAAGAAATAGCCACTTCACCATTGGGCATTTAGATGTCTCCAAGAAAAAAGGGAAAGCCTCATATGTTAATTTGAACTCAATCCCACTCTTACCTGGATACATTACAGCAAAAGGTCAGGCAGTTTGTGGTCCCAACCACCCCACTCTCAGCATTCATATATGAGAAGGGGGACCAAGGTCTGGCAAATTTGCCCTCTTTCTGTGGAGGAAAGAATCTGACAGATTTCTTTATTCGAAAAAGACTGAATCTTGTAATGTTGTATTATCTGCTGTTCACACTCTGGGATTATGTTGATTAGAAAGGGTTGTACATTTTCCAGATGCTTTAGAACAAGGGGGATGAAGGAGAGTTTTGAGTGTTTTGGTGGTGAGGACAGGGAAAAATTATATTGGGAAATAATGAAGCATGAAATAATTTTGATACACTTTAAATGTATAAATCCATCTTGTTGGTGACTGGCTATGAGAAGGGAGAAGGAAGCTGACCACTGAGCTTGGACAAAGGTATTATGGAAGTAAGTGTTTTATACTCATTAACTGATGCAGTCATGTAGCAACCCTGAGAAAATGATGTTATTATCTCCATTTTACAGATAAGAAAATTGAGGCTCAAAGAGATTGAACAACTTGTCCAAAATCACACACATGGTAGAATCAGCACCTTAGACTCTGATCTGGGTTTTATCGTAAACAATTTGGCAGACCTAAAGATCTGAAGATCTGAATTCGAACCAGAACTGAAAGATTTCAAATTCAAAACTTTTCAAATAGTTTTCCAAAAAGGTCTGAGAAAAATTTTCTGCTTCCCCCTAGCTTTCCATTTCACTCACTATCCACTCTCCCCACCTCTCCAGGGTTGGACAGCTCCTGAATCCAGAGATGGTTTCCTTTCCATAGATACAGCTTGACTTCAGAAGAATTGGCTTTTTACCCCAGAGTCACCGTGCCTTCACTGTTATATCCAGATATGCGTGTGCATGTGTTTGTGTGCCTTTAGGAGTGTGTGTTAGTATCTGTGGCACATGTGTGTGTACCTGTGAGTCCGTGTATGTGTGTGTGCTAAATGAGTATATGTGAGTGTGTGTGTGTGTCAGAGTGAATGTGGTGTGTGTGGGTGCCTTTGTCTATGTATGAGTGTGTATGCTCAATGAACATTAGTGATTGTGTGTTTCCCTGTGTGTCTGAGTTTATATGTGAGTGTGTCTGTGTTAAGTATGTCTTTGTATACACTGCAAGTGTGACGATGTGGGTACATCTGACTATGTGTCTGCGTGAGTGTGTGTGAGGGTGTCTGCTTGGGTAGTTGTGTACATGCAGCTGTTCTCCCTGCAGACTTAAGGCTGTGCCTTCTGTCGGTTGTGTCTCTCTGGTGGGTGGCCCCATGACGGGAGGGTATTGTCCTGTGTGGTGCAGCATCTCCGAAGATTCCTTGGCTGCTCCAGGAGTGTTGCTGTCTTTTCATGCCTGGGTTTACCCTCTGCAGAGCCCCAGCAGAGAGCATCACCACAGAACGCTTCCTGCAGATAAGATAAAAATTTTCATTTTAAATGAAATGACTCCTCAGATCAGGAACTGAGTTTATAGATCAAATTCTGTCTTAGTGACTGCAGAAGTCTGCTTAAACTCCAGTTTTCAAGGTAAAATCTTGCCATATCAAATATTGTATGGATAAGTCAAGTTTACTAGGGACTTGGAAATCCTCTCACATCTTGGAAATTTTGGTTATGACCTTTTTTCTTGTAGGAGACCTATATAACCTCTGTCCTGTTCAGACTCTTCAAATTGTGAAAAAAAAAAGATAGTTTATTGTAGGTTAAAAAAAAGATTTGTGTTGTTGCTCTTTGAAATTTTCTAGATAAACATTTCGCACGGATCTAAATAATTGCCTGGAGTGTGGGATCTGAGGTCACAGGTCCTCACCCCCATCAAAAGCGGGGATGAATCTGAACTCGATAGATGCCATCAACAAGCTGGCACCTTGTAGCTGGGGGGAGAGAATCAGCTAAACAGGGGTTCCCACTCCCAACCCTGCTTGGGCATTAGGGTGTCTGTCCCCTAAAACACTTGTATGCTGTGTCCGAAGGAAGGAAATCTGTCCCTCAGACACTTCTGTCTGCACAATTGTTAGGGAGCACCAGAGGCTGGTGGCTCATCAACTCCTTGTCACTGAACACAGAGCAGCCTGGAGACTATTCCTCCACCTCCATCTCCCCTCCATAATGTGATACATGTCACAGTAGAGCTAGCTGGGTGAGGTGATGCCTGACCCTCTAGCTCTGGGGTTGGGTGAGCCTACCTCATGTCAGGCTTAGTTCAAATCCTGGTTCCTCCATTGGGGGACCTCCAACACTTTTCTTGACCTCTCCCAGACTCAGTTTCCTCATCTGTAAACTGGGGATAATAATACTCCCTCACCAAGTTGTGTGGATCGAGGAAACCTACGTGCAGGGCCTGGCATAGTTTATAACAGGTTCTTGTTGCCTGGTTTTACCTTTATTATTGATATACTGTGGATCTCTTAAAACCATTTCTGCATTAACTTTGGTTTTTTTTTTTTTTTTAATGTTCTGTCTCTCAAAATCTGCAGTGGAATACAGTGGGAAAGGTTTTGTTTTCTTTCAACTTAAAAAGCACCCTTAGTATGTCCTTTATCTTTCTTGCCAAGCTTGAGGATGCCAGTTGGGTTCCAAGGCCTCAACCCCGAGTTTGGGAAGCCCAGCCTGACCCCTCCGGAAGCACTCCCCGCAGACTGGAGGTCAAGAGAAATGGCTCATCTGCCTGCTTTTAGTGTTGTTCCTAAATGTGATGTTGTCTCGGCTTCCAACCCTCCAAACCACCCGCCCTTCCCGCATACATTAGCCTTAATGTATTCTCCCTTGAATACTCATCATATTAAGGCTCCCGGTAGATACCTTACTCGAAATAAATTTTATGGCCACGCATCCTCGCCCTCATCTCCATGCATTTGTGGCCTGGAGGAGAAATATAGCCGTATCTTTCCTTGGAGGCCAAACAACAATTAGGTGGGAATGGGCGGCCCTCTGGCCCCGGCGCAGGGCGGGGTGTGGGGAGGGAGCGGGCTTGCTCTCCGTTCCCCGTCAGTCTCTCCTGGGGTTAATTTGCCTCCGCTGGCTTGCGACCTGGCTCCTGGGACAAAGACGTCCCTAGTTGATCTTTTCCCCTCCGCACGAAGACACACAGGTCGGACCCGGCACCCGTGGCTCGTGGCTCGGGGGAGGCATAGGTGCCTTTGGCTCTGCACCGCGCAGCATCCAGGCACACATCTTCTCTGAGCCGAAGGGCTTCTTCCCCTAGGGCGTCCTTCCCATCCTTTGCATAAAGGTGCCTGAGCAGACGTCCATCCCAGCTCCTTCCTTAAGGCTCAGCAGCTGCCACCGGAGCGCCTGCAAGGGAGATCCACCCCCTTTTCCTCTTACTGGCTCCGTTTACCTGCTTTGCCCCCATCCCTTGCCCAGCCTGGAACTGTCACACCCGGGGAGCTCCAGGTTACTCGCCCCTTACTCCCCATAACCTCCTCTCTTCTATCCCAACCTCCCAGCTGGTAAGACCCCGCCCTCAGAATCCTCCCTGGCAGCTCCAGAGATGTGGCCCTTGGTGGTCCCTGGAGAGGCAAGTGTGTGGCACCTGCCTGGAGGTGCCCGGCGGGTCCCCAAGCCATGGCATAGCTGCTGTGTGTTGTGGGTCCTCTCTGAACCTCCGCAGGAGGGTCGTGACATCTCTGCGGGGCTTCTTGGTGGGAGTTCAGTGAGATCAAGCTCAGGAACTTGGGCCCCTAACTTGCCTTACTCAGCCCAGGGGCACCACTGCAAACACCTGGTTACTGCAGTTACCTTACCTCCTAATAATAGAAACCTTTACTGAACACCTTCTGTATACCAAGTCCTGGTCCTGTATACTGGGTCCTGCTGTTTGGCCTCCAGCCAAAGTGTTGTGAAGATACATTGATTAATTTATCTTCACAACACTTCTACCAGGTACAGTTGTCATCTTCACTCCATTTTACAGGTGAGGAAACTGAGGCAGAGACAGAGTATTAGGTTGGCCATAAAAGTTTGGTTGGGTTTTTCTGTAAGATGGTTTGGAAAAATCCAAATGAACCTTCTGACCAACTCAATGACTTGCTAAAGCTTAGAAAGCAGAGTCAAAATTAGGCAGTCTGGCCCCCAAATCCATGGTCTTAACCTTTGTCCTTACCTTGCCGCTCTTATTCAATGGAAATTCCTGTAGCTGTCCTGTGCTTGGCCCTTTGCTGGGACTCCTTGTTAAATACTTACTGGTTGAACAATTTCTTTGTCAAGGAGGAAACCTTTCGAGATAAAAAGAAAATCCCATCTAAACTGGGTGAGTGTCCAAGCCTACATATATCAGGGAGTTTCCATTTTGGTTTGAGAATCAGGTCAAAGGGCAAGGCATCTAGTGAGTCTGACCTTCAGGCAATGATGGTGACTGCTGAAGCCATGAAGGGAGCAGGCTGTGTTGGCGTTCAGTTGGGTTCAAGATCAACACTGTGCGTACAGGGCTAACAGTGATGGTTAGTGAATGTCTCCATAGCCTGTCTATGTTTTCGATATAAATGACTTCATACTTGAGAAAGCTTTCTCTTTACATAGGTTTAGAAGTGTTTAGTTTTTCCCCTTAATGCTTTGAGGCTAATGCTCTTATGTGAACACTTTAAAATCACAAGTCTCAATAGCCTGTCTGTTTTAAGAGTCTCATGCTCTACCGACTGAGCTAGCCGGGCGGCTAGCCTGTCTGTTTTAGATATAAATGACTTAATACTTGCAAAAGCTTTCTCTTCACATAGGTTTAGATATGTTCAGTTTTTCCCCTTAATGCTTTGAGGCTAATGCTCTTATGTGAACACTTTAAAATCACAAGAGATTTAGTTTTACTACTTTTGTTGACATTTTGGGATGTGCAGGAAAAACTAGTGAAGAACTGTCTCCAGAGGAGCTTCTTAGGAATTTTTTCTTTTTGTAAATTTAAACATATATATTAAAATTTTTTACAGTGTTGTGTTGGTTTCTACCATACAACCATGCAAACCAGCCATAATTATACATACATACCCTCCTTAATCTCCTTCCCTGTGATACATATACTATGTGATACATATATGATACATATACTATGGAATATTACTCAGCCATAAAAATGAATGAATCTGAGTCAGTTCTAGTGAGGTGGATGAACCTAGAGCCTGTTACACAGTATGAAGTAAGTCAGAGAAAGACAAATATCATGTATTAATGAATATATATGGAATCTGGAAAAATGGTTTTGATAAACCTATTAGAGAAGCAGATATAGAGAATGGACTTGTGGACACAGTGGGGGAAGGAGAGAGTGGGACGAATGGAAAAAGTAATATCAACATATATACACTATCAGGTGTAAGATGGATAACTGGTGAGAAGTTGCAGTATAGCACGGGGAGCCCAGCCTGGCATTCTGTGATGACTTAGAGAGGACTGGATGGGTAATTTATTTGGTGGTAAATATCTTTGGAGGTACTCTTTTGTGCCAAGCACTGTGCCAGGCATGGAGGAGACACAACTGAGAAAGAAATACTGTTCCTGCTCTTAAGGATTCCACCTGTTAATGGGAAAGACAGTGTGTAAAAAGACAAGCAGCCAAAAATGCTGTAACAGAGGTGAGAAACCCCGGGGTTTACCAGCCTTGTGATGTGCTGTATCATGAGACTGCAAGTTTGGGACCCTCCCATTTGGGAGGCCAAATGCTTTCATTTTTATGCTTTTGCTCTTAACATTTGTTACAGTCAATTTTTGGAGAAAAGGACAAGGGAAAATGGCTAGAGATGTTTACCCTATTTGTTCATCCAACTGTGAAAGCCTGACCATTTTATACATTTTGAGACTAATTCAGTGACTCGAAACTACTATCAATCCCCTGAGCAATCCTTTGGTAGAAGTGGGATGGCAGAGAAATAGACCTTGGCTAGGAAGTCACCCAACTCAGGAGCAGGATGGGACAGTGGTTAGGATTCAGTTGTGGACAACAGAGTCCATTTTCACTGTTTAAATGGAAAGTGGCCAATTTTAGATGACTTTCAGCTTAGTGGAGCCAGCCCTGGTCCAAGCTTCTGGGAATAACTCCCAGTCCCCAGAATGCTGTTGCTTCTGCCATGATTGATTAGGACATTAAAACCAGAGAATCCTGTGGCCTCCGCCATGCTCCACACGAGCATAATGGGGGCCTGCCTCTTGGCTGTGCCTTCATTCTACTCAGTTCTGAATTCAGGTGTCTCTTAAGTGCCTCTGATTGGCAGACTCTAAATCACATTTGGAACCTGAGCTGCAAGAGAGTCTGGAAAAGCAGTTTCTAGTTTTCCTGTCTGCAGTATTACACGAAGTCATATTAGTTGGGGATATTAATTGATGGTATCTTTTGTAGTTCACTACCCCTCTCCCCCACATGTCATTTTCTTTTTAGGCCAGATGGCCTCTCAGTCCATGCCTAGGCAGGGCTCACTTCAGAGGTTTTTAGCACAGATTCTATCCAGTAGTGAAAGTGTCACGGGCTTCCCTGGTGACTCAGATGGTAAAGAATCTGCCTGCAATACAGGAGACCTGGGTTCAATCCCTGGGTCAGGAAGATCCCCTGGAGGAGGGCATGGCAACCCACTCTAGTATTTTTGCCTGGAGAATTCCATGGACAGAGGAGCCTGGCAGACTGCAGTCTATGGGGTCGCAAAGAGTCGGACACAACTGAGTGACTAAGCACAACACAGTGAAAATGTCATAGAAATAAAGGTGGATGTTATTGGGTCTTCCTGTCCACTGGCTGCTGAATTGCAGCTGGCATAAGTGGAGTTAGCTGATGCTGCTAGCCTTGTGATGCTCTCAGAAACAGGCCCTTTGGGCCAAAGCCACCCAAGGCCAGGCCAACAAAACATGGATTGGATTTCGGCCCCAACCTACTCCTTTGACCAGGTGCCTTTGCATAGTGTACAACCTGCTGTATGTGGCAGCTCTGGGAGTTTGGCTTATGTTGTTCCCCAGATTAAGAAGAATGAGAAGGCATCCACACAGCACCTGGTCCGGTTAGCAGTGCTGTGTGGAAGGCTCACACGGCCTCTCTCACCTCTCTCCACAGAGATCCCCCAGTGTGCTGGCTGCAACCAGCATATCCTGGACAAGTTTATCCTCAAGGTCCTGGACAGACACTGGCACAGCTCCTGTCTCAAGTGTGCGGACTGCCAGATGCAGCTGGCTGACCGGTGCTTCTCTAGGGCTGGCAGCGTCTACTGCAAGGAGGACTTCTTCAAGTAAGTCAGAACTGGGTGTGTGTGGGGGAACTTGCTCTCCCTGCCCTAATCTAACTGCCTCCCCCATGCAGTGAGGGGGAAGCTTGCAGTAAGACAGGGTGGGGAGAGCAGGGGTCCATCCTGTGTGGGACGGGTGAACCCTGATGCTAAGAGGCTGCTCCTCATTGAGGTCCTCCTTCTGATCACTGGCCCCATCATTCCTTGATGCCCAGAATCTCAGCCTCACGTGAGCTCTGCAAGGGGCAAGGGTGAGGACCCAGCAGGAGGCAGGAGCCAGACTTCTCCAGGGTGACTGACAAAGGATCCCTGCAGATCCTAAAAGGAGTTCCTCTTTCTATGTTTGTGAGTTGGTGCCTCAGAGGACTTGGTTGTTTCATCCCTGTGACTTTCAGAGTGGTCCTTTGAAATTTAGATCTGGAGGCATCTCCATTGCTACTTCAAGGGTCTCAGAGAAGAGTTGCTCCTGGCAGGGGCTGAGCCAGGCTCACACAGTGTCATCAACTTTGGTGGAAGTATGATGAAGAGACAGTTTTGCGTGATGGTTTAGAGCTCAGACCTTGCCTGGTTTGAGCTTCCTTGTTAGCTATGCGCTCTTGAGCAAATTGTTTAACTGCTCCATGCTCAGTTTGCTCATCTGTAAAATGGGGCTTATGATAATAGGACTGTTGTTAGTTTTGAATGAGTCAGCACATGTAAGATCCTTAGGACAGTGCCTGCTACATGCGAACTAGCTCTTAAGACTGTCCTTGGTTTTTCATTCTGGGGATGGGTTCATCAGAAAGAAAAATCCTGTTGGAACTTTAGGTCAGGGTGAGGGGATCCCCTAAAATTTATTTTCCATGGCATTTGGTCTGGGACTTCTCTTCCAGAATTTATTACCTAGGCACTTAGGCTGGTGCCTCAAGTGAAGTGGACCGGCTAGTAGGACGGGAGGTGAGGGGTGTCTGTCAGTGACACAGAGCCCAGTGCGGGTGGCCCTTGGGGTGTGTGGAGTGTGGGGGGGCTGCGAGGTGGCTCACCAACACCGGGAAACACTGGGCAAAAATGAGCAAGCCCTGGAGAGATGGTGCGCCTCCTTCAGGGAATGTGTATTCTGGAGACAGGGAGAAGAAATGGGGAGAAGCGCCATTCCTGGATATGGAACTCGATTCCTCCCAAATCCTTCCCAAGGCTTAACTGCAGGGAATAAGTGATTTGAATTTCTGAGGATTCTCCAACTTTGTCAGTCCAGTAGGAGTTGAAGAGCACTTTAAAGATGATGTTGATAACCACAGGGGCTGCCTCCATGGCTTGTGCTCAGAAGGCAGGACTCATTGTCACTATCACACTTGGGTCAAATAAGCTCTGCTCTCTCCTTGAAAGAGTGTGTGTGTGTGTGTGTGTGTGGCCCTGAGGGTGGGGCAGTGGCTAGCACAGGCACACCCAACAAATCCTTAGGTTCCCAGGTGAGGGGTGGGCCTCTGGTTCTTTTCTGTGGACTGCACCCGCCCCCCACTTTCTCCCCATCTTCCTCTTACTTTGCTCACCTTGTTGCCTGTATTCTGGCATTTAAGCAGTTCCATCCCCTCCACTCACTTCTTTTCTCTGCAACAAGAATTCGCCTCAACCCCCCTCACCCACAGGCGCCCGGTCAAGTACCACAGCGGCTCTTTGGGCCCCGGATAGGGCAGCTGTCGTCCTCTGGGTTGGGGAGGTGGGGAAGAGGGCAGGAGGAAGTAGGTGGGCGGGCCTGGCCTTGGTGCTTTGGTGAGCTGTCCATGCTTCCAGGGCCAGTGCCTCATCCTACCGTTTGTCTCTGGACCTTTGGAAATCCTCAGTGAACTCCAGGGTGAGCAAGAGGCCATGTTGTCTTCTTGCCCATCTAGGGACAGGAGATGTGCTGAGGGGTCTCTTGGTCAGAACTTTGGCTGGGTACAGGCCTGTCAGGACCAAAAACCTAGAGCTCCAGAATCAGAGAAGCCCTTTTGAGCCCTGGCATTGTCCTGGGGCCCTATCTGATGTTTGGACCTTGACTGGCTATCTCCAGGTTTGGGAACAGGAGGTGGCAGCAGCTGGCATGTAGCTTTGGCTTTGGGAGAAGTAGTGATAAGGAAAGAGGATCACTTTAGACCCGGGAGGGGCCAGGGAGCAGGGTACAGAGGGATTAGCACAAGCCTACGAGCCATAAGCCCGAGACCAGAAATAACAATGACATTTACTCACCCAGGCTGTTGCCCCAATCCCTGCCCCCATGACCTTGGAGACTCATCAGTAGGGTCTCTAGTCATCTCCCCCTGGCTGCTGCCCACAACACCTCCCCACCAGACCAGCATCCTCCGTCACAGCTCAGGTCCTGACCTACCAACCCCAGCTCCTTTGGCATGCCCCCCTCTGCCTACAGAATATTCCAGAAACACTGTGCCACCAGAGCCTTCTGCCTGGTGCTCAGCCTCCAGTCCAGTCCCAGCTCATGGCTTTCCTTGGGTACCCAATGCCCCCCAGCAGGATGCCCCCGTTCCCAGCCATGCTCAGCTTTCTCCCATCTCCACACCCCGGTCTGGGCTATTTTACTGTCCGGGGATGAGGTCCATCCTCTCAAGGTCTCCCCATCCTTCCATGGCAGTGAGACCAGCTCTTCGGTGGAGGGAGCCTGGTGGAGGCCTGGCCATCTTACCCCTCATGTCTGCCGGTGACTCAGCACAAGCTGCCTTGCTTGGCAGGTTCCTCATGCACCTGTTGGCCCAAGGACAGGCTTATTAGTCATTCATTTTTCTGTCTCCCCCATACACATAGGCCATTGCTGGGTTTGATGCAACAAAGAGTAGATTACACAGTAAATTACACAGTTTCTTCTGTCTCCAGCTTTGGCATCCTGCAAGTCACAGAGGTGCAGGCTGCATCCCTTATTTAGCCATAGTTACTCTCCTCTCCTGAGATCATTCTGCTTTGTAAGGTAGCCCACTGTCAGGGCTGGAGCCCCTTGTAAAGGGGAGCTGGCCACACATTCAGTGCTGAATCCACAGGTCATTAATTCTATGCTGGGGATGTGTGGAGAGAAATGGAAAGTAGAAGTGATTCCCCCCACTGCCCAAAGAGGGACAATCAGACACAAAGCTCCAGGGAGGACCTTTGGATTTACAGGCAGTCAGGACTCACCCAGTGTTTGGGATCATGGCTGTTTGTTACAGGAAGGCATAGGTGCAGCACAGTTTGGTCTAGCAAGTCACAGTCCTTGGTGAGGACAGGGAGGGAGCACTGTCTACAGTCAGAGCGGCTTCACCTCCCATCCTCAGGGCTTGGGACCTGCTGACCACTTGGGCCTCAGACAGTGATCTGGCTGCAAAACTGGGGGTCTGCTCCTCATTGCAGCTCATTAAAGGTCACCAGGCACCTGCTTTCAGCTGACATACATGCAGAGGGACACTGGGAGCAGAGAGAACAGGAGATGGGGCTGGAGGGGAGGGCAGTCCTGGGCACCCCGGTTCCCTCCCGCATCTCACACCAGGCTGCAGGAGTCACCTCTGGTGGCCTCAAGAGAGCCCAGCAGGTGCGATGCACTTGAATTTGCCCACCAGACCTCAGAATGCTTGCGGCTGTGGCACTAGGAAGATGCCTGGTCAGAGGCATCTTCTCTATGCACCTTGAAGTAAAAGAGAAAAAGAAAAAATAAAAAGTACTATTCTTTTATGATATCTGCCCTGAAGCCTGACTCAGAGACAGAGGGCAGGATTCATTGACCTTACTGATCAGTACTGTGGTTCTAAGTTCCAGGATCAATACTTTAAATCTCTTTGCCTATTAACAAGGGGCAGGGCCTCTGCTTTGCACAACTCCAGGGGCATCTTTTATTCTGTGTGAAGTTTTGTGAATCAATACAGTATTGTGAGGAGCTGGAGGGGTGAGTACCCCAGAAGTAGGGGGAGGATGGAGGTGAAAGAGGGAGATTGTCTTCCACCAGCCTCCAGCCTGTGAAACATGGCAGTACTGGTGCCTGGCAGCAGAGGGCGATGTTGGCGTGTGCACAGACAGAAAGGCGTACTGTTGGAAGGTTGTACTCTGTGGTGGTTGTGCTTTTGGGGGGGTGGGGGGCGCTGTTAAACACTGTCTTGCTCAGTAACATTGGCTGATTTTTGCTGTTGTTTGTTGTTTTGCCTCTTGGGTCCTTGGCTTCACTTCTCCAAAGGAAATAAAATTCTGAGGCCAGAGAGGAGAGGCGGTAAGTTGACTAATGCAGTGTGCTTCTAAGACTATTATAAAATTGCAAGCCAGGAAGCCAACAACTCCTTGGGTTGTGTTTGCTAAGCAGGTCCTGTCTGGACTTGGCATCCAAGTGTGGAGGGTCCCTGGCTCCTTGCAAGAGGGCTGGAGCCTGGGGAGGGCAGGGGTCTGGGATTTGGGCTTCGGGTCCCCTGCTCTTCACTGTCTGGGTCCTGGCAGCTCCCTTACTTTGAAGCATGGTGAAAACAGGTTTTCTGCTCCAGGAACTGGTTCAAGTGCTGGAGGTCCTTAGGCAAGTTCCTTAACGTCTCTCAGCTCCAGTGCCCCAAGACTGGGTACACAGGAGCGTTTTGCAAAAGGGAGTCGTTTTATGAGCAGACTGGTTTGGCGAACCCAAATGGAGCTTGATTAAATTACTGTTCTGTGTTTAGCCAGTTGTTCATCAGCAAACAAGTAGCCAGGCCTTCCTGAAAACCTCATCCCCTTATCTGTTAAGAGGTGATGTTCTAACCCACTGAGTTGCTGTGAGATGGGAAGAAGGTGGTGTATAGCGTATGTCCAGCACTGCTGGCTTCTTCTTGCTAGGTGCTAGAATCTCTGGGTGTTGGGTTTCTGGTCCCAGAGGACTAGCTGTCAGAGTTCTTCCCCAAGGCTGGGCTGTGCTGGCTTCTCTTAGCCCCTTGTCCCCTCCAGCTTTGCGACCTTCCCACCGAGATGATTTTAAAAAGCCTAGAACTCCTCACATGGAGGTCAGGGTAGTCTGGCTCGTGGCAGTGTGCTGGGCATAAACCACGGCATAGAGATGCTGTGCTGATTTACACAAAAACTTGACAAACAAACCAGTGATTATCATAATATGAAAACAAAGAGCTATAGAATCCAAGGAAGGGCAAGATTCACATACATTTTTAAGGTAAGCCACAGCCCTTAAGAACATTCCAGTCTTGTGGGGGAGCTTCAAGCAGTATCCAGCCTGCCAGGTCTCTGTGCTCACACCTGCCTACCAGAGGGGGCTGTGGGGAAGAGTCGGAGACATTTCGGGGGTGACTGCCACCCCAGGGGGGTTCTGTCTAAAACTTCATGCTCCTTTGGGGATGTCTCCCTGCACCTGAGGCCCTCCCTTGTCTGGCACTTCGAGGACCCAGCGAGATGAAGGGCAGCTGGACCGCTGTCAGTGGGGATCTGCGCCCCTCCCCCAGCTAGTCAATCTCTAGGCAGTAACGGGCTGTCAGCCAAGGGCAGGTAAGAGGCGTCCTTGGGAGCCCGGGAGCTGCTGATTTATCCCCGCCGTTCAGAACAGCCTGTCTCAGCTCCGGCAAGCTCTGCGTTTGGCCCGGCCACAGGGTGCTTTCGCTGGCTCCTGTGAGGTCTTCATTAGTGACCTTGGGCCAATCACTCTTGTAACCAGGGCCTCCATCCCTCAGCTGGGCAGATGCCCGTGGGACACCGGGCAACCTGGGGACATGGGGTAAGGCTTGCGCTCCGAGTTGGACATTGGAGAGGGAGCAGGCGTTGGATTTGAATCCAGGCTCAGTGTGAATTTGGGGCATTAGACCTCTTGAAACCTCACTCTCATCTTGAAAAAAAGAGATGAAAATAAAAACGTCTGCTTTTCTAAGTTACTGTTTTGATGTGGACCATTTTTAAAATATTTACTACAATGTTGACTATTGTTTATGTTCTGGTTTTTTGGCCATGAAGCATTTTGGATCTTAGCTCCCTGACCAGGGATTGAACCCATACCCCCTGCATTGGAAGGCAGGGTCTTAACCACTAGACCACCAGGGAAGTCCCTGGCTATTCTTATGAAGACCATGGCAGCATATCTATGTAGGGAGGTGAGAAAAAGAGAAAAGGAGGGTCCTGAAGGCAGAGGCTACAAAAAGCCTCGAGCCAGACAGGGGTCCCGGGGAGGGAGGTGAGGCCTGTCCAGTGTAACGGCAGGTCAGGCGGCTGGAACAACTGTCTGCCTCTTGGCGTGGGGGTGGTGTGTGGAGATGCCATGGGTTTTCTCCACAGGACCCCATCCCTCCCTATGTGATCCAGAGCTCTGTGGTGGTGACCTCAGCCCTCAGCCTTCATTTCCCAAAGTGGAGTTTCCAGCTCTGGAAACTGAGGAGGGTCTAGCTCATGCTTGCATGGGTGTCTCTAGCTAGCTGGGACCTTGCTGCCACAGGAAGGGGACACTTCAGTTCTGCGGTTGGTTGTGGGTCCAGTCTGGGGCCAGGTTCTTGCCGAGCCACTTGTTATTTTTGATAACTACACACTTAATACGACACACAACACACACCATTCTCGAAAAATGTTCTTAAAGAACTCACAAGGGGAGGGTCTCTTTGACATGTGACTTTCCATAATTTCTGAATAGTTTATAGTCTAATCCCCTCACTAAGCAAATTAAACCTTTTAAGGTAACGATCAGATGGTCCAGATAGTAGCTGTGCGTGTGGACATTTGTAAGATTCAAACACACTGGTGGGACCAGGCCCGCTGTCATTTGCAAAGGCCTGTAATCAAGGCAGAAGCAATTACTTAGCCGAGCAGCTCCCCCTGGGACCTGAGGCCGTATATCAGGCAGTGATGAGTCTACAGATTATCTGTCTGCCTGCCCTGGAGCCCTCCTGTTTGGCTGTGACCGCCCACCCTCCAGAAGCCCAGGCTTGCCACCCTGAAGGCCTCCTGACATCTGTGGGACCTGCATACGGGAAACCTTTGTGCCCTGGGGAATCTATTTAGAACCAAATAGTTGCAGATCAGCCTGGGAGTCGGACAGCGTCTGGGCTGTGGAAACATAGTCCTCAGACAAAGAGGGGTTGGAGTGACATGGGATTGGGAGATGAGGGCACCTTCCAGCACACCAGCAGGCATCAGCAAGCCCTGTTCTCTTAATCACTGGGACTCCATCCCTCTCTCCTTTACCTCCCGCCTCACTTCATTCAGGTACCGAGACACAGGGTCCCACCTCCAAGAGGCCCTCTCTTTCCCTTCCCATCATCTCTGTCTTCTCTCAGGCCCCTGTCACATGCCTCTGCACTGCTGGAAGCTTTCCAACCAGCTATCTTACTCATCTTGTTCCCTTCATGCCTTCTTGCTGCAGGCCCATCTTTGGTCACCTTACTCCCCTGGCTCCTGAATCTGCTGAACCCAGCGCTCAGGGGTTCATCGACTGAGAATCCCTCACGTTGATTCTCTGGCCAAGATCACATGAGAGTCCAGTGAGAGGCAGTCTCTGGCTTGTGGCTGTGGCTCCTGGGGTCTGTAGGTGCCCCTGGAAGCCCCACCTGAGGAGGAGCTGCGGACCAGCCTTAGACCCCGTGATGGGCATCGTGGGTCCTTGCGTCTGGCTGCGGGATGGGGTGAGAGTGGCTTGGGAGGGGGCCCTATGCCTCTCCTGTCCCAGTGCCAGCTGCACCTCCATGAGAATGCGTTCTCAGGCCTTGAAGGGCTCAAGAATCAGCAGGCTGTCTGCACATGCTGCCGGAGGGCCTAGAGCGCCCATTACGTAGGGTTTCTCAAAGCACAGTCCTTGCCCCAGCTGCCCCAGGGTCACTCACGAGGGGCTTATTAAAAGTGTGCATTCTGGGGCCAGAGTCAGGAATCAGGGATGACTTTTCTGCTTTTAAGCAAACATCCCAGGTGGCACTTCTACACAGGGTAATTTGGTCACAGCTCAGCTAACACCTTGGCAGAGAAGAATTAGCCTGGGGTCAGGAGGGCTGATTAGGTGCCAGGAGGAAGGGAGTGGAAAGGAGGGACAATGTTGTTGGGCCAGTTGGCAGCCTGTCTCACCTGTGGAAAGGGACTAATAATGCCTATGATAAGGGCTCTTGTGAGTTCAGGTGAGACAGCTCACTAGAAACTCCCCTGAATACTAATGCTCCATGCATGTCCACAAAATTTAAGAGAGATGGGCTGGACTCTGGGAGAAGAGGGTCAGATCCTACATGTGCCATTGCCTCTTGGGAAGCAAATCTTCCCCCAGCAGGGAAAGCAGGGACATATGACTGGGGGAAGGGAGAAGTGGGCTGTAGATTTTTTTTTTCTGCCATTCACTGGGCTGTGTGATCTTGAGCAAATCTCTGACCCTCTTCCGGCCATTTTCTTCTGTGTTAAATGAGGAGGTTGGACTAGGTGACTGATTCTAAAGCTTTTCCAGTTGCATTCATCTCAAAGTAATATTGAACACTCGTTGAAAAGAAAAACATTATATTAAAAACTGCAAATAAAAAGCAGAGCCTGAGCGGAGTTCTGGTGGGCCTGGGAGGTTTATGTCTGAGTATGCACGTGGCGTAGCTGTGTCCCCATTCTCCAAGGCTCTAATGTTCTCCAGTGTCAGGGCTTCTCCAAATATGGCACCTTCTACGTCTGGAGAAGGCTGACTGTTCTAGGGCAGAACTCTGTGTGGCGTGACATGGCTGTGGTGGTGATATATGTTGGAAATATTGGTACATACAGTAACAGTAAATATCAGTGACTTACCTGTCAAGCGTGGTGATAGATAAAAGAAATACATGGAGGAAAGTGTCAACTGGGGAAAAAATATACGGCTGGTAGTAAATCACCACCAAGCAATTAAAGCATAAAATTAAGTTGTGTGGTATTTTGTTTCCTTGGGATGGTGCACCATACTGCGGCAGCTCCCACACATGGGGGCTGGCATGGGCCTGGGTTGGACTGCTCCCAGCGGCCCAGAGAGATGAAGAGGATTGGGTTCAAATCCCAGCTCCACCGTCTATTGCTGTGATGTCTCTGGTGTGTTTCTTACCTTCTCTGAACTTATTTCTTCCCCTACAAATGGAGGAGGGGCCCTTGATGTAGTTTGGGGTGGAGCCAATGAGATTTGCTGGCAGATCACAGGAGGGTGTCCAAGGCCTTGGGCCTGAGCAACTGGAAGGAAGAAATCGCCCTTCTCTGAAATGGGGATGGAGCAGATACTGAGGGAACATTAGGAGTCTGGTCTGGGGCGTCCAAGTTGAGATGCTGAGGGGGCAGCTGTAGGATGTACCATCTGAGGCTGGGGGGAGGTCCAGGCTGGAGGTGGAAGTTGAGTCCCCAGAGGTGTGGGATGGACAAGAAGAGGTGGAGGGAGGTGGAACAGGGGCTGCCAGAGAAAGGAGCAGAACCTGGAAAGCCAGGTCCCAAGGCCCAGTGAGCAAAGTGTTCTAAGGAGGAGGGACGGCTGATGTGGTGCAAGGTGAGGGGCGATGAGACCTGACCAGTGGACTCAGCAGTGTTGGGGCCGCCCGGTTAAGTGACGCTGGGGTTGACTCATGGGCGACCACCTGCCTGGAGCGCTGTGTTAGTCAGGGCTTTCCACAGAATTGCAACCAAGAGGCCGTGTGTGTGTGTGTGTGTATAAAGAGATTTACTTTAAGGGTTGGCTCACATGATTTTGGAGTCTGAGAAGCCCCCAGACCTGCAGTCAGCTGGCTGGAGGACCTGGGAGAGTTGATGGTGTGAGTTTTGGTGCAAAAGTCAGTAGGCTAGAGACCCAGAAAGAGCCAGCATTTCAATTCGAGTCTAAAGGCAGGAGAAGACCAACGCCCCAGCTCCAAGCAGTCAAGCAGGAGTTCACTCTTGGGAGGACAGGCCTCTGTGGTCTCTTTGGGCCTTCACCTGATGGGAAGAGGCCCATCACATTGGGGAAGGCAATCTGCTTTACTCGTCGACTGATTCAAATGTTAACCTGTCCAAAACCACTTCCAGACACACACAGGAAGGTGTTTGACCAAATATCTGGGAACTCTGTGGCCCCGTCAAGTTGGCACATGGCAACTGGAGTAGACTCAATGCAGAATGAGAACAGGGGCACTAGAGACTGTATATAGACCCCTTTTTTGAGGGATTTTGCTCCAAGGGGAGTAGAGATGCAAGGAGGTATAGGGTCAAGAGAAGTTTTTTGTTTTGTCTTGAAGTAGCAGAAGTAACAGTGCGCTGTATGCTGCTGGGTACCTGTGATGGAGCGGGGACATTGACGATGTGGGCGGCAAGGGGTCTAGTTGGCTGCTGAATGATCTTACTAGGAAGGAGTGGACTCTGTGCCCAGATGGGCCGACAGCCTTGACCGGGAGCGCAGATGGGTCAGCTGTAGGGAACGAGAGACTGGGCACATGGCGGGTGGACAGGAGTGCGAGTGCCTGGCAGGCCTTTGCTGAGAGCTCTTTTGTCCCAGAAACAGGGCCACCAGCTGAGACCAAGGATGAGGGGACTGGGATGTGGGAAGGTTAATAGACTAGAGGGACACTGTGCTTTCCCAGGCTCTTCTGAAGTCTGAACCCTGGATTTAAAGGTCGTCCAGTCAGTGAGGTGGTATGTCCCCCTCAGCCCTGTTCTAACACCTGTGCTGTGTGGAGGAGGTCGGGGGTTGAGAGCAGGGTGGGGAGTTGAGGGTATGGGCAGGAGAGGGATTCCTAAGATGGACCACAGAGGCTTTGCTGGGTTGGGGGGAAGTGGAGCCATGAGGAGAGTGAGGGGCGGTGAGAATGGGCCGGGTGGCAGGGTTGTGGGAGTCAGGCTGCTGCGGGCACTGAGCTGGAAGCGCAGACACTGTGACACTTGGAAGTTATTCCTGGAGGCGCTCTAGTTCCTGACGGCATTGTCCAGGGTGGACCACGAGAGTGAGTGTCTGAGGACATGGCCTTCAGGTGTGCCTGCTCAGTCACTCAGTCGTGTCAGACTCTTTGTGACCCCCATGGACAGGCTCCTCTGTCCATGGGATTTCCCAGGCAAGAATACTGGAGTGAGTTGCCATTTCCTCCTCCAGGGGATCTTCCTGACCTGGGTTTAGAACCTGAATCTTCTGCATCTCCTGCGTTGGCAGGTGGATTTTTTTTTTTTTTTTACCACTGAGCCACCTGGGAAGCCCATGACCTTCAGGAGAAGAGGTCAAAGAATTCAGTGGACAGGGTCAGGAGGGACTTGCTGTGGGGACACTGATGTCTCCAAGAATCCTGGCAGCAGGGACAGTGAGCGTGAGGGTGAGTCAGGAGCAAAATCTACCCAGGAGGGAAGGGGGTAGGCTGGGGGTGGCGATGATGCCCCGGGGAGGTGGCGGGGTGTGCCCTGAGAGTGGTGGTGAGGTTTAAGTGAGGTTCTGGACACACAGCAGGTGCTTGGGAACTGGGAGCTGCTTTTTAATTGTATTGGTGACGAGAATATGGTACCTGGTCTGATCGTAGGTGAGAACATAAAATGAGGGATGTGCTGGAACACCTGTGGTATAGGGTTTACACGCACCTGTTTCTAGAAGATGTGGCGCCTGCCAGGTCTGCCTGTCATCCTTTTTGCAGTATCCGGAGACCCTGTGCTGGAGAGTGGGCCAGCCAGGCCTGTTGAGAAGGGTGGGAGTGGACAGATAAATGGGCCGAGGGACCTTGGGTTGAGTACGGAGGGAAGGGTGAGACCAAGGACACAGGTTTCGTCCCCTTGCTGGGGTCAGGGGCAGCGCTTGAATGTCAGCCGTGATATCTAGTGCATGTCCATAGACAGCAACCCAGACCGCTCACGCCTGACCCCTAGGGGCAGGGGAGTGTCGACAGGGTCACTTGGTGTGTCGGGGTGACACTGACTGTTGGGGGAAGGCTCCTGGGGCAGTCCCCACGTTGCAGTGTCGGGAGCCCCAGGGGCTCAGAGGGGGACAGGGCCCCTGAGCCCCAGTTCCAGTTCAGAGTAGGTGCACCACGTCTGGCTTCTCTGTGGCATTTGCTGTCTCTGACACCCACTGTGTGCCAGCCGTGCTGTCAGAAGCACTGAGTTCAAATCCTGGTCTTTCTACTCTGTGCCTGTGTGAGCTGGGGCCAGCACCTCACCAATCTGCGCCTTAGTTCCTCATTTGTCAGAAGGTATCAGAGTCCCTACCTTTCAGGCTGGGACTGAGTGTGATGATGAGAGCAACGTGGGGTGGAAAGTTTGTGTGTTACTAAACTTCAGGCCTCATTTTACAGGGGGTTCAAGTGCCTTCTTTGAAAAGCTTTTGCCAGGAGGTGCAGCTACTATGGGCTTCCCTGGTAGCTCAGATGATAAAGAATCTTCCTGCAGTGCAAGAGACCCAGGTTCAATTCCTGAGTCAGGAAGATCCCCTGGAGAAGGGAATGGCCACCCACTCTCGTATTCTTGCCTGGAGAATTCTATGGGCAGAAGAGCCTGTGGACTACAGTCCATGGGGTCAAAAAGAGTCGGTTATGTCACGTGTTTATTCTCCCCCGCTTGCTCCGACCTGTGCTTGAAGACGCAGTGGGTACACTCATTCCTCCCAGCATGCTTTCACCTCCTCCTTCAGAGGTTCTCGCTGGGCAGGGATAAGAGAACCGCCAGTGGTGTTGCTCTGTGGAGGAAAGTCACGTGAGCCGTTCGAATTCTTCCTTGCATTTTCTTTGTCGTTTGGATCCGCTCCAGCTGCTTTCCCTGGGGAGACCGGCTGTCCACGGAGGTCTGGCAGGGCAGCACTCACCAGAGAGGTCGTCCTTCCGATGATCGAGGCCAGTGCCGTTTGCACTGAGTGGGGCAGGGCTCTGCACACAGTAGGGCTCAGAGACGGGATGAAGGGGGTGCTGACTGGCAAGTTCCTCGCAGGCCTCTTCCCTGGCCAATGTGCTGCTCTGCCCCCATTGCCGGTCATCCTTCAGGGCAAGGTCACAGCTTTGCCTTTTTCCATCCAGGGAGCTTTACCCATGGCCATCTCATTACTGCCCGCCGCAGAACAAGCCGCGTAGCCTTTCAAGGCCGTGGCTGTCGCACCTGCAGCCCTGGCTAGTCTCGGATCTGGAAACTCACAACCGTGTCGTCATTGCATCCGCAGCCCACAGGATGATGGCACCGTATTCTGGGCTTGCTGGCTCTGACCAGGAGTGGGGGTTGGGCACCCCTCGGGCCTCGGGCACACTGGGGGAACTCTGTGGGCCCCAGGGGTGCACACAGTCCCCTCAACAAAGGGTCCCATTGGCGGTGCTCCAGGGGAGAAAGGTAACGAGAAGCAACTTCCACTTACCATCGGTATAAATCCCACAATCAGGAAAATTGCTTCAATTGCTAAAAAACGCTGGTGGGAAAGTCCATTTATTTTTCATTTTTCTTGTGCACTTGCCACCCTCATGCATGAATCACTGTCGGTATGTAGATTAAATTTATACCCCCGTTATCTTTCATGTCTCTGGGGCTCTGGTGTCAACTGGGCTTCTGGTTACTGAAAACCACTGCCTGCTTTTTAGTGGGGAGAGGATGTGGCCCTCCCTGTGGGCAGGGGCATGGCAGGGTCTCCACTGTGTTTTGAAGTCTCTGCTTTGTTTTGAAGTCTCTGCTCTGCCTTCCTCCTCCTCTGGTCTCCGCCTTCAGTTCAGCCACAGGACTTGCTTTTTGGAAAACTCCAGTTCTTCTCTGGAGCTGCTTCTGCTCCATCCTTTGCAGCAAAGGATTTGAACACTCGGGTTTTGGTGGTTTATTTGAGAGGGTTTGCCGTGAGCAGGTTGAAGGCATTGTTTCATTTCAAACACCTGCTTTATGCATTGCCTTGGACTAGATAGAACAGCTATAGGCAATTTGAGAACACACTCTGGAAACATAATGCAGGCTTTCCTTTCCTTTGTCCCTGAAACACACACACACACACACACACACACACGCAGTAGAGCTGGGTGCCTGCCTGCCTTCCTCTCTAATGCAATGACGTGATTAGACAGCAGTGTGGAAGAAGCCTGTTCTCACCTGTGCTCTGGGAGGTACCGAGCCACAGAACCACCTAGAACTGACAGTAGACTTTGTTCTCTATTCTCAGATTTAGCCATCTCCATGCATTCCCTCTGAAAGCATGGTTCTTTATTCACTGACTTATTCAACAAATGTGATCTCTACTTTTCTGGGTCCTGGACTTGAAATCTGATGAGAGGTTTGAATCCTTTTGAAAAATCGGTTGAAAGTCCAGACCCCCACCTCCTGATGCACCATTTTGAACAACACCAGGGTGGCTGAAGGAGTCTGTCCTGAGCTCCAGGCTGAGAACCCCTGCTCGCAAGAGGCCTGATCTGTGGAGCTCACACCACCCTCCTCACAAAACCCAGAGGCATTCCAGGAGTTCAGAAGTCTGGGGTTCTTTCAACCCAAACGTCTCAGCTCCTTGCACCTTGACATCTTCCTCATATCTTGTCTCAGCGGAGCAGTCCTTGGGGCCACACTCCTGGCTCCTTGGGGGTTACCCATCTAGACCCCACTTCTCTGTGATGTGTCCCTGGGAGGGGGCTGAAGCCACAGCTGGCCACGCCTGCTCCAGGCTCCTGCAGCCCCCAGCAGGTATCATTACTGCACAAGAGACCCATCATTCTGCATTAATCTGGGATTCATCATGATAGCCATGACCATAATTAATTTATTTGGTATTAATGTGGATGAAATATGTACTGTCCTTTCAGGGGAAATCAGGCTGCCTATAAGCATTAGTTAAAAGGACCATTAAAATCAAACCTTCCCCAGATCCATTAGGCGAAGTCTTTCATCCTGAAGAAGATAAAGTTCTGCTGTGTGAAATGTCATGAATAATTAGGTTGATTGCTGTTTTAAACTCTGCCCCTTCCTCCCCAGCCCCTCCTGCTCCCCTTCTGAAGCAGGGAAGGCTCACCTGCAGTGGCTCACCACCTCCCCCCTTCCTTCATCGCCACCTCTACACTAGCCCCAAATTTCCCTCTGACCTCTGGGACCACTGGCATGGCTCTATGTGTGTGGCTAGAATGGGGAACGGGGCTTAAATGACCCAACTGGACTATATTTTCAGTGGGGCTACTTCTCTTTCCTTCCCAGCCTTGGGCCAGGCTGGTGGTGGGCACCTTCCTCTTATCTCAGTGCTGCTCCAGAAAGGTGCAGACGGAGAGAGGTCTGAGGCAGCATCCTTTAAACTCGGGTCTGCAGACTCCCTGCCCGGAATGGTGGCAGGTGTAGAAATGCAGATTCCTGGGCTCACATCTCTGGAGCTGTGTGCGGGAGGAGGGAGGAGGCTGGTGTAAGGATGGTTTGGCATGTGCAGGGTGGAGGGGCGAGGCAGAAGAGAAGAACCATCGCAAGAGCCCTGCTCTACTGCCAAAGTGCGATTTCTCTGGAGCTCCTGTGCGGATCCTGACATGTGGGGTGTCCCACACGGCTCCTCCTGTGGGAAGCATGTGCAGAGGTGTTCTGCCTGATGCTTATGCACATGGGCACTTGCAGTTGCCCTGTGGGCCTGGTCCTCTAGGCTTCACCATAAGCTTGAAGACATCAGGAGACAGAGGTTGAAACTGTCTGCTCAGTGGGACCTGGAAAATCCTATGGCTCTGGGTGAATTGATGACCTGTTAACTGCACAACTGGATCACACAGAGGTGGGGGCCCATGGACACCCCAGAATAGTGGGGTGGGAGAGGGGCCGATGGAAAGTGGGGGGAAGCCAGACCCCTCTCCCCAGCCCCATGCTCTAATCCACTCTAATTCCCTGGCAGGCGCTTTGGCACAAAATGCACAGCTTGCCAGCAGGGCATTCCCCCGACCCAGGTGGTCCGCAAGGCACAGGACTTCGTCTACCACCTGCACTGCTTCGCTTGCATCATCTGTAACCGGCAGCTGGCCACGGGGGATGAATTCTACCTCATGGAGGACGGGAGACTGGTGTGCAAGGAGGACTACGAGACAGCCAAGCAGAACGGTAATCAGCTGGGCCCTGCATGGGCCAACCTCTGTCCTGCCACAGTCCAGGCTGCCCACCCCTCGGAGCCCTGCAGGCATCCTACCTCTTCTAGAACCTTCCAAGATGCCCGAAGGGAGAGAGATCTCCCACCTACTCCCCACCCCCCATCCTTGTCACTAGCTGCCCCATTGAAGCATCAATCAAGTTGCTGAGCTGCTTGTCTTGGGACAAGGCAGTATTTTGGCTCAGGAGTAGCTGGGGACCTTGTGCTCATCATCACTCAGTCTCCCCGTATTGGGACTTAGCCACTGGACCTCCAGGGAAGTTCCATGCTCCTTAGTTGTTTCTTTTTTCGCTGCAGAAAACTTTATTGTTTCCATTTGTTCCAAGGCTTGAGAAAGGGCTCCAAGGTGTTAACAAGCTGCCCAGTGATTACAGAGAGGGACTTCAGGCAGAAGCCCTGACATTAGAGAGGCTCCTCAAAGGCCGCTGGGCTCCAGAGACTCCTAGTTGTGCTTGAGGATGAGCCTTTTGAAGAGATATTCTCCCAGCTCCGCCCAGGGACCAGCCAGCCTGCAGAGGTGGATCAAGTGGTCACCCATCTTCTAGATGAGTTTCACCTCCTGCCCTAGGAAGTGGTTCTTCAGGAAGTCACAGATGCCGGGGTCTGTGCGGGGGGAACCCAGGCCATGCAGATCTGAAAGGGTCTGGTTTGGGTTCTTCTCCATGAGAAGGGCGGCTTCCATAGCATCCTGGGTCTTAAGCCACTCATCTCCTGCATGTCCATGAAGAGGGCGCAGCTGCTGCGCTGGTTTTGCATGTTCAAGACTCACTCCATGCCCTTGCACTTCTTCTCCTTGGCCAACTTGCAGGAAAAGTGGCCCACACCCTCCAGAGCCATATTGTCGTGGTTGAGATAGAAGCCCAGAGAGAGGTAGGTATAGGAGGCCCACAGATGCATGTTGACCAGGCGGTTGATGGCGGCCTCCCCTTGGTGGAGCAATGCTGACGCATCTGGGAGCTCATGGTTGATGGGTAATGGAGCTAAGCTCAAAAAACGGTGTTGGCTAGTCCTGGTGATCGCGGACAGCTGAGTGGCGGATTCCAAAGGTCGCGACTGGTGAAAAGGTTGGAGGCTGGTCGGAGGCTGGAGCGAGGGGCGTCCTTGGGTCTGTTCCCTCCAAGCACTGTTGAAGCAAGAGACAGATCCCTGGGACCACCCTGCCCTTAGCTTTGTATATCGGGGTGCACATTTACCTCAGCACCTTGACACCTCAAAGGCTTCAGTTAGCAAGAGCCCTCGCATTGGCCTAAGTCCCTCTTGGGACAGGTCAGCTTGTGTTTCAGTTAAACGTGCTCTGTTTCTCCTCTCAGACTGCAGGTTCCTTGAGGGCTGGGACTTGGGGGTGATGACTCTTGTGTCTCCCAAACGCCCTCATGTGGGAGCAGATGCTCAGCCGGTCTCCTCGCTCATGGAGACTCTCGACCATCTGCTCCCATGCACCCGGCCACCCTCCCCAGCCGCCTCCGGGCCACATCCGTGGTCTGCACAGAAGCTGACGACACAGACTGAGGCTGATGTCGGGCCCCAGCATTGAGCAGCCACCCCAGAAAACCTGCTTTCACAGGGGCCACCTGGGCAGCAGCTACTCCTGCGACCTGAGGTCATGTTCTTGGGCAGCCCTGGGTCTTCCCTGGGACTTTTCGGGGTTTGGGGAGCTCTTGGACCCCCATTCCCTGGCTCTCTTCAGAAAGACCATGTCTGATTTCCCACCTCCTACCGCCTCACCTCAGGCTCCTCACTCACAGCTGTACCCTCCAGCCTGGCTCAGATTTCGGTATTTGGCCAAACTCACCTTGGACATTTCAGATGCATGAACTCACGAAACATCAAGGTCATTTGCCCTTGACTAAAATTTTTATGAACTCAAGGTGTTACTGCAGAATGCTCTTACTGACAACTCTGGGCTTGATGAAAAAGACAAAAACAAAGCAACGACAATTTCCTGTATATCATTCTGGGTCTTTCCTGAGTTCCCACCTGTATATTACATAGTTATGATCAATACATGGAGAAATTAGCTTTTTGCTTAATAAATATAGTTCAAGGGTGGTGATGAGGAGGCCCTTTCCGTGAGGCCGCTGGCGCTCAGCTCGGCTCTGGCAGAGGTGGGAGGGACGGACGGCACCCCTCTCTTCCGTCAGCCGGCCCCCACTCCGCCCCCCTCCCCCGGCTCTGGCCTTCAGCATGGACAGCCCTTCCATCTCTTCTCTTTCCGGGGCCTTTGCAAGCCTGTTCCCGGGCTCTTTGCTTTAATGTATTAATCTGCTCTGGCTCCTTAAAACTCACTCAGTGCTGTTGCTTTGGAGTCAATTACAGTGTCACAGAAGATTAGGGGGTCTTGTCAGGGAGAAACCATCAATGCAGAGGGACTCAGAGAGCCCAGGCTGTCTTCAGAACTCTGATGCCCTTCAGCAGAGACATTAAGGATGCAGGCCTCCCCCAGGCCAGTGGCTGCTTCTTGTCATCAGAGGCCTCGTTTAGACCCTGAGAAGTCGCAGCCTGGCCCCCGTTGCTGCTGTGGATGGGTCAAGACAAAGGGGAGACAGCTGGGGAGGCAAGAGTGACCCAGTGGAGCTCACACTTGTACCCAGGATTGTTTGTGCACGGCAGAACCTCTGTAGGACAGTGGAGAGATACTGGATCTGGCCTCGGAGGCTGGGAGGCATCTCTGCTGGGTCACCCACTAACTTGGGGGTCCCCTGGCAATTGTGCACCTGGTTGAGCCTTGGCATCTCAGCTCCACATGGGGGGTCAGAGCATCCACCACACAGGGCTGTGTCCTGGGGTTCAAAGAGGCTGCAGTTTGTGGAATGGGATGTCACATGAGGGAGAGAGCAGTGCGGAAGAGAAACGCAAACAGCAAGATGTGCTGTAGGTTTGCCAGCAACTGGGCATTACATAGTATTTCTGGTCTGTTCTTCTGGCCTCTGGCTGTCCATGAGGCCGAGAACACTCCATCCCATGGAATCTGGGTGATTCTTAGTGCAGAAGGGGCCTTGGTCTGCTGTGGGACATTGGGTTCTCTCTTTTTATGTTTTGATCCCTCCTTGCTAATCTAAACCCTCTTTGCAACTTAGGTTCCCTCCATCGTGCTACACAAAGGATTGAGTATCAGCTATTTGTACCTTGGTGTGAATAGTTTTGTTCACTTGTTACATTTCCTTGAATATTTGCATTCTCAATATAATGAGGTTGCCTTTTATGCCAGGGACAAGTGCTAGGAAACCCTACATAATTCAAGACTAACATATTTTAAGGCTAATTTTCCCATAGGAATTAATGTGAAAAATTGGGGTGGGATGTATTCTGGGAGCACATAAATCCATAACCAGTGAAGTGTATCTTTGCCTTAATGCTACTTTTTATTTTCTCAGCACTATCTCAGTCCCTCCCAGATGCTCTCTCCTAAGTTAACAGCCTAGGGTATCATGGTCTTGCCTGGCCTTCCTCATAGCATTTTATCACATTTAACTTCCGCACCAAAGTTATTGATTTTTGGGTACATTTTTCAGCATGAGCACTGCCACCGCTACTTAATGAATACTTGGATGACATTGTTATAGGATATAAAAAAGATTTTAAATGATAATAACAGTGAATGTTAAAATAACAGCATAGTATTCCCTATAATCTCAAGAAGAAAGTTCTGTGCACGTAGCCAGCAGTACAGAACCAAGGAGCCACCAGCCCAGGACAACAGGGGTTTGTCCCAGTGACTCTGCCCAATGGCCATCGTGAGAACAATTTCTAATTCACTAGGACAACCTGTTTTGAAATTAAGTGATTCTTGATGAATTAAAAATTTGGAGTGCTCCCATCATTTCAAATTTCGTGTGTAAAGAGTATATGGATTTTTTTTTTTTAGGTTTTTAAAAAAGTTTTTATTTATTTTTGGCTGCACTGGGTCTTCATTGCTTTACACAGGCTTTCTCTAGCTGCATCGAGCAGAGGCTACTCTTCATCTCAGTGCACAGGTTTCTCATTGTGCTGACTTCTCTTGTTATGGAGCACGGGCTCTTGGCACGCAGGCTTCAGTAGTTTTGGCTCTTGGGCTCCAGAGGGCAGGCTCAGTAGTTGTGGCCCATGGGCTTATTAACTCCTCGTCATGCAGAGTCTTCTTGGACCCGGGATTGAACCCGAGTCTCCTGCATTGGCGGGCAAATTCCTACCCATGGCACCCCTTCCTCCCCACTGGCAGGAACTCTGAAGAGTGTATGAATATTTTTAAAATGGACCATCATTTTGTATTTACATCAAGTGCTGTCATGTTGTTATCTCTGTAAATATGGGAAGAAGGAAGTGATTCCTAACAATGTGTTTTGAAGGCTTTCCTCAGTGTCTGCCTCAGTGGCTCTGAAATCCTTCCCCACTGGGTTCAGGACCCCAGGGAGGGACTTCAGTGGCAGGGCTTTGAGGCTGATGGTGGCTCTGCTGGGGAAGAAAACAGCCCAAGGAGAAGGGAGGACTGGGGTCTTGTTTCCCATTCACTGTGTGCACCATGGCTTGTAGTGTGAGCCGGGCTGCATGACTCCTTACTCCCACACCATGCTGCCCACACCCAGGCTTCTGAAGGATGAGGGGCCTTGCCCACATCACTGACTCAGTGAGAATGGTGAACCCAGGTCTACTGACCCTGAGGAAAACCTTTTAGAATGGTCATGAGGATTATAGGCACATAAAGCTGATAAACATCAGCTATTATTGTTGTTTTAAGAGAGGACTTCCTTGGATGGAAGAGAAGATAGACATGGAGCAGACCCTCTTCAGAGGACTCCAGTGTGAAGGGGCACAGGGAACTCAGGGGGCTGGGTGCAGCTGCCCGTCCCCTCTTCCTTGACTCTGGGCAGGGGTGCTAGGCAGAGAATGGATAAGCCAAGTGCTGGGGGAGGAACAAACCATTTACACTCAGCGCTTCTTCTGAGCTTGACTCTGGGTGAGAGGAGCCTTCGACTTACAGGCATTTGAGGTTCAAAATCCACTGAAGACAGTTGACGAGTCAGCTTGTTGTCCTGAACACTCTTGACACAAGTGTTTTTCAAAAAAAATTTGTTTGAATATAAGCCACAGTAAGAAACTTGTTTTGTTTCAACTCAGCACACTTATTCATACACCTAACACTGATCAAGTTTCATGAAGCAACACTTGCCCTCATTTGCCTCATCCGTCCCACCCACTCCATCCCATTCATCCCACTTCATCCATCCCACCCCACCCCATCCACCCCACCCCATCCCATCTACCCCACCCAACCCTACCCCATCCCACCCTACCCACCCCACCCCATCCCACCCTACCCACCCCACCCCATCCCATCCACCCAACTCCACCCTAACCCATCCAACCCCCAACCCCCATTCCACCCCATCCCCCCACCCCATCCCCCCCCACACCCAACTCCACCCCACCCCCCACCCAATCCCACCCCACCCAATCCCATCCCATCTCATCCATCTCACCCCACCCTACCCCATCCCATCCCATCTACCCCATCCCACCTCATCCCACCCCATCCCATCCCATCCCATCCATCCCACCCCATCCTACCCCACCCCATCCCATCCCATCCCATCCATCTCACCCCACCCTACCCACCCCACCCCATCCCATCCCATCCCATCCCATCCCATCTATCTCACCCCACCCCACCCCACCCCACTCCATCTCACCTCGCCCCACCCCACCCCATCTCACCCCGCCCCACCCCACCCC